>CM046878.1:37303758-37734980 GCA_025667525.1 Glebionis coronaria
TTCTCCATACATCTTTCTTCCAAAGCATGATACATTTGAACCACCTCTGGCATATCAAAGTCAACCTGCAATTTCAACTCTCTCAATTTCTCCTTGGCCAACTCATCTCCATACTCAAGTCTTTCTGGCTGTTCTATAATCATAACACTTGAGTCTGAGCTAGCTTCATCACTTCTTTCTTTCTCTTCTGAAGTGACAACAAATAGTGACTCTTTCACCTCCTTTCTATCTTGTTCCATGATTTGTGCAGCCAACCTTCTATCAAACTCAATTTGAGCTGCATTCTTTGGAACAACCTCTTCTACCATAATACCCTTACCCTTATCTAATGGATCAATTGTTGGTAAGGTAGATGGTGATACCTGTGAAGAAACCTCCTTGATGATGGATGATGACTAGGATACATCACCCTCATGTGCAGGTCTGTCAACACCCAATTTTGCTGTGTCAGCGCCCAAAATACTCATGTCGGCGTTCAACTTCTCCTTGTCAACGCCCAAAGTTCCTGCCTCAACGTCTTTTGCAATTTCCTCCAACATGGCTGTAAATGATAAATTTAAGTTTGTAGGAGAGACTAAGGACGTATCAAAACCTGTCTGTTTCTTCAAACTTGTAAGGGCCTCAGCAACATCCAAAGATTGACCATCATGGCTGCCCTTGTCACTCACATTTATTGGATCTTCCTCCCCTTTGGAAGATTCCTCCATCCCTCTCCTTGCACTAACAGTCTCCAAAATAACAATCCTCTCCCTCAATTGCTTGAGTTCAAGGCCTTGTGTGCTGACAACTTGTACCAAGTCTGCATTTTGCTTTTGCAAGCTCATGCAGACTACCGTCAATTCAAGTAGGGTCATTGGTTCCAATCTGCCCTCTTCTAAAATGGGTATTTGACCTCCCAAGGCAGATTCATTGGGCATGGACGAGGACTTAATGATGGTGGGACTGCCTTGGCCAGCATCTAAGCCAGAACCAATAGTCCCAGCCTCATCCATAGCACCAGCCTCATCCATAGACCTGAACAAGCAACACATCCTTACCTTTCTTCTTTGTAAATAGTGTCTGATCTATGGTGCCCCTCTTGAATCCATTGTCCGCCAAGTAGGTAGACAAAGTACCATACCATGCTCTAGGGGCTTGATGAAGTCCATACATAGCCTTTTTGACTCTATACACCTTGTCTGGATTCTCTGGATCCTCAAAACCAGGAGGCTGCATCACATATACCTCCTCAACAATAGTTCCATAGAGGAAGACACTCTTGACATCCATTTGATAGACAGTGAAGCCCATGCAGGATGCATAGGCTAAAAAGATCCTTATAGCTTCAATCCTTGCAACTGGTGCAAAGACCTCCTCATAGTCTATCCCCTCCTCTTGTGTATATCCCTGAGCCACTAACCTTGCCTTGTTTCTGACCACAATGCCTCTTTCATCTCTCTTGTTTCTTAGAACCCATCTTGTCCCTATAGGTCTGACATATCTGGGACAATCAACCAGCTCCCAAACATCCTGAACAGCAAATTGGTGAAGCTCATCCTGCATTGCTTCCACCCAACTTGGTTCTTTGAGAGCATCAAATATCTTCTTGGGTTCCTGTTGTGACAGAAAACAGGCAAACAAACATGCTTGCACAAGAGGGGTATCAACCTTCTTGTGTATATTGGCAATAAACCCACCAAGACCTTGATGAGATCTTCTAGTCTGAACTGGAGTCATAAAATCACCAATGATTTGAGAAGTGGGGTGATTCTTCATAGTGGAAGTGAGAACTCCTCCTTCAGAAAGTCTGGTGTCCTCAACCTCATTCTCCATGTTGCCAATATCTTCTTCATCAGACTCTCTTTCATCAACATGAGGATGAACCTCTTCATATATATTGGAATGTTCACCTTGTTCAAAAATGGAAGAGAAAAGATGTGCAGAAGTGTTGTCAACGCTTGAACTTTGTTTGTCAGCACTTGGGCTAACAACGCTTGAACTGTTGTTGTCAACGTCTGAACCATCTACGTCTGAATTGGTCTTGTCAGCGCTAGATTTTCCTTTGTCAGCGCCTGAAGGACCATGCATGTTTGTATCTGGTGGTACTTGGAGACCACCATTATCTTTACCAGCAGCAGCAGCAGCAAAAGCATCTGTCCAAATGGGAATTGTAACATATTCTTGGATAGGAGATGACTTCTCTGCTTGTGATCCATCCTTCTCATGAACCTGTGTACCTGAAACATCAACAACTTGTTCTTCCACAACATTTGAAGTTACCTTCACAATGTCTGGATTAGTGACAGGCATATAATTTAAAGCTCTAAATAAATGTTCCAAGTCAAACAACCAATTTGGACCACTTTCAGGATCACTAGATTTATTCTCTAAAAACCTAACATGTACTCTTTCAAGTATACGTTTTTCCTCTTTAAGATAAACCCTATATCCCTTGCTCTGCTCTGAATACCCCATGAAGTAACCTTCATCACCTTTTGCACTAAATTTACCTAAGGCATCACTAGTGTCTAATACTACTACATGACAACCAAAAGGTCTGAGAAAACCAATATTAGGTTTTCTTCCCCAAAGTAACTCATAAGGTGTTTTGTTCTGAATTTTGTTAACCAATGCTCTATTTTGAACATAACAAGCTGTATTAACAGCCTCAGCCCAAAAGGCTATAGGAAAATGAGCATCAGCCAACATTGTTCTGGCTGCTTCAATTAGGGTTCTATTTTTCCTCTCAGCAACCCCATTTTGCTGTGGGGTTCTGGCAACACTAAATTGCCTAGTAATTCCTTTCCTGGAACAGAAATCATCTAGCTTCTTATTCCTAAATTCACCACCATTATCACTCCTAAGCATTTTAACTTCATTGCCAGACTTTTTCTCAATCTGAGTGATAAAATCAATTAAAGTGTCAGCTGTATCACTCTTCATAGATAGAAAGAATGTCCAAGTAAACCTAGAAAAGTCATCTGTGATAACAAAGCAATATGACTTACCATTCAAACTTTCTATATTGGTTGGACCAAAGAGGTCCATATGAAGCAAATGAAGAGGTCTAGGACTAGAGTGCACCTGTTTGGTCTTGAATGAGACCTTGTGCTGCTTGCCTTTAAGACATGCAACACAAGAGTGGTCATTGTGGAAGGCCTTCTCAGGCAAACCATCAACCAAGCCAAGTCTCACAAGCCTATTTATATTCTTAAAATTTATGTGCCCTAGTCTCTTGTGCCACAAATTACTCTCATCTACTGAAGCTTTAGCATAAAAACAAGACATATTGTTATTCATTCTAATCCCATTCAGATTCACATTGTATATGTCTTTATGCCTAGGTGTTCTATATTCAATATATTTCTCATCAGGGATCTTATAATCCTTGCTTAACACCAAACACTCAGTATCAGTAAACAGAACTTTATTTTTGTTATCACAAACTTGTGATACACTAAAAAGATTGTAATCAAGTTCTTTTACCAAAAATACGTTTTCAAAACGCAAGTTCTTGGTGGGAAGGGTTCCTTTGCCTGTGATAGTACCATATCCGCCTCCAAAGTAAACCTTATCACCATCCTTAATGGGAGTGAAGTTAGTTAAGTAATCTTCCTTCCCTGTCATGTGCCTTGAGCATCCACTATCCCAATATCCATAATCATTGACCTGTTTTTGAATGCCCTGCACATAAAGAAAACAAATTAGTTTTCTTTGGGAACCCAAGCCTTAGAAGACTTGGATTCATCTGGTTGTTCAATAAGAACAGACTTAGTTCTCATAACAACCCCATTTTCATCCTTTTTAGGATGAAATTCCCAGTTAACCCCAATAGGTTTTGTAACGACCTTTGAAATGTAATTAAATCTGTTGCAGGTCATTGAAATCCTATTATCATTAGGGTTTTGATATTTCTTTGGTCTCCATGTTAAGCTTGAAGAAGCTTTAGACCCCTTACCCTGTGGTTGCAAATATTTAGGTCTGCTCACGTTTCTGTCAGCGTTGGAATTTGTCTTGTCAACGCTGAAATTACCCTTGTCAGCGTTGAACCTAGGGTTTGCTACAGAAACCCATTGCCTATTAGACCAAGTATTTGTCTTTTGAAATGGTCTTTGTCCATGAGTGTTAGACCCTCTAGTAAAGAATGGGGCAGGTCTAATCACTTGTGGACTTTGCTGCACACAAGGTTTAGGTCTGACAACGTTTGACTTCCTAACAACGTTGACTTTGTTCCTGTCAGCGCTGAATTTGTTTCTGTCAGCGCTGGCTTTGGGAGCGTTGACACACTTATATGCTAAGTGTGAAAAGCTACCACAAGTGTAACAGGCTTTTCTAGATACAACCCTAGGTCTAGAAGAGAAGAAGCCTGTTCCATCATTGCTAACCTGGCTCTTAGGTGACCTAGTATTCCTATACATCTCTGCATACTTAATGCTAGGTTTCCTAACAGTGTTTGAGCCTAGGTCAACAGCTTTACCAGTGATTGGGTTTGTAACCTTAATGGGAGTTGACTCATTAGGACTTTCACATAGCAAGCCACCCTTAACAAATAATGTAGGGTTAGCTTTCTTCCATTCATTCAGGTCAGTCAACTTTTGTTGATACTCTTCAACTGGAGTGACAACTCTTGGTGGAGGAATGAATTCCTCCTCTTGGAGTTCTAGCAAACCCGTCCAAGATAGGTCCTTTTGTTGGACACCATAGAAGTCACCAACTGGTGGTGGAACCACAGAGTAGTCTTTCATCCCAATCCCAGTCATGTCCTTAGGATCCCTTTGTTTTCCCACACATTCTCCTAGGGTTTGTGTTGCCTTATCAAATCTCTGAATTTTAAGGCCAACATTATCTTTGTTTTTAATGGCTTCATCTAATTTAGCCTGTAACTCACCATTAACCCTTTCCATAATGTTTCTAATATCCATACTAGCATTTAACTCATGTTTTAAGATATTTATTTTATCTTTTAAGTCAAATTCCATTTTCTTGTATTCAGAAACTGTCTTCTCAGTTTGAGTGAGAGCTAGTTGGTAATTAGACAGTTTGCACTTTTCAGTACTCACATCACTTAATAATCTTAACACCTCTTTGTTAAGTTTCTTAGTGTTTAACCTATAACCTTTACTACAAAAAGCATCATTGTATACCTCATTATCCGATGAAGAGGAGGAGTGTGCCATGAGAGCATATTCAACATGCTCTTCTTCTTCAATTTCAGCAACCAAAGCTTTATCCTCTTCCATATCCTTAGCCAGATAGCTCCAATCCCATCCCATACCATCAATTCCTTGAACTGCAACCATGGCTTTAGGATCCTGAGCTTTAACAATTTGACTTGAAGGTTTACCAGCATCAGATCTTCTAGGAGATCTGCATTCCCTCATGAAGTGCCCCATACGATGACAGTTGTAGCATTCAACTTTGGATTTATCAAATCCAGCTGTGTCTTTTGCATTGAAGGTCATCTTCTTCTTAAACCTTATGTTCCACCTGTTTGCTCTTATACTAGCAAGAGCCATGTTCCACTTAATGTCCATCTCTTCCAAATGCTCATCACTTATCTACTCAAGGTCCTCATATGTAATCACTGAACCATTGGGCAAAGAAGCAATATAAGCACATACAGTATCCAAATCTAAACCAGCAGGTTTAACTCTTGGTGAGTCACTTTTGAATGTGTCAGCGTCTGAAAAGGAGACGTTGACAGGACTTGTTCCAGCGCTGACACATGATGATCCAGTAACTGGATGCATGTAAGAGTGCTTCTGATTGAATTGACCTTCACTATGAGAGAAGAAGGCCATGTTACTGTTGGTAGACTTGCTTCCATGCTCTAAAAGAGTTTCATCTTCCAACAGCCTTAGTTTGTTGTAGATGTCATCAAACGTGGAACTTTTGTAAGTATTATTGGCAAGAATAGATCTTGCTTCAATCTTCCACGCCTCACCAAGACTTTTAAGAAAGGTAGCATTAATGTCAACATCACCAAGTTGTGTCCCCATGAAGGACAATTTGCTTGTAATGTCAAGCAATCTGCTTCTCACACTACTCAGCTTCTCATTGGGTTGAGCTTTGAAAACAGCATAATCATGCATGAGCTGTTTCTTCTTTTCTTCCCTGGTATCTGCATTGCCACCATATGCAACTTCAAGAGCTGCCCAAAGGTCTTTAGCAGAATCATAACCTCTGTATTTATGCTGGTTCTCTTGTCCCAAAGAGACTTTCAGAATATTTAGGGTTTTCATGTCAACCCTTTTCTTTGCTATGTCTTCAGCAGACACAGCTCTACCATCTTCAGGTTTTTCTTTCTTATCTTCTTCAGAACATCCAGCAACAGCTGATCTTTGAGAAATAGCATCAGCAATCTTTTGGGCTTTATCGAATGTGTTTCCATATTAAATGATCTCCAAGAGTGTGTAGTCATAGACCCTAGATATTGCTCAAAGTTGAATTTCTACAATTCAAAGTTGGTTGCATCAAGAATGGGAATCTTGATGTTTGGTAAAGGTGAGGAGGAGGAGGAGGTTATTTCTGACATGATGTTGTTAGGGTTTTTGAGAAAATTAGGGTTTTGGTGATTTTTAGGGTTCTTGTGTTCTTTAAGATCAAAAGTTCCTCAACAAGCTCTGATACCACTTGTTGATCCCAAACTTAGATCGATTTAGCTTTATGTATACGAGATTAGATCAAGTAATACACTTAGA
The DNA here is from genome assembly GCA_025667525.1 of Glebionis coronaria. Classification (NCBI taxonomy): domain Eukaryota; kingdom Viridiplantae; phylum Streptophyta; class Magnoliopsida; order Asterales; family Asteraceae; genus Glebionis; species Glebionis coronaria. The sequence goes on from CM046878.1 coordinate 37,310,439, forward strand.
GAAACCTTTGTATATGTTTATAATAATCTAAGTGTTATGCGGAATTAACACTTAAACAAGAACACACAAGATATAAACAAACTTTCACTTTGATTAATGATATCAAACTTGCTTACAATGAAAGTAGTTTACGAATGAAAACTTATATGAAACATTAACCTAAAGGTCTTCTTTTATAGACATAAGAAGCCTTGTACAATAATCTACGTATCAGCTATTCTAGGTAAAGATAAATATAGAAAATACATTGTTGTTCCTATCTTTACTAGAAGTAATCTAGATTATAATAAACGCGTAGAGTATATCTTCCCATCAGTGCTTGTCTTCAATGTATCAACACTTGACTTTATCTTGTCAACGCTTAGGGTGTCAGCGTTTGTTTTGCTCTTGTCAACGCTTGTTTTACTCTTGTCAGCGCTCAAGTAAACTGGCTTATAATTTATTCCCAACATGCCAGAATTGCCCACGCTGCTTTGGCTGATTCCGGACGTTCATCGACCATACGACCTTGAAGAGACTTAGAAATTGTTGTAAAGATACAAGACAATACAATGTTATCAATCTTTAACCACTCTGCATCTGGAGGAGGGACGTCAATAGGGCCTGCGACATCAGGGGGTTTGGTTTGAATATGATCTAAGAGGTTATGACCTTTGCAAAGGTGTTCAAAAAAATACGTCCAAGATGAATAATTCATCTCGTCCGCATCCAATGTAACAGGAACAAGGATATGGAGATTGGTGATGGCCATGAGTTTATCCGAAACCGAGAGAGTAACGGAAGGGGGTGTTGATCCGGTCATGATGATCACGGGTTAGGCTTTGTAGAATATGAACCCGAACAAAACAACTTGAAAAGAAAAACGAAAACAATGCAACAAGCAACGACGTTCGTCTTTAGGGATCGAAACCCTAGACGAAACGTAAGTCTTGATAATTAGTGAGAAGACGCATCGTCTCAGGGATAAAATCTTAGATTCGACGATGGGAAAAAAACAAAAAAACGATTTAGGGTTTTGATTTGGATCGGTGAACCGATTTTAGGGTTTTGATTTGGATCAGTGGTTTAGGCTCGATACCATGTAAGTTATTGTGAATTCTATGTGTTTTATTAAACAACCAAAAGGGTATATATAGTTTACGATAGAAGATTCTAGATAATGGGCTAGGGCCCAAAATAAATACCGACTAACACAAATTTGATCTTATGACAATAAAACTTCAGCCAATCAGATCGTTTGTTTTGTCATATATGAGAATTATGCGATTTGATTTGCCAATAAAATATCAAAATTAAATAAATTTGATCAAAATTAAAAATTATTGTGAAATAATTTGATTTAGAAAAAAAAAACACACACAAAAATATATGTGTCAAAATTTTGGAAAACAAAACTTTAGAAATTAGGTTTTTAATTGACTGATCGAGCTGTCGGGCTACATTTCAACATGATTTTTGAAAAATTCGACTTTCAATAATCTGACCAATTCACGGTTCAAAAGATCAAATTAATTCATGTTCTAAAATACTTATATTAACACATAATAAAGATTTTTTTGTAAAACCACGTGCATTAAATATTAACTAAATTTAATTCTCCATATGTACACGAGAGCAATAACTAATATCAAAGAAAAAAAAAAAATGATACATTCACAAAATTTAATTCTTCTTATGCTAACAAAATAAGCGAAGATTTGAAACCCGAGTCTAATCATGAACGGACATCTCGAGAATTGCCAGGACAACGTTATTATTTTGGGGTGTTTGGTTAAGCTTATGTATTGGGCTTATATAATGTTATATAAGCCATTTATGACTTATATATAATAAGCCTATAAGTTTTACTTAAGTGTTTGGTTTAACTTATAGAGTTAATAAAATTAAATGACAAAAAATACATAAAAATAAAAAGGATGTAATTATTAAATGAGGGTATAAATGTCTTTTCATATAATATTTCTTATATAAATCACCTATCCTTACATAAGCCACAAATGTTTCTTACCAAAAACCCCTTATATAAACTTATAAACATACCTATATAAGATTAACCAAACAATTAATTTCAACTTATAAACTTATATAAGCTAATGAGTTTATAAGCCCATTATATAAGCTAAAACAAACACCTTTTGCTCAAAATAGAAAGGCTAGTTACCAAACACTTGTTATCATTTAATTTGTTAAGAAATTATACGATTAAAGAGTCACACCATGTATTTTATTTTTTAAAATTAGTATACTGAAAAAACATACTTTTTCCGTTCTAATGTTATCGTTCATACTTACTTTTTAAATTTTCTAATTTAATTATCCACTATTAATAATAAAAAATATACTAAAATATTGTTACAAGCTCTTTTACTAATAAATCTTCTTCGAGTGATTTCTTTAAAACTTATGTTTAAAAAATAAAAATATTCAAATTTTGTACAATTGTACTCCGTAATATATAAACTCGATAAATTTAGTGATCTTTTTAGCACTAGTGATCTTTTTATCACTAGTGATAACCAGTATTTCGTGATATTTACAACTTGATTATTCTGAGTTTTTTACAACTTTTGTATATTTTAGCAATTTTAGTTTTTTTTTGTTTTTTATTAATTTTAAATTAATATTTTCTATTAGATTAAAAACAAATAAAAAAATAAAGATTAATGTATGTGATCGATTACTAATTTCCATACAACAATGACACAAAAATATCTGAAGTCGTTAAATTTTCAATAAGAAACAGAACCGGCTTGCGAACCCACTTCCTCCAACCCGACACAAACCAACCCCCCTCCTCTGAACTGCTTATGAACCCTTTTATCTCAAAAGAACCCCTCACTCTCCTATAACCCACCTTGTCATCTTAAAAAAGGTTCAACAACCCCTCCACCCAAGATTATCTAGACCTTTTTTATAGAAAAAGTGCAAAATGTCCTCTGAACAAGATTCATGGTTCCGTAGGTTGAACTGGTGGCACGTGGTTTAGATCTGGTGAAGGTTGATAGACCGCTTTTTACAAGGGTCATGGTAATGGTTGTTAGTTGTTACAATCTGATGAACTTGGTTTTGGGTATTTTTATTCCAAAATGGCTCTCTCATTTTCTTAATAAGATTGTTTTTCTAAAGCATATTAACTTTGATGCCAATTGAAAAAGAAATAAAAATAACTGATATTTGATCCTTTTTTTTTAACTTTCGTATATAAGGGTCCACTTCATGAATATTTGTATTTTATAATACTAAGTTACTAACATAGTGTCCGCGTACTGTGGCGGCAAATACTCGGTGATTATTTTTAAACAACAAATATTATTATCTTACTTATCAAGTTCGTATTCACATTGATGTTAAAAGGGTAAACGTGCGATATCAAAATAAACCAGCTAAAAATAAAATATAAAAACTGAAAAGTAATAAACTTATCGAAATCGAAATTGATATTGAATTAAAAAGCATTAAATTTTAGAAAACATTATGAACTTAGATTATAAAAATAATAAATAGATGAAAATATATTTTAATTTAAAATTAAATTTTTTTACAAAAGCTTGTTATAAAATATTGTTACAAATGATTATATGATTGTTAAAAAATTTTGTTATAAAAGGTTGTTACATGAGTATAGGAAAGATACCAACAATTTGTTATATTTAGTAAATAAAATTGATTAAAAATTCAGCCTTAATATTTTTAAAAGATCTCAAATGATTTAAAATATAATTATAAATTATATAAAAGTTAAAATTTACATACTTGTAAAAGACAAACAGTATAAATTACACATTAGTTTATGGGCTAAGTACAAAAGTAAACAATATCAAACCCTTTGGTCCTCAATTAAAACACAAATTTTTTAAGTTAAAAAAAAAAAAGATATATAGTTTTTGTCAACTGATCAAAATACTTAACTTTTTGATACATGTCCAAGTAATCAACCTTTTTTTATAATTTTTGTACTTTTTTATATAAAAAAAAATTATCACTTGAACACGTATCAAAAAAATAAGTAAATTGATCGATTGAAAAAAAAGTATATATCTCTTTTTAAAACTTTAAAATTTTGTGTTTTACTAGTTGAAAACCAAAAAGTTAAATAATGTTTAAATTTGTACTTAGCCCTTAATTTATTCCGAGTGTCATAACATTGCTATGTGTAACTCGTTGAAATTTGTCAAAAAGCTCAAATCCATTATATGGTTTAGTATCACATGTTGACGCCTAATTGTGTTTTATAAATATTTGGTATTTCTAAAAAAATGGCCTAAATGTTGGATTCATAACTGACAATTATGTATCTTTAGATTTAGAATTATATATAGTAATGCTAGTGACACCAGCTAAATATTAAGCATAACCACTATGACCAATGGCAATGACCATTGCTACCCAAAAGCGTTTCTATGAAATGATTAATTAGCTGTGCATTTATCTATAAGGATTAAAATATCTACTATTATATAGAAAATCTTTGCCTTTTATGTTTAACATATTTGAATTTTCAACGTATATTTATTTATGCATAATATATAACTATATAAACATAAATATATTTTTACAATTAAAACATTATTCGTAGAATTAAGTGTCATAATATTATTATGTATAACTCGTTGGACTATGTTGAAAAGCTCAAACCCATCATCACATGTTTATGCCTGATGGTCTTTTTGAATATTTTTCACGACTTTTTGATAAAAGACACTTTCGAAAAAAAAATAAAAAAAAATACATATATTAAGGTTTCGTCTTTTTGATTAGCCATGAAAAGCATCGCGTTTCATATCACCTTGAGAATATGTCAAAAACTTAAAAAATATAAAATAGGTGACAAATGTGAAAATTTTCAGTTTTTTGAGTTGTAATAGACTATTTTGGAGATTTTTTTTTTTTAAGGATGTTATGAAAATAGTCCATAATGTTTTATATTTGGACTCATTTTGAAACTCTTTTCCTTAATATAATACTACATACAAAGACTTTGATTCTTATGCATTGACTTATATTTCAACTTAAATTATTTCACCAAATGTCTTGGTCTTGCAAGAACATATCATAATAGCTATTCATAAACTATAAGAGGAAGGGTAGCAGCGGCTGTTGGTTGCGCAGTTAATTCCTTGGCACCACTTTTTTGTTGGCGCACCGTTCCCTTGCTGGCGTCAAAGGTGCTCGCGCCAACTGCATCAGCCAGCGCCAAAATCATTTTCTTTTTTTTAGTTATAAAGTGGGTATTTGTGGGCCCATTATACTCCTTTAGCACTACTTTTTCTCGTGTCAACCACTCCCCACAAATGTGGTGTCAAAGAGTTTCTGGTGACAAAGCCCCAAAATCATACGTGGCGGCTTTAGCACCACCTTCTCGTACCAACAATTCCAGCTCTCTAAGGAGTGAATAATTTGAAACTCATGCATATGTATTAATATGAAGCGCTCTTCAACTATCACATACCTTCACCTATAATGATTCCCATTAATATGAAGCGGGGGTATGCCGGGGAATTAGGGTTTACTACTCAATCGAGATGTGGTTAGACAATTAGTTGTTGTAAACTTGTAATACAACATTTTTTATAAGAGAAATGTTAGATCCATAAAAAGATTTACAAAAACTTTTATAGAATGAGTTGTAATTTTATTATTGGCATACTCAAATTTACTTTTAATTTCTCTTTCATACATGCATTCACAAATAAAATCACACATCATTTTATAAAAGTTTTTTGAATGTTTCTTTGTGGTTTAGCATTTCGCTTTTTATAACTTTTTTGGTAATCATGGTTCCCGTCATACTGATCGATTAATGAATGGGCTTCGAACCCACTCACATAGACTCAGATTAGCAAAATCCTTTCTTTTCTTGAGGTTAGAATGACCATTTCAAGATTGTTTGAACTTAACAAAAATTTAATTTGAAACCTTAAACATATTACAGTAATAACCGCAAACATTTTTACCACGCACAAACATGTATACCAGTATACCACTAAACGTGGTTTCTTTAAAAGTTATATAAAAATATGCAAAATTTCTTTGGTATATAAACTCGATAAAATAAAGTAGCTGAACAATTGTCACTAGAATTAAATTGTTTAGCAATTTCCATACAACAATTATTAGAACCAACTACTTTAGGGCAGTTGGCCACCAACGACCGCAAAAGCACGTAGTTGACCAAGTCAAGCGGAAAGGACTGGGCCGCTGGGGTTCGAATTCAGGTCTCGGCTTTATCAGCCAGTGTTGTTTAGATAATTTACCAGGATATTCTTTTTTTTAGGTGGGGGCTTGTTACCAAAAAGATACACAAACTTAAAATAATTCCGTCAAATACTATTTTTTACAACAATTATTAGTTTTCATATTTCTTTGAATATAACTAGGCGATTACCCGCGCATAGCAGCGGAATTGTATGACGGCAGATAATTAACGAGATAATATATCGTAGTAAGATTAAAATAGAATTACAAAGAGTCGTAACAGGCAATAACTAAAAATCAAATAAACATGTATCAAACAATAAATAAGAAACATTTAGTAAAACTGAAAGTGAAACATTGTATCAATTATTAGGTAAAATCTAACAACGAACATTACTTGTCGCATATAAAACATGTAAGGTGTAAACTCCTTCATCGGCAAAGTTTAGATTGGTTTTACTAATACTTAGTAGTTGAACGTGATATCCTCCTAAGCAACGTGACATAAAGCTAATCATGCGAAGAAAACAGAGTCGGGCAAATACAAACTCACATTTAAAATTACTTGCTCTTGAGTTTTATTAATAGTCATCGCATTAAGAAGAAATTCTTTATTAAAACACATGATCTCTACTATTTATATTTCACTTTTAATATACAGTGTGATAAATAAGGAAATGATATAATATTAGTCAATATTGAAAATTTACACCACACAAATTTAAATAATTATTAGTAGTGTGTTGACATTTCAAACTTTTGTTGTCATCGGCCTTTACTAATGGTTTAGGAGATTAGGGGTGTCTTTTTTTTTGGAGAATTTCACCCATATCCTTACAAACATCATAAATTACTTCAATATCCTTATAAATTTTTTATTTACGTCAATATCCTTTAAAACCTCAAAAACTCACAAAAATATCCAAATAACAATTAAACTTTTAATAAATGTCTTCACTATATTTTGACAACTTGTATGACTACTATACCCTTCTCTTCAATATTTGTAACTACTACTGGAGAACATATTACCCGAAAACACAAATCATAAAACAGAAAGCATGTCAATCTGTAATTCATAAAAATATCAATACAAATTGTATTTATTATTTCTCAAATTAAATATTAAAGAATAATTTCAATTTAAAGAATAAGAACTCTCCGTCTATGTTTTACCATCTCAATTGCACTAGTTGCACTATTTTATATCGTGGCCTAAATAAAGATTTGAAGGGCATATATGTAATTTGTTATATTATTTTATATTGAGAAAAAAAATAAAACATGTAAGTATTTTGGATACCATTTATTTTTAATTTAGGGTATATTTGAGAGTTTTAATCTTTTCAAAAGATATTAATGTAATTAAAACTTTTACAAGGATATTGACGTAATTTGAAATTTTTGCAAGGATATAAATGAAATTATCCCTTTTTTTTGGAAACACAAACTATAGTCTTTTCACTAAAAGGTTAATAAAATGATTTAAATGTAGTCATTTAATTTAATAAACATCCCTAACTCGTGTGACTTGTTTTTATATGGTTTAAAAATAGAAAAATATCTTCTCAAGTTAAAACCAACTTGATAGGTTAAGTTGTTCAATCAAAATAGAGATAAATGTATGTGGACTCTTCCATTTCAATAAAAGAAAAAATCATAACGATTTATCTAAATTTTGATTGCCAACATGATCAATAAAGTTATCTTCAACTTGAGATGATTTTGATCCTTTAAAAATTTCCCAAAACTAAATGGTTTGTCATAAGACGACACATAAAGAAGAAATCTAGAAGACTGCTCATAAGCAACGAGATTTCTAGAAACCATTTTAGGGATATCGTTGACATGTATTATGAGAGATTGCAAAAGTTTGACTTTTCACTTTAGCAAGTCTGTATGCAACCTTTCCAATATAGATTGGTTCTATAAGAATAATATGCAACTATTTAATTATTGAGTTTTTGTATCTAATCATGGAGGGTAAGGTAAGAGTTAAGGAGGAAGTAGAGTTGCTAAGATGTCATTACCTTTTTGTATGTTTGTTGCATAGACATGATTAGTGGCATCTTCAATATAGGTTTAGTGTTATGGCTTGTGGTCACATTGGATATTGGTTTGTCTTAAAGTTCAGCCCCGTTCTTTCCCGTTCTACATTTGTGCGGTTTTTAATACTTGTTAAACTTAGGCAGTGTTTGAAATTGCTTATTTAAAATAGATTATTCGTTTTGAAAATTAATAATTAGATAATTTATTTGTAAAAAAAGTAGTTTTAAAAATAGTGTTTGGATTTGATTATTTGCTAAAAAAAAAGAGTTAATATAAAGGATAATATTTGAAAGTATTTTTATAATTTTCCAAGTAATTTAAAGATTTACCAAAACTTCATTTTGGAAAGTAACTTTCATCTACTTTTGCAAAACTTTGAGTATTTCAAAACGGAATTAAGTGACTATTCTTTCTTCTTTGCCAAACACTTATTTTAGGTTAAATTTATTTTCAAAATACAATGAGTAAATAAGTTGGTTAAATATAAACAGTCCTAAGTGGAATACAATAGGCAGGTTTAGCTTTTTAGTAAACGTAGCATGGATACATGTGGCCTTGCAAATAGTAATCGTCTTTAGTGGCTAGCTACTGTTATTAAATCAAGCGAATGTTTGAATGTAATAATTCTAACGTATAGTGTACATGCAATATCATATGCTGGAGGTGAATAAAGGTAATAGTGCCACTTAAAACCAATAATACGGTTACAAAAATACATGTCATGCAATGTGGAGTTATGTTTTGCAATAAATGAGTTGCAAATGCAATTATAATCACAAATTCTCAACAGCATTTGTACCACAACCGTGGTTAATCCAGTAACTTAAAGCTTTCAATATTTTCATAAGGGTTATATTCCTGCATATATAGTCAGATATGTGTTGGAAAATATTTTGTAAAATATGGTTTTTGCAATACTTTGGATATAATTTTATATATGTATATGTTATATATATTCGTAGTACTTAGTAGCTTTGCGTTCTCCTCGAAGAGAGTTTCGCAACGAGCTAAAGTATTTCCAATATGGAGTTAATATGAATGAGATATCGTGTCTCAAAGTGAGTCACGTGAAACACAATATTTGTAAAATATTTTGTCCCACATCGCTTGAAACATGAAGTGAAAACATGTTTATAAGTAAATCCTAGTTTCTAACCTACAATATTCATTTGTTAGTTTTTACTCCCACGCCTACGCGCGCGCATGGGGTGTAGAAAGTGAGATTTATATGCCAAAAACGAGTTCGAAGCTACTGAACTTGTGCACGAGCGCGCGACCTACGGACACGAATGCAGCTCTGAAAACTGGTTTGGGTGCGGGCAATTTAAGAAATAGATATAGACTTTCTTATTAAGTCATGACATAATTTTCCTGTGTATGTAAAAAATATATGCAAATCGTGTTTATTTTTAACATATTTGTATGTCAGATTATATTAGGAGCATATTCTGTCTTGGTGACCAAGATATAAATTGGCTATAAAATAAACCATTCTCATTCAGTTTTTATCATCAGAAAAATGCAGCTTTTTCTAACTCCATTACCAGACAGTTTTCCAGCAGCTCGTCGATCAGAAACACGCAAGGCTTCCGTGATCTTTCAGACAAGTTTGTTTAGTCCGGCTGTACAACAGCTTTAGACGTTGTACCCTGGGAAACAGAAGGCGAATCTGTTTTAAGAGGAGCGTGTTAAACACGTGCCTTGTCTTACCATTTACTTCTTTCTTTTATTGTTAATTACTTTCTGTCATTTAAATTCTGTCAATTTAAAATCTGTTATTTTATTGAAAATTCGATTTTATATAATAAAAGTGTACACCGTTTCCTACAATCTTAAAACATATTAACAGAGTTAAAACCTTTTATTAAATCGGATTAACGTCTTTAACAGATTTTTATAAACTGTTTTCTGTCGAAACCAAGATTGAGTTTCATTAGAAATCAGTTTTAAACTTAAAGATTTTAATTAACAGTTAACGTGTTTTTAGCAGTTGTTCTAATCAGTTTACTGAAACCAAGATTGTGTTTTTGTTAAACTGATACATTTGATAATTGCATCTGATTCATTGAAACCAAGATTGAGTTTCTTTGAAGCAGATCCACTATAAGTATATAGAGACCACGATTGAATTTCTTATATACATATTTATAACAGTTGTCTAACTTTTTGTGTTTTGATCTTGTTTGATCTTTCAGAATGTCTACCATCACTCCTGAAACTCCTGCAACTACTACTGTGAATGTAACTGGTGCGCCAGTTACCCACACAGTTGCTAATCATGCTGAAAAACCAGAAAAATTCAATAGGCAGAATTTTAAGAGGTGTCAGCAGAAGATGTTCTTCTATCTCACTACTTTTAACCTTGCAAAGTTCTTAAAAGAGACTGTACCTCAGGTGGAACCTCCTAAAGAAGGTGTACCCGAAAATCAACAAGCCGTGCAAGCTGTTGAAGCATGGAAACATTCAGACTTCTTGTGTCACAACTATATTCTGAATGGTTTGGTGAACTCTTTGTACAATGTGTACTGCAAGACTACGACTGCCAAAGAATTATGGGAGTCGCTGGAACGCAAGTACAAAACTGAGGATGCTGGTACAAAGAAGTTCGTGGTAGCTCGTTTTTTGGATTACAAGATGGTTGATTCAAAGAGTGTGATAACTCAGGTTCAAGATCTGCAGGTTTTGCTACACGATATTCATGCTGAGGGTATGACTTTAAGTGAAACTTTTCAAGTTGCTGCTATCATTGAAAAGTTACCTCCAAGCTGGGTAGAATTTAAAAACTACTTAAAGCATAAGCGAAAGGATATGACTGTTGAAGACTTGGTTGTTCGTCTTCGTATTGAAAAGGACAACAAGCTGGCTCAGAAAAACACTTATACACTTGATTCTGCCAAGGCAAATATGGTTGAGCATGGTTCGTCTTCTTCAAAGTCTAAATGCAAGAGTTTTGGCAAAGGGAAGAATGACAAGAAGAGTAAAAGGAAGTCTGAGTACCTTGCTCCTAAAGGTGGAATTGCAAAGCAGAAGTTCCAAGGAAATTGCTTCAACTGTGACAAGCCAGGTCATCGTGCTGCTAATTGCAAAGCGCCAAAGCGGGTGACTCCACCCGAGGCTAATATGGTGAATGATAATGTGGACATGATTTATATGGTGTCTCATATCGTTACCATGATCTCTGAAGTTAACCTGGTAGGTTCTAATAATAATGATTAGTGGGTTGATACTGGGGCAACCCGTCATGTGTGTGTTGACAAGAGTATGTTTCACTCTTTCCGAGCGGTTGACAATGGAGAGAAGCTGTACATGGGCAACTCTGCAACTGCTGATATCAAGGGCGAAGGAGATGTTATTTTGAAGATGACATCCGAGAAAGAGCTCAAGTTGACTAAAGTCTTGTATGTTCTGGAGATTCGCAGAATCTTGTGTCCGGATGGCTTTTGAATAAGTTTGGTTTTCGTCTTGTTTTTTAGTCTGATAAAGTTGTACTTTCTAAGAATCAAATGTATGTTGGTACGGGGTATGCCATGAATTGTATGTTTAAGCTCAATGTAATAGTTGTTAAGAATGTTATCAATAAAATGAATTCTTCTGCTTACTTGATTGAGTCTTCTAATGTGTGGCATGGCCGTCTTGGACATGTTAATTTTAATTAAATGCGTCGTTTGATTAAATTTAATGGCATACCAAATTTACATATTGATTCAAATTATAAGTGTGAAACTTGTGTCGAAGCCAAACTTACAAGATCATCTTTCAAATCGGTTGAACGAAAAATCGAACCACTTGATATGATACACACAGACATATGTGATTTGAAATCACTACCCACAAAAGGTGGCAATAAGTACTTCATCACGTATATTGATGATTGCACAAAGTACTACTACGTTTACTTGTTGAAAAGTAAAGATGAAGCTATAGACAAGTTTGTTCTATACAAAACCTGTAAAATCCGCATGCTTTTACCATGAATAGTACCCTTAAGATCGTACGTATATGATTAAAACTTTCCTTTTATAACATATTTACGTTTCACGTATAAGTATTTCGAGTATTACGTACGTGTTAGAACACGATAAGTATTTATTACGTATGAACACACGATAATTATTCCAATAATACTTATAATCGCGAGCATACGAACGTTAAATCATGAACGTAAATTAATCACGAACTAATATTACGTATGTATATATATTTATTACGAACACGAATAAATATATTAAGTCACGATCAAAAATTAATTAGAACACGTAAAACACGAACACGATAAAACCCGAGAACACTCTATAATATTTAGACACGGAAAATGTTCGGGTTACCCCATGTGGGCCCCATATACCACGAAATTAGGAAGGAAAAAGGGCTTAGCCCATCAATTTTACTGAACAAGAAAAAGGAGAAAACTTGTTTCATTATAACAAAATCTAGAAAATAATTAAAACCCTAAAAGTTTTCCTCCTCCTCCTCCTTTGTCCATTTCGCCGCCACCTATAAACACCATGGAGGGGTGTTCGGGTTGATTTTGATCTTGGATATTTTTCAAGGATTCATATGTGTTCCTCCTCATTTGTTTCACGTATTCGGTATAACCTTTTAACCCTTTTCTTTTATGTTTTGATTTTAATAATCACATAAGATCATGATGTTTTAATTAAACTAATTAAAAACAATTATTCTAAACATGTTAAGGATTATGGGGTAAATCAAATAAGGGTTTTTAGGGGTGTTGTGGTCTAGCCGACGCCTAACCGAGCCTAACCGAGCCCCTAAGGGGTCTCGGCTTGGCTTATTACCCACCACCGAGACCATATGGTCTCGGTATGGTGATGATGATGGTCACGGCAGCAGCAAACAAGGGAAAACCCGACCTTGGTTCGGGGTATGGTGATGGTTACGGGTCCGGTTCATGGGTTTTAGTCGGGTCCGGTTCATGAATATTTATTTTCAAGGTTTATGATTTTCACTAGTTATGTTTTAGACTTAAAATTTAATTAATAAAACATGACATGATTAATTTAATTAACATGACTTAGGTTATAAATTTAATTATTAGATTCATGAATTTTAACCTAAGTATTTATATTTAATTAGACTTTATAATTAATTAATTATTAAAAACTATGACCATAATTAATTAATTAACATGACTTAGGTTATATTATTAATAGTTAATAATACATATTTTAACCTAAGTATTTTACTTTATTTAATTAAAATCATGATATATTTAATTAAATACTTTTAACCTATAGTTTATTTAATTAAATAAAATAATTAATAAACTATACTTTATAACAACATGACTTAGAATAATAATATAATTAGCTTATTTAACCAGCTTATATCTAATTATGGAAACTTTCTATTTTTAGAAACTTATTTAATTAAGGCAGCTAATCTATTTATGAAAACTTTCTATTTTTAGAAACTTATCTATTTTAAGCAGTAATTCTATTTTGAAACTTTCTATTTTTGGAAACTTTCTATTTTTGGAAACTTTCTATTTTCAGAAACTTTCTATTTTTGTAAACTTTCTATTTGTGGAAACTTTCTATTTTTGGAAACTTTCTATTTTAGGAAACCTGCTATTTTTAGAAAGTTACTTATTATTACACAGCAAGTATAATAATACATGAAATACAAGTAATACTTAATTAGAATAGACAGAATATAAGATAAGCACAGTATAAAGCTTAAAACAGTAAAACATGACATGAACGTATAAAATAAGCTAAGACATGACATAAAACCAGTTACGTATTCAGTAATCAGATACTTATACACGTATGTATTTATGTTGCATTAGTGATACCAAAGTAGGACTCTCTTCCGTTTGTCTTCTTCGTTCACTGGACATAAGGTACGGATTCCGTCCTTTCAGTATGGACATTCTTTCCTTATTAGGATTTCCCCGTATGCAGCCAACTGTTTTCCCATAGTATAAATTTATATGTTTGATTGCTTATGTTTAATTTAGAATACCTGAAGCCATATACATGCATGACCAGTTTCACCTAGTTATGGAGGTACCATAACCATGGCACTAGAGGCACTGGTGTTATGACTTCCCCACGGCGGAGTGATTGCTCGTGGCGTCCCTTCAGCTTTTGGTCATATTATTATATTTATCATGTGGGGCGTATGGGTGCATCCTAGTTACATGTTTTTCAGCAGATTACTCAGTGTGAATGTGGTGTGTGCCTTGCATCCTTCACTAGGAGCTGATCCCTCCTACCCAAAACTAGTATATTAAATTAGAGGCAGCCCCTCTAATTTGCATGATGAGGTCACCCCTCCAAGTATTCATGCACGGTGGATTTTCATGACCTATATTGGCTAATGGTAAAATATGTTAAACAACTTTTACAAAATAAAACATAAGGCTTTTCAAACTATAAAACCAGTTTTACTAAGATATAACCGGGTTATCCAGGACTTAGTTTCTTCCGCTGTTTCATGTTTTTATGCTTATATTATTCATGCTATACTTGTATATCTGTGCACTGAGCGTTATGCTCAGCCGTTTTTCCTTTCATGTTCCCAAAACGGCAGGTACCCAGGACTCGAGCAATTGGAGGACGTGCATAGGATGGAAGCTACCACAGACTTCTTCCTTTGCCTTCATATACTTATGCTTGTTTAGTCATTTCTTATTTCCTTTACTTTATTATGTTTTGGGCTTATGTTTGGGAACCGATGTTTGATTCTGGTTTTCCCTATGGTCATGTATGTTTTAGACATTTATCCTTGTATGCTTTGATGACACGTCATAATTACGCGTGACATTCCATTTATCAAAATGGGGTGTTACAAAACCGAAGTTGAGAATCAACTTGGTAGGAAAATCAAGGTTGTACAAAGTGATAAAGGAGGTGAATATGTGTCTCCTTTTGCTGATCTATGTGCGAAACATGGAATTAGACACGAGTTTAATGCTCCTTATACACCTCAGCAAAACGATATTGCCAAAAGGAAGAACCATACCTTGAAATAAATGGTTAATGCCATGTTGTTAAGTTCTGGTTTGAGCCGGGACATGTGGGGGAAGCCATTCTAACGGCTACTTATCTTTTAAACAAGATACCTCATTAGGATAAAGAGGAAACCCCATATGAATTGTGGATGGGAAGAAAACCATCATACCAGTTATCTCTCAACAGGAGTTATCTCAATTGACTATGTGAAGTCAAAGGATAACATTGTGGATCCGCTTACGAAAGGCTTAAGCAGAGAGTTAGTTAGTAAGTCGTCTAATGGAATGGGACTAAAGCCCTTGAAGGAATGAGTTTCTATGAAGGAAAACCTAACCCAGTTGACTGGAGATCCCAAGATTTGGGTCCAATAGGACAACCTAATCATAGAAAAGTGGGGGAAGTCACGTCAATGTGTGGGAGTTACTTAATACAAGAACTTTCCTAGTCCATTCCTAGAATAATGTGACTTTTTGAGAGGTTAAACATATGGCTTAATGATTCAGGATGAAATCATAAAGCATAATGATTCAAGATGAAATCATAAAACAAATGTTTTTAATGATTCAAGATGAAATCACCTATGTGAGAGAGAAGTAGGGTCGCTTCGAAGGAAATTTTTGGCTCAATTTCTAAGAGCTCTTGCAGAACCAGGCGAGTGTTCATGACCATAACGAACACGACTATGAGGACTTGACAAGGTCAGGGAGAGTCTTGTGTGAGTGTATATTGTCGTCTACGTAAACAGAGGATGAGTTCAAGGACACCACGTCTACTCAGATCTAGGAGACTAAGTGCATCTCACAAGGGAAGGTTCAAAGGGTTACTCCTACTTATCCTATATAGGACTTAACCGCATAAATTTTGTCGAAACTTTCGTGTGATTTCGACTGATTCCCATTCATGTGGAGGATTGTTGGAAAATGTTTTGCAAAATATGGTTTTTGCAATACTTTAGAGATAATTTTATATACGTATATGTTATATATATTTGTAGTACTTAGTAGCTTTGTGTTTTCCTCGAAGAGAGATTCGCAACGAGCTAAAGTATGTCCAATATGGAGTTAATATGAATGAGATATCATGTCTCAAAGTGAGTCACGTGAAACACAATATTTGGAAAATATTTTGTTCCACATCGCTTGAAACATGAAGTGAAAACATGTTTATAAGGAAATCCTAGTTTCTACCCTACAATATTCATTTGTTGGTTTTTACTCCCACTCCTACGCGCGCATGGGGGGTGCAGAAAGTGAGATTTATAGGCCAAAACGAGTTCGAAGCTACTGAACTTGTGCACGAGCGCGCGACCTGCGGACATGAATGCAGCTCCGAAAACTGGCTTGGGTGCGGGCAGATTTCGGTATCTTTTTTGTTGCGAATTCGGATTTTTTCCAGAAAATTCTGTACATCTATTTAAGGAATAGATATAGACTTTCTTACTAAGTCATGACAGAATTTTCCTGTGTATGTAAAAATATATGCAAATCGTGTTTATTTTTAACAGATTTGTATGTCAGATTATTTTAGGAGCATATATTCTTTCTTGGTGACCAAGACATGAAATGGCTATAATATAAATCATTCTCATTCAGTTTTTATCATGAGAAAAACGCAGTTTTTTCTTACTCCATTACCAGACAGTTTTCCAGCAGCTCGTCGATTAGAAACATGCAAGGCTTCCGTGATCTTTCAGGCAAGTTTGTTTAGTCCGGCTGTACAACAGCTTTAGACGTTGTACCTTGGGAAACAGACGGCGAATCTGTTTAAAGGGAAGTGTGTTAAACACGTGCCTCGTCTTACCATTTACTGCTTTCTTTTATTGTTAATTATTTTCTGTAATTTAAATTCTGTCAATTTAATTTATGTTATTTTATTGTAAATTCGATTTTATATAATAAAAGTGTACATCATTTCTTACAATATGAACATCATAAACTTAAATTCAGAATGACATTGTATTTAAATTGGAACCGTCAACAATAAGAATATGAATGCAGCTAAAGTAAATGGTAGATCGAGTTTACATGACGTCAATATCGACACCAACCGGTTATATGTAATATGTCGCCTCTGTTAAAAATAGCATATTTGAGTAGTGTGATATCGAGGTGAGCTTCGTAATATATGCCTCTCGAAATATACAAAAGAACAACAAATTTAGCGCCTCAAACATGGCCATAGCTAACAATTCAACCTTAAATAATAACATTGGTTTAAAGAAGAGTCTAAATTTATATCCATAGCTCGACAAATATTACCTAGAGCTCATAAAAATAGATTTACCAAGGTAGATAG
Organism: Glebionis coronaria; assembly: GCA_025667525.1. Lineage (NCBI taxonomy): Eukaryota > Viridiplantae > Streptophyta > Magnoliopsida > Asterales > Asteraceae > Glebionis > Glebionis coronaria. The sequence goes on from CM046878.1 coordinate 37,327,958, forward strand.
ATTAAAAAATGAAAAAAATACCCAAAGCTCATGAACGACATTTTCATTTTCATGTCAGTATTAAACTAAACATTTAAGATTTCAATTGCCATAAAAAAACGTTGTTTTCGCATGCTTGGTTTAAAACCACCAACACAGAGGAAACCACCAACAACTAAAAAATAATCTTAGATCCCAAAACCCTCAAAACCACAAATAGCCAATAGATTCAAACACCCTCGAAACCAACAATAACCTTAAAGTTATCATGTCAATTGTTTGACGAATCAAAAAATCTACCTTTAGAATCAACTAAGGGATTTAGCTTACAATAATAAAGGTTGTGTAATAGATACAATCTACAACACTGTCCTTTAATTCTTATCAATCAAGTGGAAAACTTGTATAACCCAACAAATCATATGGATCTGGACAAAAGGCAGTAAGAAAAAAATTGAAAATAACAACAAAGACACCTACCGAAAGACCTAGCTCACCGTAGCAACCAAGAATGTTTGGTTACGCTAGCGGCAATTTCACTGCCAACTGCCAACAAAGAAGGGATTTGTGTGTATTTTGTTTGTAGAAAGATAAAGATGGAGAACAGGTGTGATGGTAACTGGGTCAAGAGAGAGAAGAAAATGAGAGCAGTGAAGAGTAATCATTTTGAGTTTGTGTGAATTTATCTAAAGTTCCCGGTGATGAAAAATATCCTTCCCATACACAGGTCAATAAGTTCCAATTTTATTCTTCCATGTTCAAGCCATGTATCAAAATTGGTTAATTAATTAGACATCTCATTTTAATGATACAATCATTTCCAATCATTTCTATAAATATATAATTCCCGTAGTTTACAATTGTCAATATTTTTTTTCAACCAAGAGATAGGCGTTTCAACATTATATGAAACTAGACGATTACCCGCGCACAGCAGCGGAATTGTCTAGCGACATATAATTAATGATATGCTAATTCACCAGGTGATCGAACTGATAACTCGGTTACTTGGTCAGGTTGACCCGATGCTCGAACCCGTAACCCAATGACTCGACCAAATTGAATCGGTGATTAAACCTGTGACCTAATTAATGACTCGACAGATTGACTCGATAGTCAAGCTGGTGACCCAATAACTCACCCGAATTTGATGCTAACTCCACCATAAAAGACTGAAACTTTGATAAGTGTTGAATCTTTTAAAAGTGGTGACAGAAATTGAGATAAACAACCCACCAAATTATAATAAAAAAGAAATCAGATAGCTGCAAGATAGCCACTTTTCCTTTGTGGATAGCTATGATATAAAAAAGTAAGAAAAAGTTACAACATCTAACGTTAACATTGTTTGATTATGATAGACCAATTTACCTTTGTCAACAGCTATAATATGAAGCCTGTGCATATCTCAAGCTATCATTTACCATAATTAAATTTAACAAAAACATTACACTATAGATTCTATGCATAGACAGACACAAAGAATACTGTAATTTGCACACAAGAAAAGCAAGTGTACGAAATATCTTACAACAAAATCATTAAGCTAATGTGTTATTACACATTTAGTCTAAAACTTATTAGACTCGACGCAGTCATTAGACCTGGAGACAGAGGAGCTCTGCAACGACAGTGCAACATCATCCAATCTAAAAGAATAATTTCAAAATATTAAAGACTTGTTAACCTAGTCATATTAATAAACAAATTTCAAAAGATTAAAAAAACAAAAAGCCAAGAAAATAACAAACCTTGTATTCGATTTCAGCCTCAATTATGGTCACATTTAAAGTTAAGCACGCATATCAAAAGATGTAAATAAAAAAACCACTGTGAGACGATGATATAGCAACCACGAGATGCTGATGGAAAACACAAACCAAAAACTAAATAATCAAATATCACCAAATACAAAAGCCACTCGAACCAACAACCATGCCACCAACCGAAACTACCTAAAACCACCTATACCACTAAAAGATGGTGGCAGATTCGGCAGATACGACAATGATAAGATTATGGTGGTGATAGCATTCTTGAGTGTATTTTAGGGTTTCTAGAGAGAAATAAGGTGTTTGAGTATATGTCGAATGTCATTCGTAAATTATATTTTTATATATAGAAATACGATTGCCAGTTTCAACTAAATGAGCATGAGATTTGCATATCATGTGCATAAAAATAATTTATTCTCTATTAAAACATGAGATACACTTTTGGCATAGTTTAAATAAGGAAGTATTGCTGGCAAGTTACGTATTTTAGATGGGGTATGTCATTTAAAGATAATTAACTTTCCTAAGCTATACAAAGTGTGTTTAAAAGATGAATCAAAAATTGTATAACATAAGTGTTAAAAGATGAAACAGTATATTTCACAAGCAATTAATTTTTCCAAGATTACATAAGTTAGATATATAAATTGAAACATAAAAGTTTAATGAATTGAAACAACTTTCCAAGATTACAAATCTAGGTTGACATCACACGTTTTTGCTATCTGACTTTTCTAACTTTTTAACATTTCCTTAATTTGCATGGTTTTCAACATTTCCTTATATAGTGGGGTTTTCAACATTCAAGGTTTTAGGGTATTTACATTATAAGTAGTAGAGATAGAGATGAACATTTTCATATATACCATGTTTTCAACATTTCTTAAATTACAGGTGATAGGTGTGAAAACACCCATCCTTTTTACCACTCAATTGCAATAATAACCGAGCCAAAACGTGTATTTTATGTCATTTATGTCGGAATTATGCGTGGTTTGTGTTTTTGTTGTGATTTAGGACGAAAAGGTGAAAAGTGTAGAAAACACGGCATTCACGGGCTTTTATCGAAGAAAAAGACGAAAGATGAAGTCGAAAGATCAAGAGTGGAAAAAGAACGGAAGTCCAAGACCAAGTCTGAAGATTTATCGAAGAAAAATTTAAAGGACGGAAGTTTACTAAAAAGCCGAAGAACTCGAGTCTTATTTATAAAGAAAAATCAAGACGAGTTAAAGAAATCCCAAGACAAAGTCCAAGATTAACAAAAAATAAAGAAGAAAAGGACTTAAGTGTGCAATTAAGACAAAGAGGAAAGAGGGAGGAAGCTTCCTAAGCTCCTCCCTAATCACCCCTATATATAGATGATCCTAGTTTCATTTTCATGTTGTTGGGTGGTTTGACAAACCACCACTTCCACCATTTTTATTTCTTGTTAATTACTTTCTTGCTTTTTAATTTCATGTTATGCACTTTTAATACAAGTAAGTCTTTTAATTTTTGAATCTTTTCTTTTAATCAAGTTCTTATTTTTAATCATCTTCTTCTACCTTTCTTATCTTGCTTATCTTTGATTCATGTTCATCTTTGATCTTATTTTCATCTTAATGCTTATTTGATTGAAAGGTTTCTTAGAAAGTTCATCTTTTTAAAAGTTTGATTTGAAAGTTTGCTTATTTTTAGTTTGATAAGTTGTTATTCATGCTTATTAAGTCAATTTCGATTTAGATTCGTGCAAGTTTTAGTTTGAGCTTATTAACCATAGCTTATTGCTTTTGCTTAATTTTCGGATCAAAAAGTTAGATCGGAAAGGGTAAACCCCTTTCCAATCACGTATTCCAATCACCTTGATTGGAAAAGGGTTTTACATTCTAATATTTCGTTTTTAGTGTAGTTCGTTTTTCTTCTCAGCTCGATCCGAATTGATTTAACGTTTTCTAGCAAAGACTTTATTGTTTTTGGTGAATAATAGGCTTGTTTGGAATCTAATCTACTTGACACAAAGCATGTAAAAAAATGTAAAAAATATTAACTAATACGTATACGTACTAATCTAAAACAAATTGCAACTACCACAATTTAGTTCACAAAATACAAAAAAATGTAAAACTAATCTATTTTTTTATAAAACCGGGTAACCTAGAAAAGCTCAAACGAATTTTACAAATGTTATAAAAATTTGAAGCAAATGATATACAAATCTTTATAACTACACTAATCTTACAAGTAATACCTAGTAGGCCTAAGTACTGACGTTGAAGAAAAACAATTTGAAATAGTTAACTTGTGAAATAAACTCCAATAGTGGGCTTCATAAGCTCTAACTCCTTATTAAGACACACTAAGTAAAACAATATGTAAAGATGTAACAACTTTCACAAACTAGCCTACTGGTAAGGACTATTATTTATGAACATGAGGTCTAATGTTCGATTCTGACTAGCTACTACTTATCAAGTCATTATATTTTTTTTTTTGAAAACAATCTAATAGGATACTACGGTAGTGGTTATTCTAAAGAATACAGTTATAATACTCTAAATCTTTAAGTACTACAAAAAAATTTACTACTCTATCTAATAAACGAAATTCAATAACATGTACCCTCTATTCCTCTAAGTCTAACTACAGATTGTATGAATTGTCTGTATATACCTCAATGATTAAAGCTAGTAAAGATTACTCAATTACACCTATTGATTCTCTCTATTAAATTGGTATATGATCTCTGGAACTCCACCTAAATGAAATATATACTCTAACACTCAAATCAGTAACTAACTTGACATCAACTCAACCAATTATTGAATCAAAATCAAACTTAATCAACTTGTGCCAGACACTGATTAAGGCAAATGTAGAAAATTTCAAAGTATGAACTGAACTAATCAATGAACTATTCAAATTCAGAAATCAGAGAAAACTTGACACTAAAATCCAAATATGTTGCAAGCAAGATTAAACTACAAATCCTACTAACTTGTTACACTAAAAGAAATGCAGAAGAATTAAACAAGTGTAACCTGCACATCCGAAGACTAGTCCACTGATGGCGGAGGTTCAGCGCTGAGCTGCCTCAACACGACTACCAAAAACTAATATCGAACTCGTCAAAACGAACTAATCTTGAACTAGACTGCTGCTACTAACTTCGACTAAAAGTCTGCATCAAGTACTTACCCAAACTGCTGCCAACGCACAGTTTATTTAACTCGAACTGATGTTTACGAAACTCGACTCCAGGCCAAGTCCACTGATGTCCCAAACCAGACAGTTAAGAGGATGCGTTCAACCACTACTCTTTCTATCAAAATGAACCGAACCAACTGTGGATGCTTGATCTAAACTTGTCAGAAATCAGCTCCAACAGAAAACTCGTAACTAACTGATTCGATCACTGAGCCATACTGCTACCTCTAACACTCGCCATTAACGAGAAATCTAAAAATGCTTCAGGAATCAACCTTTAATCACGCCTCTTGCTATGCTACTGAACCTTGAAACTGGATCAACAGAAAAACTTTGCTTTGATCGAATCCTTGTGAGAATGGAACACTACACTGCTTACTCAACCTATATAAAATGAAAACTATCTATTTTCTAACAATATCAGCTGACCACACTCCATTACAGCAACTTAAACAAGATTCGTCATGATCTGCTTGTTGAAAAGATCATAAACTTGAAAACTAAATCCTGCAAAAGATGTGGAAACGAGATACTATGCTAGCAAGTCAAGCTATAAGACTAACACGAGTAATCAAAAACTGAAAAGAAATTCGTTAAAAGAAAGATGTTTAACAGAAACTCAAAAGCTGCGAACTTGTTAACAGTATAACGGAGTTGTATAGGATTTACGGAGATACTTGAATGAAATTTACTTCTATTTATGAAAGAAAAATGTAAAGTTTGTTACAACTAACAAACTGAATACGGAACTGATTTAACTGAAATCTTTTTGAAAACAATGAACGGAAACAGAGCTTTTGAACTCATTCAAAGAAAAGCATTGAAAAAAATGAATTTCATTAATGGTGAAATCTGTTACAAAATTTAACTGAAAGTGTAACTGATTATTAACTAAACTAACTACTAACTGGATTCAGTTTAAGAAAACTATATGAGAGAATTAAACTAACTAACTAGCTATGTGTAAACTACTCCCTAGTCTAACCAACCGCGAAGTGAGATAGAAGAGTGGTATTTATAGGAATGGAGGTGAGGTGAGGGAGGTTTCGATGACGTGTTCCAGCCAATGAATTGCTGACACGTCATCATCTAGGGTTCTTGAAGATTGGGGAATTTTGGGGGTTTTCAAAGAAGTTGATTTTAGTTTAATTGAATTGTATGGGAGTGTAGAGGAGACAAAGGCGACCACTTTTGCTCTTTATAACTTCTCCTGAAATCAACTCCTTTATCCTTGATCTGTTGAAGAAGAAAGTGTGACGTGTCAACCTCTGGTCGGCTGAGTAGCTTTCTCTAGGATCATCATCACAGCCGTCCAAACAATATCCACATCCTATGGTCCTGATTTGGTGACTTGGCAATCCATATAAAATCTTTTCTCAGTCCTGATTGGTCCAAATGGCCTGAATAATAATAGTATTGAGCAGTTGGCAGAAGTGGCCCTTGTAGTTTCATTCTTTTGGCAAATTTGCTTTTCTTCATTATTACTTTGAATATTTTCCACATTAAAACCCTTAGACTTCATTCCAATTGCAAACTTTGTCCTTGATCTTTGAAAACTTGGCAAATAAAGTCCTTGAATCATCTTTCGTCTCTTTCTTCATCTTTTTATCAAATAAATCCTTGAAAACGCGTCTTTGTTCCAAAATGCATCTTGTTTACCTGAAAACACATGAAACACAAATACACGCGTAATTCTGATAATTTACAGTTTAATATCATGTATTTGACTGTTTTTTTAGTGGTTTTTGGATCATTATTGATGAGTGTTTTCACACTTATCAACTCCCCTCCACTTGACCATTGCCATGTCCTCATGCAATTCAGCATTTTAAAGCACCAAGTTACACTTTTCTCATAATTAACCAACCTTGGCCATTTTATGATTTAATAAACTAAACTATACTACATGATGAATGATTTTGAATATTTATAATGCAATGCAAAGAAAACAATTCTATCTATATCTTTTTGATTTTTCTTAAATGGTTTTGATGGAAATAACTCATAAAGAAATCAATGGCTTGGATTAGGGCTTGGGTACCATGGACATTTATCACCCTCAAGTTTCACTTTCCCCATACCAAGCTTAAAAATGGGATCATTGCATTCACAAGTAAAAAGTGCATCAACTTATTCATGACAATTAAATGTGGAACCAGTTATTATTTGAGCAAATTGCTTGAAGGCAAATTTGTCATTATTTCAAGTGTGAAGTATAAGAAATTTAAAATCCAAAAATAAGGAAGCACGGTTTTAATCCTAAGTAATCCTCTCATCCATTACTTGAAAAACCGCTCACAATTAATACAAGTCCGTTTCAAGAATAATAAGTCATTCGCCTTATGTGTAAAATCCTCATGTCATGCTTTCATAAGTAACTACACACTCGCTAAGGAAAGGAAAATAAAACTCACGCAATAATTTACATCCGCCATCTTTTTGAGACTTTGGATCTTCAACCCCGCAACCCGTCAAGGCAATATTGGATTGGAGCAATCTATTGAATCCCCGCAACCCGTCAAGGTAATATTGGAACTCAATAGTCACTATAGTTAACACCACACTGCCCCTCTTGGGAGTCTTGTATTATTTTTTAATTAATTTTTTTTTTCTTTTTCTTTTTCTTTTTTTTTTTTTTTTCTAGCCACTCATTTTTTTCATAAGCCGCTCTTATTTTTCTTTATTCCTCACAAAGAAAGTAGAAAAGAATAAAAGGAAAAACACCCGCTAAATATTGAGCATGACATAAGTCTAGTACACATAAAACGTGCTAACTTAGAATCTTAAGACGTACTCATATCAACCATGAATGATTAGACAAAAATGCATAAGAGATTACAAACCAATTAAAACCGTACTTGATTATTTATTAACAATTATATACATGCGAAGAAAATAGAGGTGGAGAAGAGAAGGGTTTAGCCACAAGTAATTATCATGAAGTTTATCTAGCCCTTTTACACTTGCTTCAACTCTATCATTTCCCATTCTCCACAAATTTAAAATCTCAAATAATGAGATTGGTGGATGCTTAGCCTAATAGACCAATGAAGGACTACATGGTTAAGGATACTAGCTAGAGAATGCTAAGATAAGCAAACTCGGGTTGAGTCAAAATATCCATGGCGGGCCTAATATGTCAAAGAAGTCTAAACTTGTTAAACCATGTTTTATTTTATTATTATTTTTTTTCTTTTTATATATTTTTAATGAAAAATAAGAGAAGAAATATATACAATGCAAATGTGTTATGCAAATAAAAAAATGATTGATGCAAAAATTATGAATGCATATTTTTGGTGGCCAGAGTAGATTAAAAATTTGAAAAATGATCGAAAAAATTAATTTTCCCAATTATCATGAAGTTAAGGCAATGGTCTAGGTAAGGTCACTTCGATAGAAGTCTCCCCTACACTTAAGATAAACATTGTCCTCAATGTTTAAGAGTATTGGAGTGAACTCCCCTACACTTATTACATTGATAACTTTGCTTAACCCAAGTTAAGGAAGAGACAACTAAAGGGTATTCATTTTAAGCACAAGTGTTTAATATCACGATAGCAAAAACTAATCGAAGTGAACCAGATACACAGGCCTCCTCCATAAGCTCCAAGCATGAAATGTGAGAGAGCAACCCTTGAAACAAACACCAAAAGACGAAGAAAGGCACCCCTCCACTTCAACTCTACTATAACATCCTTTTAATTAAACCTAACCTATTGAAAATCTACTCTACGTTTTCTAACCTAGTTATTCAATGCTTGTGTTTTTTTTAACCCTAAGTCGCTAGCTCGACTCGGCCCCGAATTAGGTTGTCCTTGGGGAAACCATCATGGAGAAAAAAGAATATCCACTTTGAAGCACATCTCACATGATACACTCAAACTTAGCACGTTGCCATTTACTATAAGATTTACAATATCCGCCTCGATAAATGGAACGGTCCAACGTGTATCAAGTTTGTCCTGACATACGAAATTTCTCAAATAGGAAGAACCCCAGGATCAAATACATAGTTTCCATCTCTACAAGTGAACAACTCCAAAGTAAGTAGCATCACCAAATTAAGCTCATACAAAAAGCCCAGATCAATCGAAATCACATTCTTAAGTGGAGTAGATGAAAACCAATTTTTACCAAACATATGTATCCCAGGATCAAAAACCTTTCCCTTCATGGGAAAATAAGAAGATGAACTCGTATCAACCATATAAGATTCCCCCTTAGTGAGCAAAGCATCATGAGAATATGAAGGTGTAGGTATCAAAACATTCATAACAATTATGTCCATGTTAGGCTCGTCATCATTATCAAAAGGTGGGTAATCTTCCATAGAAGGCATAGTGAAAGAAGGATCAAAATTAATAGTGTCTTGTGGAGAAGGTGTAGGCTCTAGGGTCCCAAAAAGCATGTTCTCAATAAGACGAATATCCTCTTCCCAATTAGAAGAAGATGTATCAACCACAATATCATCTCTCTTAAGATAATCTTCAATTTGTTTATCTATCAATTCATCTTCACTAAGCAATCTTTCAGTCTTTAGAATCTCCTCATTCTCATCAATGATAGACCCCTCCTCATCACTATAGTAATCATAGATTGGTTTGTCAAAGATTGGTGACTCCTTAAAACTCAAGGAAGTGTGATCATCAAAAAATGGGGATTCACAAGTGAAAAACTCATTATCACTATAATCATCATATATTGGTGTATCACAAAGAGAAGGTTTATCATCACTAAAATCCTCATTGGTTTCTTCATCATGATGGAAAAATAGGTTATCAAATGATGTTTCAAGAAGAGGATTTGAATGCATCACAAAATCACTTAGAGGAATAGGTGAAGGAGTCATAGAGGACATGGATTCATCATCAGATGTAAAGGACTCATCACTATCATAAGGATCATCAAAGGTTTCATCACAATAATCATAAGGTGGGAGAGGAGAAGGATCCATATTCCCTATAGGAGCAAACTCTTCATCCAAATTAGGAATGTTATCTTGACAAGACAGGTCATCAGATGATATCTCATAAGATGCTTCACTAGAATCACATTCATCATCCTCTATTTGTGGCAAGTCTTGCACAAACTCTTCCTCAATCTCATTATACCTTTCTTTAAACAATTCATCAAGATCAAAGTCACCAAAATCACTAGTAGTAGCATGAAAGTCAACATGTGATGAAATCTCAATGTGATCATGAGGAGAAGAGGTATCAATACAAAGCTCGTCACATGGTTCAATGGAAACACCCTCAAGCTCTCTTTGGATTGGGATAAGGTTCTCAACACTAGAAGAGGTTAATTCATCCAAATCGGTGTTTGTATTAGTGCTAAGAGGCTCGTCCCCCATGGTTAAAGAGTCGGTGGATTCCACGTGAGGTAAAGGTGATGAAGGTGTGCCATCATTAAATGTCATACAAATCGAAGGATCGTCATCATCGTCATATAAGCATTGATTAAGCAAACGAGCACGAGTAGCAAAATATTGTTCTTCTTCCTCGATTGTAGCAATCTTAAAGAGAAAATCATTTAAATATTTCCTAAGGCGACAAGAACTTTTTTCCAACGATTCACGACACATTGCACCGATCTCCTTGTCATAAATTTGCCAAGTCATAACTTCCACTTCCTCAAAAAACTTAATTTGTTCCTCTAACAACGGGCACACGTTTTTCATTTCCTCAATGCTTATGTCGTTCTTACTATCAATCGCCTTAGAAATTTCATCGATCGACTTGTTTATTGTCTCAAGTAAAGAAACCGGCTCGTTGCAAATATGAGGGGCATTAGAAGGCGGATCCCTCAGTCTACAATCATAACCATAATGGGGTGCGTTCCCACAAAACTCACATGAATAAGTCAAAGAATATGGTGGAGGTAGATTTCCATAATTAGGTGAATTATAGGTTTGAAAAGAGTCTTGATTATGAAAGGTTTCTCGATTATAGCCTTGAAAATTATCATTGTTTTGAAAACCTTCATAATTGGAAAATCCTTGGTTTTGGTATGGCACATTAAAGGTTTGATCATGAAATGATGGTGGAGGTTGTGATGAAAAACCGGAATAGCCCAAATAGTCATTACAAGTGTAGTCCATTTGAATGTTAGGTCGAAAATTAGGGTTCTCGGTTCCATTGTAAGCATATCCCTCCCCATAATAACCATTATTTTGATCACATAAATAAGTATCGTGTGGACCACCACAAGTCGTACAAGGCGAATAATTAGCGTTGGCGGATCGTTGTTGCAAAATCTCCCACATGGAACGAGTATCCATGTTTAGCAAGGTGGCCGAATGTATATACAAGTATAATGACGTTTAAAAGCTTCCTCGGGGAAGGAAGTAATACACCAAAGGTGGTATGTTTACACGTGTGCGAGTACACGTGTAAATAAACGCGAGGAATGAGGGAGTAGCCCTCGGTCAACTTTTGAGAGAGAAGAGATTATCTCCCTCGAGGTTCGATATAAAATATCCACAAGAAAATATATATATAATTACTACTTGGGTGCAAGACCCCCAATAAAGCCTTCCTTCTCAAAATACGCACTAGTGAACGGGGGGTTAGGTGGCGCGAAGCACTTAAGTACCTATTGACCCTTAGACGGCATTTTATAGCACGTCGCCTATCTGTTCACTTTAGTAGTTTGTATTCTTCGAATTATTGCCTATTGGAAGTATTTATCTATTCTTGCTTAATTAAATTGGATCGATACGCGTGTCAAGGACCGGAACGCCCCCTAACACGGTGTATTGCCTTGGCAATACTTATGGAAGATATGTATATTGGTTGTTCGTATATGTATACGTATCTACATATAATAATATATCAAAAATATTTTTGTATTTATTTGATTTTTTAAGAAAAATACTATATGTACGTAAAAACGATGAAAACGATGAAAACCGATATAATATATATTTTTGGGTGTAATCTTTTAGGAAAAAGATTACTTTTTGGATTTTTTATTTTTTTGGTTCAATTCTTTAGGAAAAGAATTTATTTTTGTGATTTTTTATTTTTTTTGTATTTTTATCTTTTTGATTTTTTTTTATCTTTTTGATTTATAATACGTAAAAATAACGTTCACAAAGTGAACGGATCCCAAAATCCAATCGCCTCACTCGAAATCGTTAATCTTCACGAAAAGAACCGGCAGCGGCGCCATTTAATATTTCGTTTTTAGTGTAGTTCGTTTTTCTTCTCAGCTCGATCCGAATTGATTTAACGTTTTCTAGCAAAGACTTTATTGTTTTTGGTGAATAATAGGCTTGTTTGGAATCTAATCTACTTGACACAAAGCATGTAAAAAAAATGTAAAAATATTAACTAATACGTATACGTACTAATCTAAAACAAATTGCAACTACCACAATTTAGTTCACAAAATACAAAAAAATGTAAAACTAATCTATTTTTTTATAAAACTGGGTAACCTAGAAAAGCTCAAACGAATTTTACAAATGTTATAAAAATTTGAAGCAAATGATATACAAATCTTTATAACTACACTAATCTTACAAGTAATACCTAGTAGGCCTAAGTACTGACGTTGAAGAAAAACAATTTGAAATAGTTAACTTGTGAAATAAACTCCAATAGTGGGCTTCATAAGCTCTAACTCCTTATTAAGACACACTAAGTAAAACAATATGTAAAGATGTAACAACTTTCACAAACTAGCCTACTGGTAAGGACTATTATTTATGAACATGAGGTCTAATGTTCGATTCTGACTAGCTACTACTTATCAAGTCATTAATTTTTTTTTTTGAAAACAATCTAATAGGATACTACGGTAGTGGTTATTCTAAAGAATACAGTTATAATACTCTAAATCTTTAAGTACTACAAAAAAATTTACTACTCTATCTAATAAACGAAATTCAATAACATGTACCCTCTATTCCTCTAAGTCTAACTACAAATTGTATGAATTGTCTGTATATACCTCAATGATTAAAGCTAGTAAAGATTACTCAATTACACCTATTGATTCTCTCTATTAAATTGGTATATGATCTCTGGAACTCCACCTAAATGAAATATATACTCTAACACTCAAATCAGTAACTAACTTGACATCAACTCAACCAATTATTGAATCAAAATCAAACTTAATCAACTTGTGCCAGACACTGATTAAGGCAAATGCAGAAAATTTTAAAGTATGAACTGAACTAATCAATGAACTATTCAAATTCAGAAATCAGAGAAAACTTGACACTAAAATCCAAATATGTTGCAAGCAAGATTAAACTACAAATCCTACTAACTTGTTACACTAAAAGAAATGCAGAAGAATTAAACAAGTGTAACCTGCACATCCGAAGACTAGTCCACTGATGGCAGAGGTTCAGCGCTGAGCTGCCTCAACACGACTACCAAAAACTAATATCGAACTCGTCAAAACGAACTAATCTTGAACTAGACTGCTGCTACTAACTTCGACTAAAAGTCTGCATCAAGTACTTACCCAAACTGCTGCCAACGCACAGTTTATTTAACTCGAACTGATGTTTACGAAACTCGACTCCAGGCCAAGTCCACTGATGTCCCAAACCAGACAGTTAAGAGGATGCGTTCAACCACTACTCTTTCTATCAAAATGAACCGAACCAACTGTGGATGCTTGATCTAAACTTGTCAGAAATCAGCTCCAACAGAAAACTCGTAACTAACTGATTCGATCACTGAGCCATACTGCTACCTCTAACACTCGCCATTAACGAGAAATCTAAAAATGCTTCAGGAATCAACCTTTAATCACGCCTCTTGCTATGCTACTGAACCTTGAAACTGGATCAACAGAAAAACTTTGCTTTGATCGAATCCTTGTGAGAATGGAACACTACACTGCTTACTCAACCTATATAAAATGAAAACTATCTATTTTCTAACAATATCAGTTGACCACACTCCATTACAGCAACTTAAACAAGATTCGTCATGATCTGCTTGTTGAAAAGATCATAAACTTGAAAACTAAATCCTGCAAAAGATGTGGAAACGAGATACTATGCTAGCAAGTCAAGCTATAAGACTAACACGAGTAATCAAAAACTGAAAAGAAATTCGTTAAAAGAAAGATGTTTAACAGAAACTCAAAAGCTGCAAACTTGTTAACAGTATAACGGAGTTGTATAGGATTTACGGAGATACTTGAATGAAATTTACTTCTATTTATGAAAGAAAAATGTAAAGTTTGTTACAACTAACAAACTGAATACGGAACTGATTTAACTGAAATCTTTTTGAAAACAATGAACGGAAACAGAGCTTTTGAACTCATTCAAAGAAAAGCATTGAAAGAAAATGAATTTCATTAATGGTGAAATCTGTTACAAAATTTAACTGAAAGTGTAACTGATTATTAACTAAACTAACTACTAACTGGATTCAGTTTAAGAAAACTATATGAGAGAATTAAACTAACTAACTAGCTATGTGTAAACTACTCCCTAGTCTAACCAACCGCGAAGTGAGATAGAAGAGTGGTATTTATAGGAATGGAAGTGAGGTGAGGGAGGTTTCGATGACGTGTTCCAGCCAATGAATTGCTGACACGTCATCATCTAGGGTTCTTGAAGATTGGGGAATTTTGGGGGTTTTCAAAGAAGTTGATTTTAGTTTAATTGAATTGTATGGGAGTGTAGAGGAGACAAAGGCGACCACTTTTGCTGTTTATAACTTCTCCTGAAATCAACTCCTTTATCCTTGATCTGTTGAAGAAGAAAGTGTGACGTGTCAACCTCTGGTTGGCTGAGTAGCTTTCTCTAGGATCATCATCACAGCCGTCCAAACAATATCCACATCCTATGGTCCTGATTTGGTGACTTGGCAATCCATATAAAATCTTTTCTCAGTCCTGATTGGTCCAAATGGCCTGAATAATAATAGTATTGAGCAGTTGGCAGAAGTGGCCCTTGTAGTTTCATTCTTTTGGCAAATTTGCTTTTCTTCATTATTACTTTGAATATTTTCCACATTAAAACCCTTAGACTTCATTCCAATTGCAAACTTTGTCCTTGATCTTTGAAAACTTGGCAAATAAAGTCCTTGAATCATCTTTCGTCTCTTTCTTCATCTTTTTATCAAATAAATCCTTGAAAACGCGTCTTTGTTCCAAAATGCATCTTGTTTACCTGAAAACACATGAAACACAAATACACGCGTAATTCTGATAATTTACAGTTTAATATCATGTATTTGACTGTTTTTTTTAGTAGTTTTTGGATCATTATTGATGAGTGTTTTCAGACTTATCAACTCCCCTCCACTTGACCATTGCCATGTCCTCATGCAATTCAGCATTTTAAAGCACCAAGTTACACTTTTCTCATAATTAACCAACCTTGGCCATTTTATGATTTAATAAACTAAACTATACTACATGATGAATGATTTTGAATATTTATAATGCAATGCAAAGAAAACAATTCTATCTATATCTTTTTGATTTTTCTTAAATGGTTTTGATGGAAATAACTCATAAAGAAATCAATGGCTTGGATTAGGGCTTGGGTACCATGGACATTTATCACCCTCAAGTTTCACATTCCCCATACCAAGCTTAAAAATGGGATCATTGCATTCACAAGTAAAAAGTGCATCAACTTATTCATGACAATTAAATGTGGAACCAGTTATTATTTGAGCAAATTGCTTGAAGGCAAATTTGTCATTATTTCAAGTGTGAAGTATAAGAAATGTAAAATCCAAAAATAAGGAAGCACGGTTTTAATCCTAAGTAATCCTCTCATCCATTACTTGAAAAACCGCTCACAATTAATACAAGTCCGTTTCAAGAATAATAAGTCATTCGCCTTATGTGTAAAATCCTCATGTCATGCTTTCATAAGTAACTACACACTCGCTAAGGAAAGGAAAATAAAACTCACGCAATAATTTACATCCGCCATCTTTTTGAGACTTTGGATCTTCAACCCCGCAACCCGTCAAGGCAATATTGGATTGGAGCAATCTATTGAATCCCCGCAACCCGTCAAGGTAATATTGGAACTCAATAGTCACTATAATTAACACCACATTGCCCCTCTTGGGAGTCTTGTATTATTTTTTAATTAATTTTTTTTTCTTTTTCTTTTTCTTTTTTTTTTCTAGCCACTCATTTTTTTCATAAGCCGCTCTTATTTTTCTTTATTCCTCAAAAAGAAAGTAGAAAAGAATAAAAGGAAAAACACCCGCTAAATATTGAGCATGACATAAGTCTAGTACACATAAAACGTGCTAACTTAGAATCTTAAGACGTACTCATATCAACCATGAATGATTAGACAAAAATGCATAAGAGATTACAAACCAATTAAAACCGTACTTGATTATTTATTAACAATTATATACATGCGAAGAAAATAGAGGTGGAGAAGAGAAGGGTTTAGCCACAAGTAATTATCATGAAGTTTATCTAGCCCTTTTACACTTGCTTCAACTCTATCATTTCCCATTCTCCACAAATTTAAAATCTCAAATAATGAGATTGGTGGATGCTTAGCCTAATAGACCAGTGAAGGACTACATGGTTAAGGATACTAGCTAGAGAATGCTAAGATAAGCAAACTCGGGTTGAGTCAAAATATCCATGGCGGGCCTAATATGTCAAAGAAGTCTAAACTTGTTAAACCATGTTTTATTTTATTATTATTTTTTTTCTTTTTATATATTTTTAATGAAAAATAAGAGAAGAAATATATACAATGCAAATGTGTTATGCAAATAAAAGAATGATTGATGCAAAAATTATGAATGCATATTTTTGGTGGCCAAAGTAGATTAAAAATTTGAAAAATGATCGAAAAAATTAATTTTCCCAATTATCATGAAGTTAAGGCAATGGTCTAGGTAAGGTCACTTCGATAGAAGTCTCCCCTACACTTAAGATAAACATTGTCCTCAATGTTTAAGAGTATTGGAGTGAACTCCCCTACACTTATTACATTGATAACTTTGCTTAACCCAAGTTAAGGAAGAGACAACTAAAGGGTATTCATTTTAAGCACAAGTGTTTAATATCACGATAGCAAAAACTAATCGAAGTGAACCAAATACACGGGCCTCCTCCATAAGCTCCAAGCATGAAATGTGAGAGAGCAACCCTTGAAACAAACACCAAAAGACGAAGAAAGGCACCCCTCCACTTCAACTCTACTATAACATCCTTTTAATTAAACCTAACCTATTGAAAATCTACTCTACGTTTTCTAACCTAGTTATTCAATGCTTGTGTTTTTTTTTAACCCTAAGTCGCTAGCTCGACTCGGCCCCGAATTAGGTTGTCCTTGGGAAAACCATCATGGAGAATAAAGAATATCCACTTTGAAGCACATCTCACATGATACACTCAAACTTAGCACGTTGCCATTTACTATAAGATTTACAATATCCGCCTCGATAAATGGAACGGTCCAACGTGTATCAAGTTTGTCCTGACATACGAAATTTCTCAAATAGGAAGAACCCCAGGATCAAATACATAGTTTCCATCTCTACAAGTGAACAACTCCAAAGTAAGTAGCATCACCAAATTAAGCTCATACGAAAAGCCCAGATCAATCGAAATCACATTCTTAAGTGGAGTAGATGAAAACCAATTTTTACCAAACATATGTATCCCAGGATCAAAAACCTTTCCTTTCATGGGAAAATAAGAAGATGAACTCGTATCAACCATATAAGATTCCCCCTTAGTGAGCAAAGCATCATGAGAATATGAAGGTGTAGGTATCAAAACATTCATAACAATTATGTCCATGTTAGGCTCGTCATCATTATCAAAAGGTGGGTAATCTTCCATAGAAGGCATAGTGAAAGAAGGATCAAAATTAATAGTGTCTTGTGGAGAAGGTGTAGGCTCTAGGGTCCCAAAAAGCATGTTCTCAATAAGACGAATATCCTCTTCCCAATTAGAAGAAGATGTATCAACCACAATATCATCTCTCTTAAGATAATCTTCAATTTGTTTATCTATCAATTCATCTTCACTAAGCAATCTTTCAGTCTTTAGAATCTCCTCATTCTCATCAATGATAGACCCCTCCTCATCACTATAGTAATCATAGATTGGTTTGTCAAAGATTGGTGACTCCTTAAAACTCAAGGAAGTGTGATCATCAAAAAATGGGGATTCACAAGTGAAAAACTCATTATCACTATAATCATCATATATTGGTGTATCACAAAGAGAAGGTTTATCATCACTAAAATCCTCATTGGTTTCTTCATCATGATGGAAAAATGGGTTATCAAATGATGTTTCAAGAAGAGGATTTGAATGCATCACAAAATCACTTAGAGGAATAGGTGAAGGAGTCATAGAGGACATGGATTCATCATCAGATGTAAAGGACTCATCACTATCATAAGGATCATCAAAGGTTTCATCACAATAATCATAAGGTGGGAGAGGAGAAGGATCCATATTCCCTATAGGAGCAAACTCTTCATCCAAATTAGGAATGTTATCTTGACAAGACAGGTCATCAGATGATATCTCATAAGATGCTTCACTAGAATCACATTCATCATCCTCTATTTGTGGCAAGTCTTGCACAAACTCTTCCTCAATCTCATTATCCCTTTCTTTAAACAATTCATCAAGATCAAAGTCACCAAAATCACTAGTAGTAGCATGAAAGTCAACATGTGATGAAATCTCAATGTGATCATGAGGAGAAGAGGTATCAATACAAAGCTCGTCACATGGTTCAATGGAAACACCCTCAAGCTCTCTTTGGATTGGGATAAGGTTCTCAACACTAGAAGAGGTTAATTCATCCAAATCGGTGTTTGTATTAGTGCTAAGAGGCTCGTCCCCCATGGTTAAAGAGTCGGTGGATTCCACGTGAGGTAAAGGTGATGAAGGTGTGCCATCATTAAATGTCATACAAATCGAAGGATCGTCATCATCGTCATATAAGCATTGATTAAGCAAACGAGCACGAGTAGCAAAATATTGTTCTTCTTCCTCGATTGTAGCAATCTTAAAGAGAAAATCATTTAAATATTTCCTGAGGCGACAAGAACTTTTTTCCAACGATTCACGACACATTGCACCGATCTCCTTGTCATAAATTTGCCAAGTCATAACTTCCACTTCCTCAAAAAACTTAATTTGTTCCTCTAACAACGGGCACACGTTTTTCATTTCCTCAATGCTTATGTCGTTCTTACTATCAATCGCCTTAGAAATTTCATCGATCGACTTGTTTATTGTCTCAAGTAAAGAAACCGGCTCGTTGCAAATATGAGGGGCATTAGAAGGCGGATCCCTCAGTCTACAATCATAACCATAATGGGGTGCGTTCCCACAAAACTCACATGAATAAGTCAAAGAATATGGTGGAGGTGGATTTCCATAATTAGGTGAATTATAGGTTTGAAAAGAGTCTTGATTATGAAAGGTTTCTCGATTATAGCCTTGAAAATTATCATTGTTTTGAAAACCTTCATAATTGGAAAATCCTTGGTTTTGGTATGGCACATTAAAGGTTTGATCATGAAATGATGGTGGAGGTTGTGATGAAAAACCGGAATAGCCCAAATAGTCATTACAAGTGTAGTCCATTTGAATGTTAGGTCGAAAATTAGGGTTCTCGGTTCCATTGTAAGCATATCCCTCCCCATAATAACCATTATTTTGATCACATAAATAAGTATCGTGTGGACCACCACAAGTCGTACAAGGCGAATAATTAGCGTTGGCGGATCGTTGTTGCAAAATCTCCCACATGGAACGAGTATCCATGTTTAGCAAGGTGGCCGAATGTATATACAAGTATAATGACGTTTAAAAGCTTCCTCGGGGAAGGAAGTAATACACCAAAGGTGGTATGTTTACACGTGTGCGAGTACACGTGTAAATAAACGCGAGGAATGAGGGAGTAGCCCTCGGTCGACTTTTGAGAGAGAAGAGATTATCTCCCTCGAGGTTCGATATAAAATATCCACAAGAAAATATATATATAATTACTACTTGGGTGCAAGACCCCCAATAAAGCCTTCCTTCTCAAAATACGCACTAGTGAACGGGGGGTTAGGTGGCGCGAAGCACTTAAGTACCTATTGACCCATTTTATAGCACGTCGCCTATCTGTTCACTTTAGTAGTTTGTATTCTTCGAATTATTGCCTATTGGAAGTATTTATCTATTCTTGCTTAATTAAATTGGATCGATACGCGTGTCAAGGACCGGAACGCCCCCTAACACGGTGTATTGCCTTGGCAATACTTATGGAAGATATGTATATTGGTTGTTCGTATATGTATACGTATCTACATATAATAATATATCAAAAATATTTTTGTATTTATTTGATTTTTTAAGAAAAATACTATATGTACGTAAAAACGATGAAAACCGATATAATATATATTTTTGGGTGTAATCTTTTAGGAAAAAGATTACTTTTTGGATTTTTTATTTTTTTGGTTCAATTCTTTAGGAAAAGAATTGATTTTTGTGATTTTTTATTTTTTTTGTATTTTTATCTTTTTGATTTTTTTTTTATCTTTTTGATTTATAATACGTAAAAATAACGTTCACAAAGTGAACGGATCCTAAAATCCAATCGCCTCACTCGAAATCGTTAATATTCACGAAAAGAACCGGCAGCGGCGCCATTTAATATTTCGTTTTTAGTGTAGTTCGTTTTTCTTCTCAGCTCGATCCGAATTGATTTAACGTTTTCTAGCAAAGACTTTATTGTTTTTGGTGAACAATAGGCTTGTTTGGAATCTAATCTACTTGACACAAAGCATGTAAAAAAATGTAAAAATATTAACTAATACGTATACGTACTAATCTAAAACAAATTGCAACTACCACAATTTAGTTCACAAAATACAAAAAATGTAAAACTAATCTATTTTTTTATAAAACTGGGTAACCTAGAAAAGCTCAAACGAATTTTACAAATGTTATAAAAATTTGAAGCAAATGATATACAAATCTTTATAACTACACTAATCTTACAAGTAATACCTAGTAGGCCTAAGTACTGACGTTGAAGAAAAACAATTTGAAATAGTTAACTTGTGAAATAAACTCCAATAGTGGGCTTCATAAGCTCTAACTCCTTATTAAGACACACTAAGTAAAACAATATGTAAAGATGTAACAACTTTCACAAACTAGCCTACTGGTAAGGACTATTATTTATGAACATGAGGTCTAATGTTCGATTCTGACTAGCTACTACTTATCAAGTCATTATATTTTTTTTTTGAAAACAATCTAATAGGATACTACGGTAGTGGTTATTCTAAAGAATACAGTTATAATACTCTAAATCTTTAAGTACTACAAAAAAATTTACTACTCTATCTAATAAACGAAATTCAATAACATGTACCCTCTATTCCTCTAAGTCTAACTACAGATTGTATGAATTGTCTGTATATACCTCAATGATTAAAGCTAGTAAAGATTACTCAATTACACCTATTGATTCTCTCTATTAAATTGGTATATGATCTCTGGAACTCCACCTAAATGAAATATATACTCTAACACTCAAATCAGTAACTAACTTGACATCAACTCAACCAATTATTGAATCAAAATCAAACTTAATCAACTTGTGCCAGACACTGATTAAGGCAAATGCAGAAAATTTTAAAGTATGAACTGAACTAATCAATGAACTATTCAAATTCAGAAATCAGAGAAAACTTGACACTAAAATCCAAATATGTTGCAAGCAAGATTAAACTACAAATCCTACTAACTTGTTACACTAAAAGAAATGCAGAAGAATTAAACAAGTGTAACCTGCACATCCGAAGACTAGTCCACTGATGGCGGAGGTTCAGCGCTGAGCTGCCTCAACACGACTACCAAAAACTAATATCGAACTCGTCAAAACGAACTAATCTTGAACTAGACTGCTGCTACTAACTTCGACTAAAAGTCTGCATCAAGTACTTACCCAAACTGCTGCCAACGCACAGTTTATTTAACTCGAACTGATGTTTACGAAACTCGACTCCAGGCCAAGTCCACTGATGTCCCAAACCAGACAGTTAAGAGGATGCGTTCAACCACTACTCTTTCTATCAAAATGAACCGAACCAACTGTGGATGCTTGATCTAAACTTGTCAGAAATCAGCTCCAACAGAAAACTCGTAACTAACTGATTCGATCACTGAGCCATACTGCTACCTCTAACACTCGCCATTAACGAGAAATCTAAAAATGCTTCAGGAATCAACCTTTAATCACGCCTCTTGCTATGCTACTGAACCTTGAAACTGGATCAACAGAAAAACTTTGCTTTGATCGAATCCTTGTGAGAATGGAACACTACACTGCTTACTCAACCTATATAAAATGAAAACTATCTATTTTCTAACAATATCAGCTGACCACACTCCATTACAGCAACTTAAACAAGATTCGTCATGATCTGCTTGTTGAAAAGATCATAAACTTGAAAACTAAATCCTGCAAAAGATGTGGAAACGAGATACTATGCTAGCAAGTCAAGCTATAAGACTAACACGAGTAATCAAAAACTGAAAAGAAATTCGTTAAAAGAAAGATGTTTAACAGAAACTCAAAAGCTGCGAACTTGTTAACAGTATAACGGAGTTGTATAGGATTTACGGAGATACTTGAATGAAATTTACTTCTGTGTATGAAAGAAAAATGTAAAGTTTGTTACAACTAACAAACTGAATACGGAACTGATTTAACTGAAATCTTTCTGAAAACAATGAACGGAAACAGAGCTTTTGAACTCATTCAAAGAAAAGCATTGAAAGAAAATGAATTTCATTAATGGTGAAATCTGTTACAAAATTTAACTGAAAGTGTAACTGATTATTAACTAAACTAACTACTAACTGGATTCAGTTTAAGAAAACTATATGAGAGAATTAAACTAACTAACTAGCTATGTGTAAACTACTCCCTAGTCTAACCAACCGCGAAGTAAGATAGAAGAGTGGTATTTATAGGAATGGAAGTGAGGTGAGGGAGGTTTCGATGACGTGTTCCAGCCAATGAATTGCTGACACGTCATCATCTAGGGTTCTTGAAGATTGGGGAATTTTGGGGGTTTTCAAAGAAGTTGATTTTAGTTTAATTGAATTGTATGGGAGTGTAGAGGAGACAAAGGCGACCACTTTTGCTCTTTATAACTTCTCCTGAAATCAACTCCTTTATCCTTGATCTGTTGAAGAAGAAAGTGTGGCGTGTCAACCTCTGGTTGGCTGAGTAGCTTTCTCTAGGATCATCATCACAGCCGTCCAAACAATATCCACATCCTATGGTCCTGATTTGGTGACTTGGCAATCCATATAAAATCTTTTCTCAGTCCTGATTGGTCCAAATGGCCTGAATAATAATAGTATTGAGCAGTTGGCAGAAGTGGCCCTTGTAGTTTCATTCTTTTGGCAAATTTGCTTTTCTTCATTATTACTTTGAATATTTTCCACATTAAAACCCTTAGACTTCATTCCAATTGCAAACTTTGTCCTTGATCTTTGAAAACTTGGCAAATAAAGTCCTTGAATCATCTTTCGTCTCTTTCTTCATCTTTTTATCAAATAAATCCTTGAAAACGCGTCTTTGTTCCAAAATGCATCTTGTTTACCTGAAAACACATGAAACACAAATACACGCGTAATTCTGATAATTTACAGTTTAATATCATGTATTTGACTGTTTTTTTTAGTGGTTTTTGGATCATTATTGATGAGTGTTTTCACACTTATCACATTCCAATCAACATTCCAATCAGCATTCCAATCAACATTCCAATCAGCATTCCAATCAACATTCCAATCAGCATTCCAATCAACATTCCAATCAACATTCCAATCAGCATTCCAATCAACATTCCAATCAGCATTCCAATCAACATTCCAATCAGCATTCCAATCTACAT
Source organism: Glebionis coronaria (assembly GCA_025667525.1). Taxonomy (NCBI): domain Eukaryota; kingdom Viridiplantae; phylum Streptophyta; class Magnoliopsida; order Asterales; family Asteraceae; genus Glebionis; species Glebionis coronaria. The sequence goes on from CM046878.1 coordinate 37,351,812, forward strand.
TCCAATCAGCATTCCAATCAACATTCCAATCAGCATTCCAATCAACATTCTAATCAGTATTCCTTTCGCATTCCTTTTACATTCCTATTAGCATTCCAATCAACATTCCAATCAGCATTCCAATCAGTATTCCAATCAACATTCCAATCAACATTTCAATTAGCATTCCTATTAGCATTCCAATCAACAGTCCTATCAGCATTCGTATCAGCTTCATTATTTGCACTTTCCGTAGAGTTGATTTTAGTTTTAATTTTACGTCATTTAATTTCACGTCATTTACTTTTAACGTTTTAAATATTGCACCGTTTACGTTTCAACTAGTTTTAGTTTTAATTTCCCGTCCTTTATTATTAAGTCTTGCACATTTATTTTACCAAATCCAAAAACATTTGTTTCACCAAGAACAACTAATCTCACACAATTAACCGGAAATCAATTCGATTAGACACCGAGAAAACGAACTTTTTCAACGAGTAAAATCTTTACATTAAAATGGCGCCGCTGCCGGCTCTTTTCGTGAGGATCTACGGTTTTTTGTGAGAGACGCGTTGGCTTTTGGGATCCGTTCACTTGTGAACGTTATTTTTTCGACTCAAAAATTTTCAAAAAAAAATCCAAAAACATTTGAAAAATCTTAAAAAGCATTTCTTTTTCAAAGTTTTGCACCAAAAATATTCTTCTTGCTCATCTATTTTTCTTAATGGATTCTTATGTCTATTGCGTCGGGTGTGGGAGACGATTGTACGGGAACGACTCATGTCAATGGTGTACATGTGAGCGGTGCGGTAACGATATCAACAATACACAATTCATACACGGATTTTCTCCTTTGTGCAACTCGACTAATTCGTCCTTTTTGAACCCACCCACTCTTTCCCCGTGCATCTATTGTGGAAGCGATTCTCATTGGCATGTTTCGTGCCCGGTTCGATACCCGTATGATCACGGGCAAGAACCGGGGTACAATTATGACAATGATAATAGCTATCCACAAGACGCACCCACTCTTTCTCATTATCCATTTTGCAACAACTGTGGGGGTCCTCACGATACCTATTATTGTCAACCAATGAATTATTATGAGCAAAATCCGTGTCCTCAGTTTTCTTCACCAATGGATTATTTTGAACCAAACCCGGTTTCTAATTCTTCTCAACCGATGAACTACTATGAGCCACAACCATGCTATAATTCAGGTTTTCAACATTTTGAACCCCCACAACACCCCATCGATCATCAACCCTCCTTCGAACATTTGAGCCCCCACGAACAATGGGACACTCTTGTTAAGCTAAGTCAACAAATTCAAGAAGCTTGCAACAAGATCATCGAGAAATGTCAAGAGGATCAACGACAGGGGCAAATATCGAATATCGAGACTTATACTCCTCCCCCGGTGTATCCATACTATTATGATGATGATGACGATAAGCCTACTATTTCTTGGAATGATCTTACTGCTCAATGTCCTAGTGCTATTGTCATCCCTCCTCTCAATATCCCAAACGTGTCCAAGGATTGTGATACATTGAGTAAGCTTAGTGATGTTGGTCTTGATAAAGTGTTTGATGATGAGGTTTGTGACATACAGACTGCTATGGAGCTTGAGGACGACGTTGCTCTTACGGAAGAGGTCGATCCTAATGATGACGATTTTTCTCCAAGCTATGAGAATTTCACTTTTGAAATTTCTCAATCTCCACCGGGAGATGCGGGCGATGACGATTTATTCTCTCCGGTTTACGAGAAGTTCACCGATGAACATGATCTTGTGGATGAGGTTGAAGACGTGCTTCTTCGCGATAGATTACGGAAAGTGCACCTTCTTATTGCTCAAATCGAAGCGTTGACTTCTCCTCCTCTTTCCGAGTCTTTGCCTCCATCTATTCCTCCCGTTGAAGATAATGACCCATTGCTGGAGGAAATCGACATTCACTCCATACCACCAGGTAATGATGACGATGACATGGAGGGGGATATTATTTTTGATAATTTGCTACTTGAAAGTATTGACCCAAGTCCCCCTCCCGAGCACCTTTCATCCTCCCTTTTAGCCACTATCACGGAGGATGAGTGCTTTGACCCGAGAGGTGACATTGATTATGCTATGATTGATAACAATACGGCTTTGCCGCTTGCTCAGCATCCATTGTCTTTGGAGGATGACAATGTGCTTACTTTACCCAAACCACCTCCCGTGGATCTTGATTTCACATACTTTTCGTATGTTGAAAGGGTTTTTCTCCCATTCAAGACTTATCCCCCCGCCTCTCCTTTTTTGAGGTCAACCAGGAACGAGGACAAGGTCTTTGATCCCGGTATTGCATTCGAGGCTTCCCCATGGACCATTTAATTCGGGGACGAGTCAGGCTCGTGACTCGGTTAACAAAAACAAGCGCTTTTTGGGAGGCAACCCAATTATTTATCTATCTTTACCATAAGTGTAGGGGGAGCCCCGTGGTGTTTCTTGTTCTCTTTCTTATCATGTGCAGGGATTAGAGCTTCAAAGACACACTCTTGATGACTTTTGCCGAACCGTGATTCCGTGTTCCCTTCTTCCCGGTTCTATCCTAAACTCTTTTCGATTTACTATTTTATATTTTCTCATTATTAAAATAGGAATCTCTTTAGTTGTCTCTTCCTTAGCGAGATTTAAACAAAGTGCACAATGTCCTAAGTGTAGGGGAGTTTACTCCCACATGCTTAAACATTGAGGACAATGTTTATGTTAAGTGTAGGGGGGACTTCTATCGAAGTTAAGTGGCCTTTTCCTTGTATTTGTCCTCATTTTAACCGGAAAATAAATTTTTCGACATTTTTCAAAATTTTTAATCTATTTTGGCCTAGTTGTATAGTTGTATTTTCCTTTGTTATAGTTATTTTCTTTCCTTATTAGAATAAATTTCAATAAAGTGGTTTTAATTTTCAAACGTTGTGAATCTTTTGACTCAACCCGAGTTTTTTTTTTTTTTTTTTTTGAACGGCGAGTTAGTAGTTAGTGATTCGAGCTTGCAGTGACATCCAATTGGGCAGTATGCAAGCCTCGAACCTTCTCCTTAGGGGATAAACCCCACTCCTGCTTCTATTAAATTCGGGCCCCTGATCAACCCGAGTTTACTTATCTAAGTTTACTCTAGCTAGTATCCTTAACGTGTTTAAGTCAAGTTTTGCTAGGCTTTTATATAGGGAGCTATAAAACGCGAAAGTCTTAACTCTCACGGGTTAAGAACAAGAACTTTTCGCAAGTTCCTATAATTGATCCTAGAGAGTCGTTTATCAAGGGAACTTTAAAATGCGATTTCTAAACTTGAAAAAGTCTAAGAGTTTGCAAGATCCTATAGATGACTCGAAAACCCAAAACTTTGATTTAATAGGCTAAGCATCCACGAGTCTCATTCCTTGAGATTTTAAACTGTGGAGAACGAGAGATGATAGAGTCAATTATAAGTTCGGTATTCTTTCGTGAATTTATGTGAGTTAATTATAAGCCTATTCTCCCTCCGCTTGTTAATAAATGTATCTGCAATAAATAAGGTTGTACGATTTAAAAAGTTACTTAGCTTCTAGCCCAAGATCGTTTAAAGTTGCTCGGTACGGATTAGAGTTCATAGCCAAGGCATAACTTATTGAAGCGGGATGCGAAGATTGGCGAGTCCGAAAAGGCCCTAACAAGGCATGAGGGCTACATTTTGTTGCTAAAGATCCAAAAGTGATGTGAAGAATCATTTATCGAAAATCAATATGAAGGATCGAGACACACGACGAAAAGCAAATACTACCCTAAAGATCATGGAGAAGTCTATCCAAAAAGGCCCTAACAAGGTATGAGGATAAATAGATCCAAGTCCTAAACGGAGGCGGATCGTTGTATATCAAAGTCAAAAATAAAGATTGGAGAAAAATGAAGAAGTCGTGGTCCAAGTATGAATCTCTCAAAATTTCAAGTGAAGAAATTCCTATTATGACGAGAAGACCATTATTTCATGAACGTCTCTCAAGATTTGAAGTATGAAGTCGCTGCCAAATATCGGTCCGAGAAAGGTCTCAAATCGCGAAACGAGTTATGCCAAGATATGAACTTTATGAGGTCCCGAGAAGCAGTTTTAAAAGATTTTGTCCTTTAGCTAACTATTGATTAAATCGTTCACTTTATTTTCGGACTAAATAACTATCGAAATAAGTCAAAAATGCATCCTCGTGATCATTCAAGACAACAATAAAATATAAGAGATACACCTAGGAATAAGGGAGTCTAAGTGAATAATTGGCCCACACGAGTTCGTGTTAGTTTACTAACTTATAACAACAATGATCTCGTTTTTAAGCTTGGTTTGGAGAAAGTGAAAACTTGAGGATGATGATCAGTCACGGCATTTCCAAAACCCAAGGTATGTTTTTAATTTCTTTACTTTGAATGTTTATAATTTTCTATCTCTTTAATAAAGGCCAACGTGGATTGATTATGATGAAAAGTGTAAACTTGCTTTGTAACTAATGCATTGCATGAGGACATTGCAATGGTTAAGTGTAGGAGATTTGATAGGTGTGAAAACACCCATCCTTTTTACCACTTAATTGCAATAATAACCGAGCCAAAACGTGTATTTTATGTCATTTATCTCGGAATTATGCGTGGTTTGTGTTTTTGTTGTGATTTAGGACGAAAAGGTGAAAAGTATAGAAAACACGGCATTCACGGGCTTTTATCGAAGAAAAAGACGAAAGATGAAGTCGAAAGATCAAGAGTGAAAAAAGAACGGAAGTCCAAGACCAAGTCTGAAGATTTATCGAAGAAAAAGTTAAAGGACGGAAGTTTACTAAAAAACCGAAGAACTCGAGTCTTATTTATAAAGAAAAATCAAGACGAGTTAAAGAAATCCCAAGACAAAGTCCAAGATTAACAAAAAATAAAGAAGACAATGACTTAAGTGTGCAATTAAGGCAAAGAGGAAAGAGGGAGGAAGCTTCCTAAGCTCCTCCCTAATCACCCTTATATATAGATGTACCTAGTTTCATTTTCATGTTGTTGGGTGGTTTGACAAACCACCACTTCCACCATTTTTATTTCTTGTTAATTACTTTCTTGCTTTTTAATTTCATGTTATGCACTTTTAATTCAAGTAAGTCTTTTAATTTTTGAATCTTTTCTTTTAATCAAGTTCTTATTTTTAATCATCTTCTTCTACCTTTCTTATCTTGCTTATCTTTGATTCATGTTCATCTTTGATCTTATTTTCATCTTAATGCTTATTTGATTGAAAGGTTTCTTAAAAAGTTCATCTTTTTAAAAGTTTGATTTGAAAGTTTGCTTATTTTTAGTTTGATAAGTTGTTATTCATGCTTATTAAGTCAATTTCGATTTAGATTCATGCAAGTTTTAGTTTGAGCTTATTAACCATAGCTTATTGCTTTTGCTTAATTTTCGGATCAAAAAGTTAGATCGGAAAGGGTAAACCCCTTTCCAATCACGTATTCCAATCACCTTGATTGGAAAAGGATTTTACATTCCAATCAACATTCCAATCAGCATTCCAATCGACATTCCAATCAGCATTCCAATCAACATTCCAATCAGCATTCCAATCAACATTCCAATCAACATTCCAATCAGCATTCCAATCAACATTCCAATCAGCATTCCAATCAACATTCCAATCAGCATTCCAATCTACATTCCAATCAGCATTCCAATCAACATTCCAATCAGCATTCCAATCAACATTCCAATCAGCATTCCTTTCGCATTCCTTTTACATTCCTATTAGCATTCCAATCAACATTCCAATCAGCATTCCAATCAACATTCCAATAAATATTCCAATTAGCATTCCTATTAGCATTCCAATCAGCAGTCCTATCAGCATTCCTATCAGCTTCATTATTTGCACTTTCCGTAGAGTTGATTTTAGTTTTAATTTTACGTCATTTAATTTCACGTCATTTACTTTTAACGTTTTAAATATTGCACCGTTTACGTTTCAACTAGTTTTAGTTTTAATTTCCCGTCCTTTATTATTAAGTCTTGCACATTTATTTTACCAAATCCAAAAATATTTGTTTCACCAAGAACAACTAATCTCACACAATTAACCGGAAATCAATTCGATTAGACACCGAGAAAACGAAATTTTTCAACGAGTAAAATCTTTACATTAACAGGTTTTTCAAAAGTTTTGGGGTTTTTCCTTTATAAGTAGTAGAGATAACACAAAGAGAATTGATATGCACACATATCATTTTTATGTGTACACATTAAAAATAAAATGAAATGACATTCATAACCTTCCTATACTTTCTCATAATATCGCATCATGATCCTCCTATATTCTACCCAACCTTTTTCTTTAGCAAATTGTTATGGAACCTGTTTTTCTTTCCGAATAATTACGATGACACATCCTGAGAAAAGGTATATAATTTGAGACTATCATATGATGGCCATTGTTTTATATAACGTACGTAGTAAAAATAATTGAGACATATAGTTTTGCTCGTTTCCTTTTCATATCATATGGGCAACTTCTTATTTGTAGTTAATACTTTGAAAAATGCATTTGTTAACGTTAAAGCCTTGAAGGAAGTTTAATTTGGGATTTCGGATGGTGAAATAGAAACACACCAGCGTAAAAGTTAACTGAACCATATGTCCATATTTAATATGTTATGTCAAGATGGATACTGAAGCTAAAAGTTCCATAATTTGATAATCCCTCAAATATTATTTATTGATACTTTTTTTAATATGACGGTCAAATAAAAAAAAAAACTATGTTCTTGTTTATAAAGGTTGTTTTACGGTCCTCTCACAAATTAGTATACAAAATATCTCGTTTTATTAAAGTTCTCATGGTCATACACAAGAAAATTGACGGAAAAAGATTGTGGGAAATAGTAAAAGGATATAAATTTAATTTCACCTTATTTTGTATGTGTACAAATAAAAAATTGTGTGTACGTATCAACTTCCTAAAAAAAGCATCTAAAATCGTAAAACTAACCGTTAATTTTGCCAATAAGAAACGGGACCGGCTTGCAAACCCCCTTCCCCAACCCAACCGACACACATCAACTCCCCTCATTTGAACTGCTTATGGAACCTTTAATCTGAAAAGAACCCTCCCTCTCCCATAGACCATAACCCACCCCGTCTTCTTTAAAAAGGGTTCGAACCCCCAACCACCTCTCACAATAACTAGACCTTTTCTATGAAAAAGTTCAATAACGTCCTCTGAGCATGGGCACTACAACAGATTAGTTGATTTTTTACACTTATTATGCCACTTGTTCGCAGTTTAAAATGTGTGAATTTGAAAAGTTCGCACTTTCATTAATGTTCTAAGTGTGAACAAATTGGGTGTAACAAATAACTTCACACTTATAAGTGTGAAGATTTTTAATACTTCACGCTTATATGTGTGAACTTTTTAAACTTTCATACTTTTATGTGTCAACTTTTTAAAACTTCACACTTATTAAAACTTCATATTTACAAGTGTAGATATTTTATAAATAAAGTTCACACTTTTTAAAGTGCGAAGAAAAAAATTGTGAACAAACCCTAAATTTGCTGCAGTGGGGTCATGGTTTCGTAGGATAAACTGATGGTATCGTGGTTTAGATCTGGTAAGGGTTGATAGGCCGCTATTTGCAAGAGTCATAGTCACGGTTGTTACAATGATAGGCCGCTTTTCCTTAAAATATCTATTTTCTTATTATTTTTAAGGATAAGTGCAAAAATAATTCTTATGGTAATTCAAAAAATCAAATTACGTTTTTTTTTGTTTTTTAGATACTAACGATTTCTTTATTAATGAACGGTGCAACATACATCCTTTTAAACGGATGTGATACAAATGTTTTTCTTGTTAAGTATTAACAAGGTCTTAAAAAAAGGATATTTTTATCTTTTCTTTTTTACACGATATATAATATTTTTTTAAATAAATTTTATTTTCTTTCTAATAAATTGATTTTTCTCAAGAGAAGTTATAGATTTAAAAAGAATAACTTGTTTCCGAAAAAGACAAATAGTTTGATTTTTTTCGAAAAAATTAAAAGATATTTAAGTAAGAAATTTAAAAAGTTTAAGATTTTTCAACCAAAAAATTAAAAATAACTAATTGTTTTTCTTCCAAAGAATTTAAGAATTTTAATAATATAACGTTTTAAAAAAAGTATTGGAAGAAAAAAAATAATATTTTTAACTTTCATTAAAAATTTAAAGAAACGTTAAAAAAAATAAATTAAATTTTTTTACTTTTTATCTTAATAAAACATGAAAATATTTAAAAAGCATTAAAATAAAGTTTTAAAAAATTTAATATCTCCACTATATATAAAGGGTGTATTTCTTTTGTTAAAAAGTTGAACTTTTTTAGCATTTCTTAATTTAGATTCCAACATTTCTTTTTTCACACAATATTATCGAGTCACGAGTTCAAACACAAAGTGGACCCGGTCGAGTCATTAGGTCACGAGATCGACCATCGGTTTACGTGATTGAGTCCTAGGTCACGGGTTCGACTACCGGGTCAAATCGCACGAGTCATCGGGTCACGAGATCGACCATCAAGTAAACATGATTGCCTCACCGGGTCACGGGTTCAACCACCGGGTTAACCCAGTCGAGTCACAAGGTCATGGGTTTGACCACCGGGTTAAACCGGTCGAGCGGCGGGTCAACTCGATCGAGTCACCGGGTCACGGTTCGACCGTCGGGTCAAACCGGTCGAGACACCAGTTCATTGATTCGACCATCTGCTCAACCCGGTCGAGTCACCGGGTCACAAGATCGACCAAGATCAACTTGGTCGAGTCACCGGTTCATTGATTCGACCAACGTGTCAACCCAATCAAGTCACTCTATTACCGAATCGACAATCGGATCAATTAGCATATCGTTAATTATTTTCCGCTAAGCAATTCCACAATTATGCGCAAGTACACGTCTAATTAAAAAAAAACGCTTACTTTTTCTTCTAGAGAAAAAAGGTTTATTTTTAAAACTTTTTAAATGCTTATTAATAGTTTTATAATTTTATTAATACAATAGTAAAAGATAAAAATAATTTGTTTAGAAATTAATCATTTGTTTAGAAATTTTTAAATTTAATTTGTTTAAGAATAATTAAAATTTTAATAGTCCTATTTTTTAAAAAAGGTTAAAAATAACTAAACTTTTTGTACCAAGAAATTAATTTGTTTAGAAATTGTTCCAAAAAAGTTAAATTTTTCGTAAGAAAAAACGTTTCATTATTTTAAAATTTTTAAAAGAATTTGGAAGAAAAACTTTAAAAAATAAATTTCTTAACTTTGATTCTTTTTCCTTTTATCACTTAGGAGCCGTGTGAGATAAAAGTCTTTTCGTTTGTTTCGAGAAATATATCAATCAATTCTGAATTTTTCTTATTCTTTTGATTCTTTTATGATCGAGATGTATAGATATAGATCTTGTTCATAGTTTAATTTTTTTCGAAAAAAGTTACTTTTTTTTAAATTAAAGGTTCATCATACATTCCTGTAAAAGAAAAAAAGATAAGAATACCCTTTTCTTTTATACCTTAATAATACTTAACGAGAAAAACATCTGCATCATCCGTCCAAAGGGATGTATGCTGCATCGTTCACTAACAAAGGATGAAATTTGATTTTTTGATATACTACAGGGATGATACGTTTTATACACGTTTGACGATTTTACACACTTTTTTATATACACATTCTTATACGTCTTTTATACACACGTTCTTTCATGCACATTTATATACACGCTTTTACACATACTTTTTTTATACACACTTATATGCACGTTTTTATACACACACGTTTATACACATTTTTACACACGTTATATACGTACATTTTTATACACACTTTTATGCACATATATATACACGTTTTTACATACACCATTTATTCACGTTTTATTACATTTGTTTAATTACGTTTTATACACATTTTTATGTACGCTTTTATATACATTTAATGCATGTTTTCATACATGTTTTATGCATGATTTTATACACATATTTTTATACACGTTTTATACATATTGCATAAAAATATGCATAAAACATGCACAAACACGTGTAGAAATATATGTAAATAATACATTTATATAATGGGTATAAAAATATGTGCATAAAAACAAATAAGATGTGCTATAAAAACGCACATAAAAAATTATGAATAAACACGTGTATATAAATGTGTGTATAAAAACTTGTAAAAAGTGTAGTTATAAAACCGTGTGTATATAAATGTAGGTATAAAAAGGTACATAATAACGTGTACAAAATATGTGTATAAAACAATGTATAAAAAGGCGTAAAAATATATTTATACAATGTGCATAAAATATGTGTATAAAAACTTGTATATAAAAAGGGTCTATAAACTCTGTGTAAACGTGTGTATAAAAATGTGTGTATTAAAACATTTATAAAAATATGTATAAACTTAGTAGATAAAAAGAGAACTTTTTAAAGAAATTCAAATTTTTAGCTAATTACAAACAACCGTAAATATAAGAATTACAGTAACAAACAACCAGTTATAAACAATTGTTGATATAATTGGTTACAACAAGTCAAGTAAGTCACTTGTACATAAAAATAACATGAATTCAAAATATCTATGTCACAATAAAGAAAATAATTATTTTGTTGACAATTGACCTTTACTAGGTCTTGTACCATCGCTCCGCCGAGGCGCTTGATAGTCGTCAATGCAAATAATATATGTATAAGCGCTTCATATGGACACATCATGTGAAAATCATATTACATATGGTATATGAGTGTGCAGCTCTTGGGAAAACTAAAAGATGCTATACACTAAAGAATGAGAACAGCTACGATTAGTACTACATCATTATGAAAGCTTATGATATTAACTAAAGAATGAGTTCTGCGTTTTCGACATCACAAACAATAAAAAAAACTAATTGATCCTTCGAGTTTCCCGTCTGGTTAAAGCTTCAAGGTCAACCGACACGACAACGTTCGCCGCCATTAGTAGTGTTCGATGAAAGGTGGAGAACCTGATCGTGGCCATGGATACTCGTTCTTTTATTTTGATCTAGAAAGTAAATGTGTTGATGTAGCTTTAATAAGAACAAAACAATAACAGATATTTTAGAATCGATGGTAAACGACGGCAAGTTTTAATTGTTGTTTACGTCATGGTTACTATTGATACTACGTGAAACAATGAAGTTTGAGGACAATATTTCTGGAGTAAAAGTGGTTTCACGCGTTCCTAACAGCTCCTAAAGCTGCAACTTTAATGACCAATCCAGATTGGTCATTTCTTTTACAAAAAGTTATGTAAGTCTGTTTTATATTAGCAAGCACTATCTAGCATGTTTTGCAATAAATGTTTGAATCTATTTGGCCCTATGCGAACTTTCAAACCATACGCTAGTTTACAAAAATTAATTTCCGTAGTCGGGTAATAAAAAATCATTGTAAAGGGCAAGATTATATATAGCAGCCAAAAAGACTAAAAAGGAGCTACATTTCAAGTAATCGCTTTTAACATGGATCAATGCGGTCTAATATATACAAAAAAGTATCAACAGATGGCCTAAGAATCGAAAATTACATATACTAACCTTGATGACTTTGCATCTTTCTGTTGACGATGCAAAAACTATGCCTGGCCTGGTATCACATATGAAACCCAAAAGTCATAAAAAAAATCCAAAATAGAAAAAAATGGAGATGAAAAACGTCATATCAGGAAAAGGCTAGAGTCCTAACATGTGGTCTTCATTCTCATCCAAAAGCGGCCACCAACATCCCGGTTTATATGCCCTTCTCCAGGGCATTTTCATTGTAAACTAAACACTTTGAATATGGGAACAAATGGAATGGTAACCTTTTCTGCTGCAAGCAAGTCATATATCCCACATAAATCTGTTCCAACAACGATGTGCAACCCTTTGGAACCATCCATCTGATTTCTAGTTAGACCAAATACATACTGTGGTGGGCCTTGTAGTCGCCATCAAACATATGTGTAGATCCCCTCTAATATGAATCAACACATGAATTATACCATATTAAAATGATATACATATAAAGCACAGTGTTGCTCATGTATGAGAAACTAATATTAAAGATACAGACAGTCTTAACCTGACTTTGCATGGCACGTTACCTTCATTCCATATTTTAGTTTTGGGTGAGTCGCATACTAATAGAAGTGAAAGAGTTTTTTTAATGTTTCCATTTGTAAAGATATCAAAGGCTAATCAGCGAGCCTCCCTACCATATATAGCACCATCCATCTTTCAGTATTCTTTGAGCAGATCCTCGTTTCCTTTTAGTTCTCCCAGTTCTAATTATCTGAAACAAAACAAAATAAAGGCCATTAAACATGTTAAGAAAAATAATATCAGCTAGCGGAAAGTCAAAACGCAAAGTCAAACAAAAAAGTTCAGATCAAGAACATGTTACATAGATAAATCTTAGATTCTAGTCACGCAAATCAGCAGATATTGGGCACAATCTCTTGCTTCTGTTGTCTTTTTTATGAGATTACCTGCGAGCATGTCCAAAATGTATCTTTTCATGATTAAATAATTCATCCTTTCATGTCAGTTCGTCCATAAGCTATCTTCGGTCCCACTACACCACAAAGGGAAGTAGGAATTCGAATTGAACCTGTCATTAAAGATAACTTTCTTTTGTCACTGAGCATAAAAGTTTTTCGGTCTCCAAACTTTGTAATTTTCTTTAATAATAATATGATTTGTACCGATATGATTAAAATTATATAATGGCAACTTCAAATTTAACATACCGTAGATAAATTAATCCTAAAAAGACTTAGTTTGAGACAAAAGGGTCAAAACATGAAGTTAGCTCTATCTTTGGGTACATTATCACGAAAAAAATACAACCTTCAATATAACAGCACCTTAGCATACACGGGTGTCTCTTTAGAAAGCCCTTCTAACTTCTTGATCGGCGATAGTAACTGTAACACCCCACTTGGATAAGTGGACCGTTACGTGTATTTATGGCGTGTCATCAAAGTATGCAAGGAAAATGTCTTAAAAACATTAACTAACCATAACGGAAATACCGGAATCAAACATCGGTATTCCAAACATAAGCTCAACATAAATAAATAAGTACTGAAAGGAAGGACTAAACAATGTCTAAACAAGCAAAGTAATGTATGAAGTGCATAAAGTAAAGAAGTCTGGATAGCTTCCATCCAAATGCACCTACTCTCTCAGATTCCTAAGAGTGTCCTGGTGTACCTATCGTTTGGAACATGAAAGGAAACTACGGCTGAGCATAACGCCTAGTGAACGGATATAAAGCATGATAAGAAGGTACTGAAATGAAACAGATAACAACTACTAAAGATATAAAACTGATAAGTAAAGTGCAACGGAAAATTGAGTATGTTCTGAAAAGTCTGATTTATAATTAGTAAAGCTGAATTATTATCTGTTAAATCTAAAAACATGCATTTACTGTATTTTAAGTGCCAAGAGCTTATATAGGTCATGTACTGTAACAACGTCTGCATGAATACATAGAGGGGTGACCTCGTCATGTTGTAGAGGGGTGACCTCTAACTAATGTGCTAGGTGGACGGATCAACTCCAATGTGAAGGATGTAGAGCACACACCACATTCACCTGATAAGCTATAATTGATAACCTAGGATGCACCCATACGCCCCGCTAATAATACTGATAAAATGACCAAGCTGAATAAAAGGGACGTTGCGAGAAATCACTCCCTCGCAAAGGAGTCATGACACCGGTGCCTCAAGTGTCATGGTTACGGTACCTCCGTAACTAGTAATAATTGGTCATGCATGTATATAAAGCTCAAGCAATTAATATAGTTATCAAGTCCATCATATAAAGTTTAAAGCATACAACTGGGAGAACAGATGGCTGCATACGGGGAATCCTAATCATGCATTGGAAAGAAAGTCCTTACTGAAGGACGGGAAATCCGTACCTTGTGTCTAGTAACTGACTGCAAGGAAAACCGATGAAACTCCTATTCTGACTTCACAAAAGCTACATGAATAAAGGACGCCAATGAGTTGTCTGATATCTATTTATTTTTACTGATCTTAACTGATCTTAGTTTGATTTATATTAATCTTGTATTACTGTTTGTGTATAATCTGGTAAATTCGGGCTGTTCTATAATATTACTGATTAATGTATATTCTTTGTATTCCTGATTACTGTATAATATGTATTCCAATATTATATTATTACTATAAATAGTAACATGCTATAAATAGAAAGTTTCCTATATTAGAAAGGTTTCCAAATTAGTTTTCTTGAAAATTAAATCATTAATAAATCACATGTTTTTAAGTAATTAAAAAGGATTTAACTAATATCAATTTTAATTTTACTAATTAAATTAATAAGACAAAACAATGAAGTTAACGTTATTTATAAAACTTATTATTAAATGATTTAATTAAACTAATTAATTCCTTGAAATTTGTTAATACTCGTGATCCTGAAAACCCGAGTCAAGACTCTCCCCGAGACACCCATGTCTCGGGTTAAACCAAACCGGGCCCACGACGACCCACGTCGTGGTCCCTCCCTGCTGACGTCACACCAACAGTAGCCATTGGCCTAGTGCCAGTTGCTACTGTCTTCGTAGTAGTTCCCACTGTTTGCAATGTTCCCACTATTTTTTCCTAAGACCCACCGAGAGTTGTAAAACTCTCGGTTTCCACTGTTGTCAAACAAACACCCCCTGCTGACTCATTTATTCCTACTGTTTACTAAACCAAACACCCCCATGTGGTTTGGTTCGTTGCCATTTTAACACCAACCCAAACAGCCTATACGGCTGATCAAAGAACTTGAACACCCCTTTTATTCCCGTTACCCCCTGTTTGGGTTGGTTCGTGGCTGTTCACACAGAAACCACCACCGAGACTTGGTGGTCTGAGCTGTTCATCACCAAACACCATCGAGAGTTATTAAACTCTCGGTTTTCATGTCTAACACCCAAAATCCCGCTTGATTAAGATCTATATTATGTTTGCCTTTATTAAATCATAATTTCTTTAAAACCATTAACATGAATTCGTGATTAAATGGAAGACAAGGATAAAAGGTTTACCTTTTAGACGTGATTAGAAGAGAATTACAACCACACAAATCCCGAATTAACAATGGAAATCAAAACTCTTTTCTTCTTTGTGTTGTTCTAGCCGGCGGCCCCCAAAAAGAAGAGCCCTAGTTTTTTTTTGTCAAATGAAAAGGTTGAATCCCTTTTTGTTTGTTTAGTACTTAGACTGGGTCTAAGCCCATTTCTTTTTCTTTGTTTCTTAAACCGCCACCCCACCACCAAAATTATACATTTCATTTTTCGTTTCGTTTATTATTTTTGATGTTCGTGCTCGTGTTCGTGATTCGAGATTTTGTAATCTTTATTTTCTGAATAAATACTAACGTATAAATACTTACGTAATATTTTCTGAGTAATTAATTTTGTAACATTTAATTAAAGCTGAGACTGCGTATATTTAATATATTCGAGGATTTTAAATACACTAACAATGCTTAGCGAAGGTTGAAAAATAAAAGGTCAATAGTCTAATTTCATTCCCTTTTATGTTGAACAAAATAGTGGTAGCTTGGAGGATTTCACACCTATGGTTATGTGTCTCTCAGATGTCTTCAAAGTGCTTCATCAAGGATATAATCATAGATGGTCAAAATTATTAGGTCAGTGGTCTAATGAGATCCTTATTACATCTATGACATTCGTCCACACTCCGTCTAATGGAATCGATATTACATACGGTAGCCTTTGACCACATGAAATCACCTAGTACAAAAGTGGAATAGCATGTGATACTACTCGTTCACTCAACGATCGGTCATCAAACAGTAACCGTGGCTTTTATTTGGCACCGCAACCTAACATCATGTGACAAGCTAGAAGTGAGGATAAGAAGTCCGTATAGACTCCTCTGTTTCCCAAGTGGCCTCCCGCTCGGAATGGTTCCTCCACCGGATCTTGACGAAAGGAATAGTCTTCCTTCTCATAACTCGATCCTGGTGATCTAAGACTGCTTCGGGTTCTTCAATATATGATAGGTCCTCCCAAATCTGATCGAGTGGATAATTAACTCTGTGAAGCTCATGATAGTTGTACCCTCTGAGTAGTGATACATGGAACACGTTATGAACGTGTGAAAGTTAAGACGGTAACGCTAAACGATATGACACTTCACCGACACGTTCGAGGATTTCGAACGTTTCGATGTAGCGAGGGTTGAGCTTGCCCTTGAGGTCAAAACGTTTCACCCCGCGTGCTGGTGATACTTTGAGGAACACACGATCACCAGTCTGAAATGCTAGATCTCTGCGATGCTTGTCGGCATAACTCTTCTGGCGTACGTGCTTCTTGCAGCTTTTCCCTGCCAATGGCGACCTTTTCATTGGTCAGCTTTATTAATTCTGGTCCATCAATCAAACGTTCTCCAACCTGGTCCCAACAGATCGGAGCACGACATTTCCTTTCGTATAACATCTCAAAGGGAGCACACTTGACACTAGCATGCCAACTGTTGTTGTAGGCAAACTCGACCAAGAAGATATAGTGTAACACACCATTTTGATAATGGAAATGTCACATGCAATTATGGCGTGTCATCAAAGCATACAAGGAAAAATGTCTAAACATTACTTGACCATAAAAGGAAAATACCGGAATCAAACATCGGTAGTCCAAAAGTAAAGCTCATCACACACAAACATAGTATAATAAAGGAAAGGACTAAAGAATGTCCAAAACATAAGTATCATAAGAAAAGAATGCATAAAGTAAAGAAGGCTAGATAGCTTCCAGTCCATATGCACGTACTCTTAGTGTCTACGAGCGTCCTTGAGTACCTGCCGTTTTGGGAACATAGAAAAGGAAAACGACTGAGCAAATACGCTCAGTGCACGGATGTACAATAAAGCATGAATATGATAAGCATATAACATAATAACAGCGGAAGAAAAACTAAGTCCCGAGTAACCTGGTTAAGTCCTGATAAAACTGGTTTTATAGTTTGAAAAGTCTTATGTTTATCTTATAAAAACTGTTTGTCATATTTTACCATTAGCCAATATAGGTCATGAAAAATCCACCGTGCATGAATACTTGGAGGGGTGACCTCATCATGCAAATTAGAGGGGCTGCCTCTAATTTATTATACTGGTTTTTGGGTAGGAGGGATCAGCTCCTTGTGAAGGATGCAAGGCACACACCACATTCACCATGAAATCCTGAATAGAACATGTAACTAGGATGCACCCATACGCCCCACATGATAAATATAAATAAATGGCCAAAAGCTGAAGGGACGCCACGAGCAATCACTCTGCCGTGGTGAAGTCATAACATCAGTGCCTCTAATGTTATGGTTATGGTACCTCTATAACTAGGTGAAACTGGTCATGCATGTATATGGCTATAGGTAAACTTAATTAAACATAAGCAATCAAACACGTAACTTATACTACGGGAAAACAGTTGGCTGTATACGGGGAATCCTAATAAGGAAAGAATGTCTATACTGAAAGGACGGGAATCCGTACCTTATGTCCAGTGAACGAAGAAGATGAACTGAGAGGAATCCTACTTCCGAATCACTAGTGCTACATAAATACATACATGAATAAGTATCTGCTTACTAAATACGTAACTGGTTTTATGTCATGTCTTAGCTTATTTTATGTGTTCTCACCATGTTTTACTGTTTTTAAAGCCTTACTCTGTGTTTTATCTTATATTCTGTTTAATCTGATTAAGTATTTCTAGTATTTCATGTGTTATTATACTTACTGTGTAATAATAAGTAACTTTCCGAAAATAGCAGGTTTCCTAAAATAGAAAGTTTCCAAAAATAGAAAGTTTCCAAAAATAGAAAGTTTCAAAAAATAGAAAGTTTCCAAAAATAGAAAGTTTCCAAAAATAGAAAGTTACCAAAAATCGAAAATTTCCAAAAATAGAAAGTTACCAAAAATAGAAAGTTTCCAAAAATAGAAAATTTCCAAAAATAGATTTACTGCTTAAAATAGATAAGTTTCTAAAAATAGAAAGTTTCCATAAATAGATTACATGCCTTAATTAAATAAGTTTCCATAAATAAATTAGCTGCCTGAAATAAATAAGTTTCTAAAAAATAGAAGGTTTCCATAAATAGATTAGCTGCCTTATTTAATTAAGTTTCTAAAAATAGAAAGTTTCCATAATTAGAAATAAGCTGGTTAAATAAGCTAAGTATATAAGCCTAAGTGTTTTCATGATTATTTTCTAAGTCATATGATATAAAGTATAGTTTAATAATTATTTCATGTATTTAAATTAAACTATAGGTTATAATATTTAATTAAAGTATAACATGTTTTTAATTAAATAAGTTAAATACTTAGGTTAAAATATTTATTATTATATATTAATAATATAACCTAAGTCATGTTAATTAATTAATTATATCCATGGTTTTAAAATAATTAATTAATTATAAGTCTTAAACATACAAATACTTAGGTTAATTAATTTCATGATTATTAATAATTAAATAACCTAAGTCATGTTATTAAATTAATCATATCATTTTATTAATTTAATTTTTAACATAAGATCATAAACATAAAAAAACTAACATAGACCATGAACCGGATCTAAGCTAAAAACAATGAACCGGACATGAAATCGACACCGTACCCCGAACCAACTCGGGGTACCCCGTGTCTTGCTGCTGCCGTGAGACCCACACGCACCAACCAAGACCGTATGGTCTTGGTGGTGGTCGGTTGGCAAACCGAAACCCCTTTTGGGTTCGGTGCAGCCTGCGACCAAAACAAACACCCTTTAAAAACACACTTTTGATTTTATTTAACCCCAAATCATGTTAGATCCATGTTTAGTTATTAGGTTTTTGTAAAAACATAACATGTTCTTGATTTATAAAAAGATTAAATCAAAAGAAAAGATTTAAAAAGGATTTACCGAATTCGTGGATCAAAAGGATGAACAACAAACACGATCACCAAGCAAAATTCCAAGATCCAAGATCACAAACCACCTCTTGTGGTGGTTGTAGGGTGGCGGCACAAAGGAGACAAGGGAGGAGGGTTTTTAGGTTTTTCTAAAAATCTTCTGTAAAAATTAAATGAGTAGTGAAAATCCCCTTTTTCCCTTTTAGTAAATTTGACAAATGGGCTTGGCCCATTTGCCCTTGTAGCCGCGGGTAGGGGCCCCACTTGGGGTACCCGTACCTTTTTCCGTGTCTCGTTGTTAAGTTAAACGTTTGTGATTATTTGTGTTCGTGTTTTAAGTGTTCTCGTTACGTAAATATCGTGATCTAATATATTTAATTACGCTCGTAATAAATATATATACGTAATTAATAATAGTTCGTGTTTTAATTACGTTCATGATTTCATGATCGCATGTTCGTGATTAATTATCGTCAAATAAATATTATGTGATCGTGCGTAGTAAATACTTATCGTGTTCTAACACGTACGTAATACGTAAACTCCTAACACATAATCATAATCATGCTATAATAGGAAAGTTTTAATCTAGTACGTATGATCCTAAGGGTACAATTCATGGTAAAAGCATGCGGGTTTTACAACTTACAACTCTTCCCCCCTAAAAAGAATTATTCGTCCCCGAATTATAGATAAAGTAAAATGGAAAAGAAGAACATACCCGAATTCAAAATATGAAATGAGGGTAAGAAGCCCGGATAGACTCCTCTGTTTCCCAAGTGGCTTCCCGCTCGGTATGATCCCTCCATAGAATTTTGACGAATGAAATCGTCTTCTTTCTCATGACTCGTTCTTGTCTGTCAAGAACTCGTTCGGGTTCTTCTATAAAAGTGAGATCTTCACGTATCTGTTCCAGTGGATACTGAACCATGTGAAGAGGATGATACTGGTACCCTCTGAGTAAGGACACATGAAACACATTCTACACATGCGAAAGCTGCGAAGGTAACGCCAATCGGCAAGATACTTCATCGACTCGTTCAATGATATCAAACGGTCCGATGAAACGAGGACTGAGCTTCCCTTTAATACCGAAGCGTCTAACACCACGTGCCGGCGAAACCTTAAGGAAGACGTGATCTCCTACGTTAAAGTGTATATCCCTACGATGCTTATCGACGTAACTCTTCTGACGTGACCGTGCCTCCTGAATTTTCTGCTTAGCTACTGCGATCTTCTCATTGGTCATCTCTATGATTTCCGGTCCTTCAAGTGTTCGCTCACCAACCTGATCCCAGCAGATTGGGGCGCGACACTTTCTGCCATACAACATCTCAAATGGAGCACACTTGATACTTGCGTGCCAACTGTTGTTGTATGTAAACTCCACCAAACAGATGTAATCGTCCCAATCACCCGTCCATTCCAACGCACAAGACCTCAACATATCCTCCAATGTCTGAATGGTTCGCTCCGACTGTCCGTCCGTTTGAGGATGAAAAGCCGTGCTAAGCTTAAGTTGTGTACCCCAAGCTTTCTGCAGACTTTTCCAAAAGCGCGAAGTGAATCGAGGATCTCTGTCTGAGACGATGCTGGATGGTGCACCGTGGAGTCTCATGATCTCTCTTCTGTACGTATCTGCGAGTTTACTTACCGGATCTTCCTTGCGGATCGGTAAGAAATGAGCTGATTTGGTAAGTCGATCAACGATAACCCAAATTGCATCGTGCTTCCTTTTGGTAGGCGGAAGACCGGTAACAAAATCCATGGTGATTTTGTCCCACTTCCACTCTGGAATGTCTAACGGTTGAAGGAGACCGCCAGATCGCTGATGCTAGATCTTAACCTGCTGGCAGGTAAGACATTTGGAGACGTAAGTGGCCACATCCTGTTTCATACCACTCCACCAAAAGTACTGCTTGATGTCATGGTACATCTTAGTCGAACCAGGATCTATCGAGAATGGGGAGCTATAAGCTTCAGCTAACAAGGCTTCCTGGAGTTCTTGGTCATCAGGAACATAAAGTCTAGTGCCCTGCCATAGGATACCATCTGCATCTACTCTGAATTCTGTTTGCTTCTCCAAATTCTGTGTTATCGCCCAGATTTCTCCGTCATCCTTCTGAGCTTCCTTGATCTTAGATAGTAACTCGGGTTCTATTCTAAGATTAGCCCAGTAACCGTGTTGTCCACGTACCATGTACTCGATGTCTAGTCGCTCCAAGTCTCCGATGATTTCCTCTTCGATCTTAATGCCGTTGATCATTCCGGACTTCCTGCTAAGAGCATCTGCTACTACATTTTCCTTTCCGGGATAATATTGTAGATTAATGTCATAATCATTCAACAGCTCTAACCATCTCCTCTGCCTCATGTTCAATTCACGCTGAGTGAAGATATACTTCAAGCTCTTGTGGTCCGTGAAAATGTCACATGATTCTCCATATAAGTAGTACCTCCATATCTTCAATGCAAACACGACTGCATCAAGTTCCAGGTCATGCATGGGTTAGTTTTCTTCATAAGGCTTAAGCTGTCGTGAAGCGTACGCGATCACTTTCCCATGTTGCATGAGAACACAACCAAGTCCCTTCCCCGATGCATCACTGTAGATTTGAAATCCACCCGTACCAGATGGTAGAGTAAGAATAGGTGCAGATACTAGCTTCTGCTTCAGGTCTTCAAAGCTCTTCTCTCGATCTTCAGTCCAGACGAATTTCTCCCCTTTCCGCATCAGTTTGGTCAATGGTAGTGCTAGGCGGGAAAAGTTCTCCACGAACCTACGGTAATAGCCAGCTAAGCCTAAGAAACTGCGGACTTCCGTCGCTGATGTCGGCCTTGGCCACTTAGTAATGGCCTCAACCTTCGCTGGATCCATAGTGATTCCTTCTGCTGATACAACGTGACCTAAGAATGCCACCTTGTCTAACCAGAACTCACACTTGGAGAATTTAGCATACAGCTGCTTCTAGCGAAGAATCTGTAGTACTGTACGAAGATGGTCTTCGTGTTCCTCCTTGGACTTTGAGAAAATCATGATGTCATCGATAAAGACAATGAAGAACTTGTCCAGAAATTCATGGAAGATTCTGTTCATCAAATCCATGAACACCGTTGGAGCATTTGTCAAGCCAAATGGCATGACTACAAACTCGTAGTGGCCATAACGGGTACGAAAGGCAGTCTTAGCGATGTCTTGCTCCTTGACCCGTAGCTGATGATAGCCTGACCTAAGATCAATCTTGGAGAAGTGTTTGGCCCCTTGGAGTTGGTCAAACAGATCGTCAATGCGTGGCAGTGGATACCTATTCCGAATGGTAATCTTGTTGAGCTCGCGATAGTCTATGCAAAGACGCATACTGCCGTCCTTCTTCTTAACAAACAAGACCGGTGCGCCCCATGGAGATGCGCTCGGTCGAATGAAACCTCGTTCAAGAAGTTCTTGCAGTTGATCCTTCAGCTCCTTCAGCTCTATGGGAGCCATGCGATAAGGAGCCTTGGAGATTGGTTCATCTCCTGGAACCAGCTCGATACTAAATTCCACTTCTCGTGCAGGTGGTATGCCCGGAAGTTCTGCTGGAAAAACATCTTGGAATTCTGACACTATAGGTTGATCCTGAATTGATGGAGATTCAGCATCCATGTCGTGAACCGTAGCTAGATAACCCTCGCAGCCATGTGACAGTAGTGCACGCGCTTGCAGGGTAGATATAATTTGTACAGACCTTCCGGGTATGAACCCATTATGAATGTACTCTGGTGCATTAACATCACCGAAGATAACTCGATATGAATGGCAGTCTATGGTAGCATGATGCTTGGATAGCCAATCCATGCCCAAA
This sequence comes from Glebionis coronaria, assembly GCA_025667525.1. Lineage (NCBI taxonomy): Eukaryota > Viridiplantae > Streptophyta > Magnoliopsida > Asterales > Asteraceae > Glebionis > Glebionis coronaria. The sequence continues at coordinate 37,374,669 of CM046878.1, forward strand.
ATCATGTCGAAGTCATTCACGTCCAGCGGAAGTGCGTCGACAGGTCGAGCCTTATCGTCAAATTATAGGGGAAGACTCTTGTATACATGGGTGATTAATACAGAGTCCCTCAAAGGCGTGGAAATAGTAATCCTATTTTCTAATAGCAAGGGAGGCATCCTAATGTTCTTAGCATAAGCAGTAGAAATAACTGAGTGAGTAGCACCCGTATGGAAAAGAACACATGCAGCTGGACCATACATATACAAGATTCCAGTGATGGTACCTGTAGACTTGTTGGCCTGGTCTCGAGATGTCGTGTAGACACGCCCGGCAGTAGGAGGCATTTTGGTATCAGCATGTCCCGATGTACCCTCCATCTCGCCCTTACGACAATCCTTCATAATATGGCCAGGAAGACCACACTTGAAGCATGCATCAGTATTACGGCGACATGGTCCTGGGTGCCTACGGTGGCAAGTAGAGCAAAGAGGATGAGTGTATCCTCCAGCAGGTGCTCTGGCTGGCTGAGAACCTGATAAAACATTTTACATAAGACATGATAGTTGGGTACAAAGGACAAAGCGGATAATCGTAAGATTGAATACCAGTGATAGCTGGACGGCTAGGCTGCGAACCTCTCTGGTTCTGGTCCCTACCGTTTCCATGGTTCCTGGTAGAAGTTTTGCTAAAGTGTCAGAATATGAGTTATAACATGAAAACATAAGGAAATACGTAAGTATTAGGACCTGCTGCTGTTGGAATGCCCAGCGTTGTTACGGTAATTGTCATTACCGCCACGCCTATCCGTAGCAGAACGGTCGTTAGTCTGACCGTTTCCCTTGGGCTGATGAGGCTGCTGCTGAGTAGCCGGCTGAGACCGGTCCCTAGTTTTCTGCCTGGAAGATACATTTAAGAGATGAATAATTGACATATGGAAAATATACGGATTGGTCACCGCTTGAATACGAAAGTTTACCTCTTGTCGGGTCTTTCAGCTTCCCCGAACTCATCTCTCTCCTGCAGCATCTTCAGTTTCCGTGTTGCATCGGCCACTTGTGCTACCGTGTCCAACGGAGCACCTGATAAGTTATTGGCGATCCTTGGATTGAGAGCCCAACGAAATTGTAGTGCTTGTTCTTCAGTGGTGCCTGCAACTGCTCTCAAGACACCAGTGTAGCGAAGGAAACGCTGCATGAAATCAATGTTGTCTTCGTCAGGTCGCTGTCTAACGGTATAGTATTCCCTCATGAGTCGATTCCTTCCTTCCATGGGAAAGATGTTAGGCGGGGGAGGATAACCGTCGTTATGAAGAAGAGCGTCTTGCATCTCTGCATCATCAGCTGCAAATATTGCCCATAGATTGTCTGTGTTTGCCATCTGACAGTATAACATAAAACGTATGATTAAACAGATCAAAACATAAAATCTATATATACATGAAAAAAGTTTATACTAAAATTTCACCAGAAAAATTTTATGCAAGAAAATTTTGTGTATGAATGCATGATGCAGTTTTATGAAAACTTTTGTATGCTCGAGAGTGAACGCCTCTAGTCAGTTCACCCAAAACAAAAGACATACCGAGGGGACGCCTATGGGTTGGTCCCAAATCTAAAAGTTTCGATAAAACACATGCGACTAAATAGGGCCAGTCCTGTACCAACCATTACTTAGTCAAAAACCCTGCGACAATGACATGTATATGTATGCTAAAAAAATGATGAATGCATGAAAACAACTATCAATTCTAGGAAGACCGTAGTGACTGCCCACTAATCACATGTCGTATTTGAGAGCCTACAGGTTGAAGCCTTGGCTCTGATACCATAATTGTAACACCCCATTTTGAAAATGGAAATGTCACATGCAATTATGGCGTGTCATCAAAGCATACAAGGAAAAATGTCTAAACATTACTTGACCATAAAAGGAAAATACCGGAATCAAACATCGGTAGTCCAAAAGTAAAGCTCATCACACACAAACATAGTATAATAAAGGAAAGGGCTAAACAATGTCCAAAACATAAGTATCATAAGAAAAGAATGCATAAAGTAAAGAAGGCTAGATAGCTTCCAGTCCATATGCACGTACTCTTAGTGTCTACGAGCGTCCCTGAGTACCTGCCGTTTTGGGAACATAGAAAAGGAAAACGGCTGAGCAAATACGCTCAGTGCACGGATGTACAATAAAGCATGAATGGGATAAGCATATAACATAATAACAGCGGAAGAAAAACTAAGTCCCGAGTAACCTGGTTAAGTGCTGATAAAACTGGTTTTATAGTTTGAAAAGTCTTATGTTTATCTTATAAAAACTGTTTGTCATATTTTACCATTATCCAGTATAGGTCATGAAAAATCCACCGTGCATGAATACTTGGAGGGGTGACCTCATCATGCAAATTAGAGGGGCTGCCTCTAATTTATTATACTGGTTTTTGGGTAGGAGGGATCAGCTCCTTGTGAAGGATGCAAGGCACACACCACATTCACCATGAAATCCTGAATAGAACATGTAACTAGGATGCACCCATACGCCCCACATGATAAATATAAATAAATGGCCAAAAGCTGAAGGGACGCCACGAGCAAATACTCCGTCGTGGTGAAGTCATAACATCAGTGCCTCTAATGTTATGGTTATGGTACCTCCATAACTAGGTGAAACTGGTCATGCATGTATATGGCTATAGGTAAACTTAATTAAACATAAGCAATCAAACACGTAACTTATACTACGGGAAAACAGTTGGCTGCATACGGGGAATCCTAATAAGGAAAGAATGTCCATACTGAAAGGACGAGAATCCGTACCTTATGTCCAGTGAACGAAGAAGATGAACTAAGAGGAATCCTACTTCCGAATCACTAGTGCTACATAAATACATACATGAATAAGTATCTGCTTACTAAATACGTAACTGGTTTTATGTCATGTCTTAGTTTATTTTATGTGTTCTCACCATGTTTTACTGTTTTTAAAGCCTTAAACTGTGTTTTATCTTATATTCTGTTTAATCTGATTAAGTATTTATGGTATTTCATGTGTTATTATACTTACTGTGTAATAATAAGTAACTTTCCAAAAATAGCAAGTTTCCTAAAATAGAAAGTTTCCAAAAATAGAAAGTTTCCAAAAATAGAAAGTTTCCAAAAATAGAAAGTTTCCAAAAATAGAAAGTTACCAAAAATAGAAAATTTCCAAAAATAGAAAGTTACCAAAAATAGAAAGTTTCCAAAAATAGAAAATTTCCAAAAATAGATTTACTGCTTAAAATAGATAAGTTTCTAAAAATAGAAAGTTTCCATAAATAGATTAGCTGCCTTAATTAAATAAGTTTCCATATAGCTGCCTGAAATAAATAAGTTTCTAAAAAATAGAAGGTTTCCATAAATAGATTAGCTGCCTTATTTAATTAAGTTTCTACAAATAGAAAGTTTCCATAATTAGAAATAAGCTCGTTAAATAAGCTAAGTATATAAGCCTAAGTGTTTTCATGATTATTTTCTAAGTCATATGATATAAAGTATAGTTTAATAATTATTTCACGTAATTAAATTAAACTATAGGTTATAATATTTAATTAAAGTATAACATGTTTTTAATTAAATAAGTTAAATACTTAGGTTAAAATATGTATTATTATATATTAATAATATAACCTAAGTCATGTTAATTAATTAATTATATCTATGGTTTTAAAATAATTAATTAATTATAAGTCTTAAACATACAAATATTAGGTTAATTAATTTCATGATTATTAATAATTAAATAACCTAAGTCATGTTATTAAATTAATCATATCATTTTATTAATTTAATTTTTAACATAAGATCATAAACATAAAAAAACTAACATAGACCATGAACCGGATCTAAGCTAAAAACAATGAACCGGACATGAAATCGACACCGTACCCCGAACCAACTCGGGGTACCCCGTGTCTTACTGCTGCCGTGAGACCCACACGCACCAACCAAGACCGTATGGTCTTGGTGGTGGTCAGTTGGCAAACCGAAACCCCTTTTGGGTTCGGTGCAGCCTGCGGCCAAAACAAACATCCCTTAAAAACACACTTTTGGTTTTATTTAACCCCAAATCATGTTAGATCCATGTTTAATTATTAGGTTTTTGTAAAAACATAACATGTTCTTGATTTATAAAAAGATTAAATCAAAAGAAAAGATTTAAAAAGGATTTACCGAATTCGTGGATCAAAAGGATGAACAACAAACACGATCACCAAGCAAAATTCCAAGATCCAAGATCACAAACCACCTCTTGTGGTGGTTGTAGGGTGGCGGCAAAAAGGAGACAAGGGAGGAGAGTTTTTAGGTTTTTCTAAAAATCTTCTGTAAAAATTAAATGAGTAGTGAAAATCCCCTTTTTCCCTTTTAGTAAATTTGACAAATGGGCTTGGCCCATTTGCCCTTGTAGCCGCGGGTAGGGGCCTCACTTGGGGTAGCCGTACCTTTTTCCGTGTCTCGTTGTTAAGTTAAACGTTTGTGATTATTTGTGTTCGTGTTTTAAGTGTTCTCGTTACGTAAATATCGTGATCTAATATATTTAATTACGCTCGTAATAAATATATATACGTAATTAATAATAGTTCGTGTTTTAATTACGTTCATGATTTCATGATCGCATGTTCGTGATTAATTATCGTCAAATAAATATTACGTGATCATGCGTAGTAAATACTTATCGTGTTCTAACACGTACGTAATACGTAAACTCCTAACACATAATCGTAATCATGCTATAATAGGAAAGTTTTAATCTAGTACGTACGATCCTAAGGGTACTATTCATGGTAAAAGCATGCGGGTTTTACATATAGTCATCCCAATTACCTGTCCATTCTAATGCACAGGCGCATAGCATGTACTCTAAGGTCTGGATGGTACGCTCTGACTGACCGTCCGTCTGCGGATGAAAGGCTGTGTTGAGCTTGAGCTTGGTTACCCAAGCTTTATGCAGACCTCCCCAAAAATGTGAAGTGAATCGTGGATCCCTGTCTGATTTAATATCTGAAGGTGTACCGTGTAATCGTACGATCTCATTCGTGGATAGATCTGCTAATTTACTGACTGAGAAATCTTTGCGGATAGGGATGAAGTGTGCTGACTTAGTTAAACGGTCGACAATGACCCAGATTGCATCATGTTTCCTCTGAGTCTGCGGTAACCCGGTGACAAATCCATAGAGACCTTGTACCATTTCCACATTAGAATATCTAATGGCTGAAGTAGTACGCTGATGCTCTATCTTAACCTGCTGACAGGTTAGACATTTGGAAACAAAAGTGGCGACATCCTGTTTCATGCGGCTCCACAAGAAATGCTGCTTAAGATCGTGGTACATATTAGTGGAACCTGGATGGATAGAAAACGGAGATTTGTGAGCCTCAGTCAATGAGGCTTCTTTGATAGTAGGGTCTTCTAGAACGCAGAGTTTGGTACCCTGCCATACAATACCATCATCATCGATACGAAATTCAGTCTGTTGGTCAATATTCTATACAATCGCCCAGATTTCACCATCATCCTTTTGTGCAGCTTTAATCTGGGAGAGTAAATATGGTTCCACTCTCAGACTAGCCCAGTAACCTGTATGTCCGCGTACTAAGAGCTTAATATCATACCGCTCTAAGTCCCGTATGATATCCTCTTTAACCTTGATGTCATTTATCATCCCTGACTTTCGGCTGAGGGCATCTGCCACTACATTCGCTTTACCTGGGTGATACTGAATGTTAGTGTCATAGTCTTTCAGCAGTGCCAACCATCGCCTCTGTCTCATGTTCAGCTCCCTTTGTGTAAATATATACTTGAGACTTTTGTGATCAGTGAAGATATCACACGACTCACCATACAGATAATGTCTCTAAATTTTGAGAGCGAAGACGACTGCCGCAAGCTCCAGGTCATGCGTGAGATAATTCTTCACAACCCAAACCCTTCCCTAAAGCGTCACTGTATATCTGATATCCACCTCTGCCAGATGGGAGAGTTAGGATCGGTGCTGAAATTAAACGTTGTTTGAGTTCTTCAAAACTCTGTTCCCTCTCATCAGTCCATACAAACTTCTCTCCTTTGCACATAAGTTTGGTCAACGGTAATGCCAAACGTGAGAAGTTATCTACAAGCCTACGGTAGTAACGCGCTAATCCAAGAAAGTTGCGGACTTCTGTGGCATATGTCGGTCTCGGCCATTTAGTGATAGCCTCAACCTTTGCAGGATCCATTGTGATCCCCTCTACAGAAACAATATGGCCTAGAAACGCCACCTTACTCAGCCAGAACTCACACTTAGAAAATTTAGCATAAAGCTTCTCTCGTCGGAGAATCTGCAAAACTGTACAAAGATGATCCTCATGCTCTTCTTTAGACTTAGAGAAAATAAGGATATCGTCGATGAATACAATCATAAACTTGTCTAAGAACTCGTGGAAGACTCGATTCTTCAAGTCCATGAATACTGTTGGCGCATTCGTGAGGCCGAATGGCATGACAACAAACTCGTAGTGACCATACCTCGTGCAAAAAGCAGTCTTGGATATATCCTACTCTTTTACACGCAGATGGTGGTAACCTGATCGTAAATCGATTTTGGAGAAGTGTTTGGCACCCTGAAGCTGATCGAATAAATCATCGATACGAGGAAGTGGATAACGGTTACGAATGGTGAGCTTATTCAGCTCGCGGTAGTCAATACCCAGCCGCATACTAACATCTATCTTTTTGACGAACAATACTTGCGCGCCCCGTGGTGACATGCTCGGACGGATGAAACCTCTTTCACGAAGTTCCTGAAGCTGATCCTTGGATAAGTGGACCGTTACGTGTATTTATGGCGTGTCATCAAAGCATAAGGTAAATGTCCTAAAACATTAACTGACCATAAAGGAAATACCGTAATCAAACATCGGTAATCCAAACATAAGCTCAAAACATGAAAAGTAAAATAATGAAGGAAATGACTAAACAATGTCCAAATAAGCAGAATAATGTAAGAAGTGCATAAAGTAAGAAGTCTGGATAGCTTCCATCCAATGCACATGCTCTCAGAATCCTAAGAGCGTCCTGGTGTACCTGCCGTTAGAACATGAAAGGAACTACGGCTGAGCATAACGCCCAGTGAACGGATATAAAGTATGATAAGAAATACTTAAATGAAGCAGATGATAAAATACTGAAGCTGTAAGACTGATAAGTAAAGTTGCAGCGGAAATCTGTGTATAATCTGAAAAGTCTGCTTTATAAATAATAAAGTTGAACTATTATCTGTCAAATCTGAAAACATGCATTTACTATATTTTAATTGCCAAGAGCTTATATAGGTCATGTGCTGTAACAACTGTTGAATGAATAACTGGAGGGGTGACCTCGTCATACTATAGAGGGGTGACCTCTAAATAATATGTTGGGTGGAGGGATCAACTCCAATGTTAAGGATGTAGAGCACACATCATATTCACCTGATAAACTATAAACTGGTAAGCCTAGGATGCATCCATACGCCCCACTAATAATACTGATAAAATGGCCAAGCTGAGCTGAATGGGACGCTGTAGGATATCACTCTCCTATAGGTGAGTCATGACACCGGTGCCTCAAGTGTCATGGTTACGGTACCTCCGTAACTAGTACAACTACTGGTCATGCTTGTATATAAGGCTCAGACAATATCTTAGTTATTAAAATAATTTATGATAATTTATAACATGTACTGGGAAAAACATTTGGCTGCAGACGGAAAATCCTAATCATGCATAAAAAGGAAGTCCTTACTGAAAGGACGGAAAATCCGTACCTTAAGCCGATCAACGCGTACTTGAAAACTCAAGTTAATCCCTCTTCAAAATATCTACATATATTATAAACAAAATATTATATATGTCAACACCATGATTCATTTTAGTGTCTTAATAGTAATTTAAACCATTGACTTCTTCTCTTAGGTCATATAAATAAATCTATTATCATATAGTAATAGTGAAACTTTTTACATACTTTAGGATATATGTGTGAACACCTTTATAGTCCAAGGACCAAAATGAAAATTAGCCTTTGATAACCACGAAATAGACGCGAGGTCCTCTTCTTGTTGATGCGATTTGACAAAGACACGCTTTACAAATATGAATTTTATCGTTAATTTAACTTGTACTATGGATAATATATGATTCGAGATGTTACCTCCCAAATAACGACTTCGAACTAAACTCGACACCAGCATGATCACGTACACGAACGCTAACGCTCGAAACTCTAGCAACTCTTGTTTTGAATCCAAAAGACGTGGACCCGCTAACTCGGACTATATCTACTGGCGAACGAACCCGAGCCGTCTTCCCAAGCATGACATGATCGTCCTTGAACCGTTCAGACCCAAAACTCGATACACGACTCTGCCGCGGTCACTGACAATGAAAGAACGCAACCTGACGAGTGACTAATTTAATCCGGATGATCTTTCAGCATAATCATGAGCAAAATGATAACGCACATCATGCTAAATTCCCTCTCATTAGACCAACGTGGTGTGAGGATGTGATAGTAAGACATACATCACACTCTTGTTAAACTTACCTTAGCCTTGTATTGGTATAACATGAACTACTTTATGCTTCCATGTCTTAAGTAAAAAATGAATTGTATGGTTGGAGATATAACAGCTTATGCCTTAAATGTTTAGAAAATGATAGGCGTGATTCTTGGCATCATTTTAGGGGCGTTTTAATTAATGATATATTAATTCTTAAATTAGTCATTCATATAAATAATTTTTATTTATTTTCTAAGTGTTCCCATCATGTGAATAACATATTATGCCATACATAACTTACCTTCAAATCTTAAACGTAAGTACTTTAAAATACAAGTCTAATTTGGTATAAATAATAAAAACAGTGTTTTCTTTTTCTTTTTCTTTTCATATTTATAGTTATGTATATATATTTGTAACATTAGGGTATTGTAATTCTATAAAAATTATAATTTAAAGTTTTAATATCACATTCTTATTATTTAACTTTAGGTAATATTCGAAATGATAAAATAAAATACATATCAAATTTGTGGCTTTTACAACTCTTCCCTTCTAAAAAAATAATTCGTCATCGAATTAGAGACATGATAATGCTGCGGTTTTACAATTCTCTCTCTCTAAAAGGAAAATTCGTCCCTGAATTAAAGGTAAAAAATAAGTTGATAGAGTTATAAGAGCTGAAAGGACACATAAGCTGAAAAGACGTGTAAGCTAAAAGGACATGAACTTGACATGGATGAAGAGAACATGGAACGTGACATGACTGAAAGGACATAACTGACTTATGGAAGGAAAAAGGATGAGAAGTCTGGATGGACTCCTCCGTTCCAAGTGGTTTCCCGCTCGAAATGGTTCCTTCAAAGATCTTGACACAATGAACAATCTTGGTCTTAATGACCCTGCCCTGACGATGCTGAAGAGTTTCTGGTTCCATACTTGAGATGGATTTCCTGAATCTGATTGAATGAATAAAATATAACACGTAAGATATATGCAACGATACGTACAATTAACATGAAATGATGACTTCTATATCTCTGAGTAAAACTGCTGAAAACATATTGGGACGAACTACATGAACAATTGTGAACGTGTTACGTGAGAAATTGTGAACGTGGTTCGTGATCATCTGATGAACGTTGTACATGGAATATATCGTGATCGTGATACGTGAAACATAATGTGAATGTGATACATGGACATATCATGAATGTATGCTAAAGGAGGAAGGAATGCCAAATGATACGGCCTGTGACGTGAAACATCCGCCTGGGTATGGAAAGACTGTGCTAAACTTGAGTCTGGTTTCTTAAGCTTTCTGTAACCGTATTCAGTAACAAGCCGTGAAACGCGTATCGTGAGATGGAACACGAACCTGAACATGACAATGTCATGAACGCGAGAACTTAAATCATGAAATAGCACAAATATGGGCTGAAACCACATCATAATGTGAACGTGAGACGTAAACGTGAAGGTGAACGTATACGTGAACGTGAACGTACACGTGATCGTGAACATGAACGTGAGCGTAATTTATGAACGTAAAATTCTATCTGACATGATGGTTGATGGAATACCGAAACCGTACGATCTGTTGCTGAATTTCCTACAGATCTGCTATTGCGTAATCCTTTCGGATGTAAGAAAATATCTAGGCTGGGTTAAGTGGTCAACAATGACTTGGATAGGATCATACTTTTTTTAGTTATGTAGTAAACTGATAACAACCTTTATGGAAACTTGTTCCATTTCTGTTTAGAATTTCTAATGGTTGTACTAACTCACTAGCATGACGGCGTTCTATCTTGAACCTGTGGAATGGCAGGCATTAGATATGAACATAGCTGTCTCAACGTGTCATACTGTTTCTATCAAAATCCTGCCTGGAATTCTGGTACATTCTGGTGGAACCTGAGTGAATATTCACGGAAAGGTATGCGTCCTGCTAACTAGACCTTTACTAGCGTACGGTCTTGTGGAATGCATAATTCGGTGTAGGTTCCCTTCTTTATGCGTAAGCTTAGTCATGGAAGGCTGATTGTGAGATCTGTCAGGGATTTCTGCGGTAGTAGTTTTCTGAGTTCTAGAAATTTTGTATGTTTGTCACCGACGTCGGTCTTAACCATTTGGTGATGGCCTTCGCCTTCGAAGTATTGTCTGGAATTCTTTCTACTGAAGTAGGATAGTTTAGAAACGCCACTTTGTTTAATTGGAGTTCATATCTGGAAAGTTGTGTATAAAAATTTCCTCCTATCGAAGATTTTGTACAACTGTGAGAAGATGATTCTCGTGTTCTTCTCTAGAATTTAGCAGATCAGAATGTGATCAATGAATATACTGACGATTTTGTATGAGAATTATGGAAAAAAATTTATTCATAAATTTCATAATATAGCTGTAGAATTAGGGAGCTCAGAAGTATAAAATTTAAAATTTTAGAGAGACTGTAATATGCGCAACAGCAGTCTGGAAAACAACATATTCTTCCTCTCACCACGGATGGTAGCATGATCGAAAATTGTTCTGGAAAAAGTTTAAGACATCGTAGCAGATCAGATAGACCTGTTATTTATGGAATGAACATTGATTAAGAATGGTGATCTTGAAAAAAAAAATCAGTGGTCGATACATGATCTCATGATACCGGCCTTCTTCCTGATAGACAGAAACGGTGCACTTCCTGGTGGTGCGCCAAGGACAATAAAGCCTCATTCCGGTAATTCTTGCAGCAAATGCTGCAACTCTTTTAACTTAGCTGCAGCCCTGTAACAAGGAGTTTTGAAAACAGGTTCTGTTCTTGAGACAAGCTTGATGTAGAATTCTGTCTTGTGGTTAGAAAGGAATTTTTGAAAAACTTTCTGAAATTATGTCTGGGAACTCTGGAGAAATCTGCTTGTCATGAATTTAAAGAACTTCAGAAGTGGATTATAACTGGTGGCTAGAAAGTCTTCGTAGCTATGGACTGATAAGTCACGCGCTTGTAAGGCAGAAAAAACTTGTCCTGATTTTTCTGGCAGAAAATATAATGAATATAATTTGGATTTAGTAAGACAGATCTCGTCTTCAACTGGAAGGAAAAGCCCTTATAAATATGGTGATACTGTGGAGTCATTTTTGGCTAAGAGGTAGGTAACTACATGATTTAAGATAAGGCTAACATAGAAATACGTGAAATAAACATGACGACTTTTCACTGAATGTGTTCGTTTGTAACTTCACATAATGAATACTGCGTGTCTAACCTGAATAATACTCCAGTGGTGGTGGCTGAATCTTTAATGGTTTGATTTCTACGTGGCATGACAAAATGGGTATATCCCCTTGGAGGGTACCCTGAATTTCTGAGGTCTTGGATTAGAAAATTTACTGGAGTTATGAGTGTTAACTCGTACCTAGAGACGACATTCTTATGTCATATACCATGACTGGTGTCCTGACACGTGTCTTCAGAATTGATGCCTGAGACCTGGGTCTTGACTGATGTCTTGACATGTGTTTTAGTAGATGAATCTGAACTAGGCTAAAAATTTTGGTAACTGCTAGGGTTGGCGGACCGGTTAGACTGCTGACCTCTGTATTCCTGGTCACGTCCGTTCCGGAGTTCCGATGTTCACTGACTGATTAATTATAAGAACGGTGGTTATCATTACCACCCTGTCTGTCAGTTTCCTGATGGTCATTATCATGACCATGATTCTTGTAACTATTTCGTTGAGTGGTCGGCTGGGTACCGGTTCCCACTCTTCTGAATGAAAGGTTAGCTGGGTGAAGTATGACATTTAGCTAAGAAAGTAAGAGCATGCAATGAGATGGTAGCATCTGATGGTTGAAGTATATTTTTGTCTGGAATATCAAATTTATAGGTTCCGTCCTTGCTCTGAAGAGTCTTCATAGTATAAACAACATCAACATCTTGAGAAATCTCCAAAGTATCAGCAGCATCAGCATTCGTGAGGTCTTCGAAGTGTTAGTAGCATCAATATCTGTAAATCTTCAACTTACAAGCATCATCAGCATCTGGTAGAATATCGACAAGTGGAAATGCTTGAGATGATTAAGGATGGATTAACAGTACACATGAGTAAGGTACATGGAGTACACCTGGAATACTGTACGTGAAGTACACGATGAATACTGTACATGTAGTATATCTGAGATACTGTACATGGAGTACACATGAATTATTGTACATGGCTCCGATGGAAATTTCTTGAGATGATCGATATTGGTGTCAACCGTCTGACATGGTCAACAGAAGATAATTTGATTTAATTGGTTAGCAAATTAAACTAAAACAATTAACATGATAGACTGACAATTCCTGCGTAGACTTAATGCTGGTTGTATAGAGGTTCAAAGTATGATTAACGGAATTTCAACAATGGTCAACATGAAGACATGACTGATGAAGACCAAACATGATTTATTATGAAAACATGATTTTTACTGTAACCCTTCTGTATTTTAGCATGAAATATCATCACCTTGCTAAAAACGTAATCCTCATAAGGAGACATGAAGTTGAATCAGCATGAAGACGACATCATCATGAGGGTATGAAAATTTGACTGCTACAAAGAACATAAAAAGTCTAATCAACTGAGGTTTATCATCAATTGGTGTGGATGGCTATGGTTCAATCCACATAATTCAAAGGAGAAAACATGTGACTAAGTATGGGCGATTCTGGTTCGATCCATACTTGTCAAAATTTTGTGAGAACTGTCATGTATAGGAATTTATAATCTGGGAATAAATATGGTTGGTTGTAGTCCAATCCATACTTGTCAAAGTTTATGAAATGTCATGATATGACAAAGGTGAACAACTGTGGATCGGTTCACAAAACATCAATCGACTAAAAAGCATGAAATCTGACCTGAGCAATGGTGAACGCATATGGGTGAGTTCACCAAATAACATTTGACTGAAAGACGTGAATCTGACATGAGTAAGGGTAAACGCTTATGAGTCGGTTCACCAATACAAAATCTGAACGGGCAAGGGTGAACGCCTATGGGTCGGTTCACCAAAACGAAAAATTCACAGAAAAGCACATGTGACTAAATATGGTCAGTCCTGTACCAAACTTTTACTTAGTCAAAAACTTTAAGAAAATTGACTGCTAACTTAAGAAAACTGACTGATAAATGCATGAGAAACATGAAAGATAACAACGCCAAAATCTGAGAAGTTCCTGGTGACTACCCACTAGTCACAGGTCAAGTTTTAGAGCCTACAGGTCGAACCTTACGCTCTGATACCATAATTGTAACATCCCACTTGGATAAGTGGACCGTTACGTGTATTTATGGCGTGTCATCAAAGCATAAGGTAAATGTCCTAAAACATTAACTGACCATGAAGGAAATACCAGAATCAAACATCGGCAATCCAAACGTAAGCTCAAAACATGAAAAGTAAAATACTAAAGGAAAGGACTAAACAATGTCCAAATAAGCAGAATAATGTAAGAAGTGCATAAAGTAAGAAGTCTGGATAGCTTTCATCCAATGCACATGCTCTCAGAATCCTAAGAGCGTCCTAGTGTACCTGCCGTTAGAACACGAAAGGAACTACGGCTGAGCATAACGTCTAGTGAACGGATATAAAGCATGATAAGAAATACTGAAATGAAGCAGATGATAAAATACTGAAGCTGTAAAACTGATAAGTAAAGTTGCAGCGGAAATCTGTGTATAATCTGAAAAGTCTGCTTTATAAATAATAAAGCTGAACTATTATCTATTAAATCTGAAAACATGCATTTACTATATTTTAATTGCCAAGAGCTTATATAGGTCATGTGCTGTAACAACTGTTGCATGAATAAATGGAGGGGTGACCTCGTCATACTCTAGAGGGGTGACCTCTAAATAATTTGTTGGGTGGAGGGATCAGCTCCAATGTGAAGGATGTAGAGCACACACCACATTCACCTGATAAACTGTAAACTGATAAGCCTAGGATGCATCCACACGCCCCACTAATAATACTGATAAAATGGCCAAGCTGAGCTGAATGGGACGTTGTAGGATATCACTCTCCTACATGTGAGTCATGACACCGGTGCCTCAAGTGTCATGGTTACGGTACCTCCGTAACTAGTACAACTACTGGTCATGCTTGTATATAAGGCTCAGGCAATATCTTAGTTATTAAAATAATTTCTGATAACTTATAACATGTACTGGGAAAAACATTTGGCTATAGACGGGAAATCCTAATCATGTATATAAAGGAAGTCTTACTAAAAGGACGGAAAATCCGTACCTTAAGCCGATCAACGCGTACTTGAAAACTCAAGTTAATCCCTCTTCAAAATATCTACATATATTATAAACTAAATATTATATATGTCAACACCATGATTCATTTTAGTGTCTTAATACGTAATTCAAACCATTGACTTCTTCTCTTAGTTCATATAAATAAATCTATTATCATATAGTATTAGTGAAACCTTTTACATACTTTAGGATATATGTGTGAACACCTTTATAGTCCAAGGACCAAAATGAAAATTAGCCTTTGATAACCATGAAATGGACGTGAGGTCCTCTTCTTGTTGATGCGATTTGACAAAGACACGCTTTACAAATATGAAAACTCATTTGTTGCTCATACGTTTATACATATTCATGGTAAATCAAAGTGTGGTTTTATTGACGTGTGAAATTCATCGTTAATTTAACTTGTACTATGGAAAATATATGATTCGAGATGTTACCTCCCAAATAACGACTTCGAACTAAACTCGACACCAGCATGATCACGTACACGAACGCTAACTCTCGAAAATCTAGCAACTCCTGTTGTGAATCCAAAAGACGTGGACCCGCTAACTCGAACTATATCTACTGGCGAATGAACCCGAGCCGTCTTCCCAAGAATGACATGATTGTCCTTGAACCTTTCAGATCCAAAACTCGATACACGACTCTACCGCGGTCACTGGCAATGAAAGAACGCAACCTGACGAGTGACTAATTTAATCCGGATGATCTTTCAGCATAATTATGAGCAAAATGATAACGCACATCATGCTGAATTCCCTCTCGTTAGACCAACGTGGTGTGAGGATGTGATAGTGAGACATACATCACACTCTTGTTAACAGGGTCGGCTGGAGGCAAGTGCAATAGGGGCACAGGCACATGGCCACAAAATATTTGGGGCCTCACTTTTTGTCGTATATGTTATTTATAGGAATAATATCTTGCAGTTATACACAAGTTAACATACTATATATAAAAGAAACCCATTTGGTATCTGCTTTAGAAAAGCCCATTCAATATCTATTATGGAGTAAGTATTCTTTAGTTGTTTAAATTTGTTTGTGTTTATTAATTATTTTATCGTTTAAAAATATTTGATTAAAATTAATAAGGTCATTTAGATAGATTGAGGTACATAAGTTAAGCTCTACGGATTAATAGTGTGGGACATGTTAGAACTTTAAACGACCAAGCAAAATTACATCTCTAGTTTATTAAACAAAAGACGAATCACATGTGCATACTTGATTAAATCATCGTAATAATGACGAACTTCTCTATGTATACTTTATTTTTCGCATATAAAAAGGCCTATATCGTAATTATGGCACAGGGCCACCAAAATCAACGAGACGGCCCTGTTTATTAAACTTACCTTAGCCTTGTACTGGTATAACATGAACTACTTTATGCTTCCATGTCTTAAGTGAAAAATGAATTGTATGGTTGGAGATATAACAGCTTATGCCTTAAATGTTTAGAAAATGATGGGCGTGATTCTTGGCATCATTTTAGGGGAGTTTTAATTAATGATATATTAATTCTTAAATTAGTCATTCATATAAATAACTTTTATTTATTTTCTAAGTGTTCCCATCATGTGAATAACATATTCTGTCATACATAACTTACCTTCAAATCTTAAACGTAAGTACTTTAAAATACAAGTCTAATTTGGTATAAATAATAAAATTAGTGTTTTCTTTTTCTTTTTCTTTTCATAGTTATAGTTATGTATATATATTTGTAACATTAGGGTATTGTAATTCTATAAAATTATATTTAAAGTTTTAATATCACATTCTTATCATTTAACTTTAGGTAATATTCGAAATGATAAAATATAATACATATCAAATTTTTGGGTTTTACAAGGAAACCCTCACAGCCATGGTATAATAGAGTACAGGCCTGTAAAGCTGAGATAATCTGAACATGTTTTCCTGGCAGAAAACCACGATGAACAAACTCTGGTGTCTGAACGTCACCGAAGATGACTCGGTATGCATGATATAGTGGCACGATGCGCTGACAACCAATCCATATCCAGAATTACATCAAACTCACACATGTCTAGAGGAAGGGCACTAATTGGACGGATGTTATCGTCAAACTCTAGAGAAAGATCCATGTATACCTGAGTAATGCGTACGGATTCTCGCATGGGTGTAGATATACTTAGCACACTATCAAGTGGTGTAGGGGTCATGTTTATACTAGCATCAAATAATGTAGATATAACTGAATGTGTAGCGCCTGTATCGAAAAGAACACAGGCAGCCTGTCTGTTTATAAACAAAATGCCAGTGATGGTACCTGTGGTCTTGTTTGCCTGCTCTCGGGTAGTGGTGTAAACGCGACATGTGCTTGGTGGTAGTGGTGGTGGTAAAATCTGAGGAGTATGGCCTGAGGTACCGGCAACATCCCCCTTCTTACAATCTCTCATGTGACCCGGCTGTCCACACTTGAAAAAACCACTAAAACTACGACGACACGGTCCGGGGTGTTTCTTCCCGCTTGTGATACAAGTGGGATTAGTATACCCCGTAGAAGCTACTCTGGTTTGCTGCGAACCTAATTCAAGAAAATATACGAGTGTCACAATCATGGTGACATAACTGGAATAAGACTGTTTAGTTGTAAATTTAATTACCAGAATTTGCTTGTCAGGCAGACTGCTGACCTCTGTGATTTTGGTCACGCCCCTGTCCAGCATATTTGTTGACATACTGAAAGTGAGAATATGTTTTACACAATAGTTTGTTATTATGAATCTTAAAGAATCAACTGTGGTTTCCAGATGAGTTTGAGCTGCCACGGTAGTTGTCACCACTGCCTCTCTTATTTGATCGGTTACGGTCATAATACTGACCGTGATTTCTGTAGCTCTGCTGTTGAGTAGCCGACTGGGATCGGTCTCCTCCTATGTGTCTGAAAATTATAATTGGATAGTGTATGATATATATTGTAAGGTAAGCACAAGAGTTAAATTGTGTAAGTCTGCTGAATGGAAAGTACCTCTTCTCAGGTCGCTCTACTCTCTCGAGCTCGTCTCATTCATAAAGCAACTCCACATTATGAGCCCCGTTAGCTACCTGCGACACATTAGTGTACGTTGCACTAAGTAGTCTATCCGCAGTCCAAGAGTGAAGAGCCCAACGAAAGTGTATCGCCTGCTCCTCTGCAGTACCTACAACCGCTCCCAAGAATCCAGCCAACCTGAGATATCTCTGCATGAATTCCATACTATTCTCTCCATTCTTCTGGCGAATGGAGTGAAGTCTCTCTTCAGTCTTGCTTGCTCAGCATGAGGGGAAAACTGATCATAAAATATTGCCTTGAACTGTGTCCAAGTCAACGTGAGCACCCAATCATCTCCCCCATTTGTTAGCTTATAAGCCCTCCACTAATGTAGGGCATCACCCTCCAACTTGTAAACAGCTAGCCTGACCTTGAAGGCATCCCCGCAATCCATATCCTCAAAGATTTTCTCCATATGAGAAATCCTGTTTTCTGCGTCCGCTGGAATTACTGTCTGCTCAAAAGACCGGGGTTTCTGTTTATTAAACCTTTCTAACTAGATAGCAAAAGTGGCAGGTGGTGGAGGAGGATGGTTGTTATTGATCTGAGGTCCATTTTGGTATTCAGCCCTAATCTCATCCCGAATCTGGGGTAGCATGGCTTGCACAGCTGCTTGAACAACTACAGCAATAGCAGCAGCTGTAGCACCATTCTCATTATTGCGTCTGGGTGGCATCTGAAAGTTTAAAGAAGATATTATCATTAACTTGTTAGAAACATGGAATAAGAAATCTGAAATATGCATGAGATAGTTCATGAAGGCATAGCCAACGAAAATTTGACATGAATACTAGTGAACGCCTATGGGTCGGTTCATAAAATAACTTTCGACTGAAAAACATGAATCTAACATGAGTAAAGATGAACACCTATGGGTCGGTACACCAATACAAAATTCGCAGAAAAGCACATGCGACTAAGTATGACCAGTCATGTACCAACCTTTTACTTTAGTCAAAAATAAGAAAACTGACTTATGAAATGCATGAGAAACATGAAAGATAACAACGCCAAAATATAGGAAGTGCCTGGTGACTACCCACTAGTCACATATCAAGTTTTAGAGCCTACAGGTCGAACCTTGCGCTTTCTGATACCATAATTGTAACACCCCACT
Source organism: Glebionis coronaria (assembly GCA_025667525.1). Classification (NCBI taxonomy): domain Eukaryota; kingdom Viridiplantae; phylum Streptophyta; class Magnoliopsida; order Asterales; family Asteraceae; genus Glebionis; species Glebionis coronaria. Next base: position 37,393,689 of record CM046878.1, read on the forward strand.
TGGATAAGTGTACCATTACGTGTATTTATGACATGTCATCAAAGTATGCAAGGCAAATGTCTTAAAAACATTAACTGACCATAACGGAAATACCGAAATCAAACATCGGTATTCTAAACATAAGCTTAACATAAATAATTAAGTACTGAAAGGAAGGACTAAACAATGTCCAAACAAGCAAAGTAATGTATGAAGTGCATAAAGCAAAGAAGTCTGGATAGCTTCCATCCAAATGCACCTACTCTCTCAGAATCCTAAGAGCGTCCTGGTGTACCTGCCGTTTGGAACATGAAAGGAAACTACGACTGAGCGTAACGCCCAGTGAACGGATATAAAGCATGATAAGAAAGTACTAAAATGAATCAGATAACAACTACTGAAGCTATAAAACTGATAAGTAAAGTGCAGCGGAACACTGAGTATGTTCTGAAAAGTCTGATTTATAATTAGTAAAGCTGAATTATTATCTGTTAAATCTAAAAATATGCATTTACTGTATTTTAAGTGCCAATAGCTTATATAGGTCATGTACTTTAACAACGTCTGTTTGAATACATAGAGGGGTGACCTCGTCATGTTGTAGAGGGGTGACCTCTAACTGATGTGCTGGGTGAAGGGATCAACTCCAATGTGAAGGATGTAGAGCATACACCACATTCACCTGATAAGATGTAACTGATAAGCTAGGATGCACCCACACGCCCCGCTGATAATACTGATAAAATGGCCAAGCTGAAGAAAAGGGATGCTACGAGAAATCACTCCCTCACAGCAGATTCATGACATCGGTGCCTCAAGTGTCATGGTTACGGTACCTCCGTAACTAGTAATAACTGGTCATGCATGTATATAAAGTTCAGACAATTAATATAGTTATCAAGTCAATCATATAAAGTTTAAAGCATATAACTGAGAGAACAGATGGCTGCATACGGGGAATCCTAATCATGCATAGGAAAGGAACTCCTTACTGAAGGACGGGAAATCCGTACCTTGTGTCCAGTAACCGACTGTAAGGAAAACCGATGAAACTCCTATTCTGACTTCACAAAAGCAACATGAATAAAGGACGCGAATGAGTTGTCTGATATCTGTTTATTTTTACTGATCTTGACTGTTCTTAGTTTGATTTATTTTATTCTTGTATTACTGTTTGTGTATAATCTGGTAAATTCTGGCTTTTCTATAATATTACTGATTAATGTATTCTCTGTATTCTTGATTAATGTATAATATGTATTCCAATATTATAATATTACTATAAATAGTAACCTGCTATAAATTGAAAGTTTTCTAAATTAGAAAGGTTTCCAAATTAGTTTTCTTGAAAATTAAATTATTAATAAATCACATGTTTTTAAGTATTTTAAAAGGATTTAACTAATATCAATTTAATTTTACTAATTAAATTAATAAGACAAAACAATAAAGTTAACTTTATTTATAAAACTTATTATAAAATGATTTAATTAAACTAATTAATTCCTTAAAATTTGTTAATACTCGTGATCCCGAAAACTCGAGTCAAGACTCTCCCCGAGACACCCATGTCTCAGGTTAAACCAAACCGGGCCCACGACGACCCACGTTGTGGTCCCTTCCTGCTGACGTCACACCAACAGTAGCCACTGGCCTAGTGCCAGTTTCTACTGTCTTCATAGTGGTTCCCACTGTTTTCTTTATGGTTCCCACTGTTAGTATAATGTTCCCATTGTTTTGTCCTAAGACCCACCGAGAGTTGTAAAACTCTCGGTTGCCACTGCTGTCAAACAAACACCCCATGCAGACTCGTTTATTCCTACTGTTTACTAAACCAAACACCCCCCTATGGTTTGGTTCGCTGCCATTTTAACACCAACCCAAACAACCTATACGGCTGATCAAAGAGCTCGAACACCCCTTTAATTCCCGTTACCCCCTGTTTGGGTTGGTCCGTGGCTGTTCACACAGAAACCACCACCGAGACTTGGTGGTCTCGGCTGTTCATCACCAAACACCACCGAGAGTTATTAAACTCTCGGTTTTCATGTCTAACACCCAAAACCCCGCTTGATTAAGATCTATATCATGTTTGCCTTTATCAAATCATAAGTTCTTTAAAACCATTAACATGAATTCGTGATTAAATGGAAGACAAGGATAAAAGGTTTACCTTTTAGACGTGATTAGAAGAGAATTACAACCACACAAATCCCGAATTAACAATGGAAATCAAAACTCTTTTCTTCTTTGTGTTGTTCTAGCCGGCGACCCCCAAAAAGAAGAGCCCTAGTTCTTTTTTTTTGGTCAAATGAAAAAGTTGAATCCCTGTTTGTTTGTTTAGTACTTGGACTGGGCCTAAGCCCATTTCTTTTTCCTTTGTTTCTTAAACCGCCAGCCCACCAAAAAAATTATACATTTCATTTTTCGTTTCATTTATTATTTTTGATGTTCGTGCTCGTGTTCGTGATTCGAGATTTTGTAATCTTTACTTTCTGAATAAATAATAACGTATAAAACTATAAATACTTACGTAATATTTTCTGACGTTTATTAATTATTTTCTGAATAATTAATTTTGTAACATTTAATTAAAGTTGAGACTGCATATATTTAATATTCGAGTATTTTAAATACGGGTTTTACACTAAAAATGCTTAGCGAAGGTTGAAAAATAAAAGGTCAATAGTCATGGCATTCCCTTTTATGTTGAACAAAATAGTGGTAGCTTGGTGGATTTCACACCTATGGTTATGTGTCTCTCAAATGTCTTTAATGTGCTTCATCAAGGATATAATCATATATGGTCGAAATTATTAGGTCAGTGGTCTAATGAGATCCTTAGTACATCTATGACATTCGTCCACCCTCCGTATAATAGAATCGATATTACATACGGTAGCCTTTGACCATCAGGAAATCACCTGGTACAAAAGTGGAATAACATGTGATACTACTCATTCACTCAACTATCGGTCATCAAACAGTAACCGTGGCTTTTTTTGGAACCGCATCCTAACATCATGTGACAAACTGTTTCAAGGCCATGCCACATCAATTTCATATTTCTTTCACCGGTATCGAACATAGAGCTAAGTAGAAAAATGAACTATAGTGAGGGAAATTGTGGTGTCTTAATCGGTTTCACCCATAAGTGAATGTTGATTAACACTATCTAATATGTTGAACATTTTAGGAACCTTACCCAAACTCCCCTTGATCAAATGACCATATAACTAATATATAAAGTTATACTCCGTAGTCTTTTTTTATACCTTTGCACATACGGAATGAAAATAATATTTTGAAATAAAAATCAATAATAGCCGATGAATTTCTAAACTATAACTAAACACAACATAATTAACAATATAATCAACAACATAAACATCAATAATCACAATGAAGGTAAATATCTCAACTTCGTGTTTGGTATGATTTCTTACCCTTTCTGGTGGTTCGTCGGCACAAAGTTCAAATGATCCTTTTAAGATTCTTCGGGTGTCAACTTGAAAAGATGCAAAATGATGTACTCCACTGTGAGAGTTGCACATTTTTGTGGCTTTAAACTCGAAATCTTATAAAAAAACTTTCAGATTAAACGAAGCAACATCAAAACAATTAATATCAAAGGAAACAAAAAAAAACCCTAATTTCGTGTTCATATAAAATTCAATTGAGAAATAGAATGAAAAGAAATATTCAAAATTAATGAATAAAACTTACATAAGTATCTTTCTATTCCATATTGTATCCGATGTGAGAAAGAGAGATCAAATGAGAGAGGTCAGATTGGATTGGATCGGATTAATCGTTTTTTTTTTTATCTTGATGTGTTTTTTTATTCGCCGATGTATTGAGATAAACAAGGGTTATGAAAAATGGGAGGGTTGCGCTTGATTTAATCACTGGAAACGATTATTGGTTTATGAAAAAAATAAGCATCGAGATCAATGATGAAAGATATGGAGACGAATAATAATTGAGAGATGAGAGAAAATAGGTATTAAAAAGGCTATTTGTTTTTACAAATGCACTGTTGATTGGAACAGTGTTGTTTGTGAGTGAGGGGATACTGTTGATTGAAAAAGTATTTTCCTTTTTATTATAATATAATATAATATAATATACTAACATATTTTCAATCCCACCATACCGAAAGGGAGGTGATTTGCACATTCTTTATATTGATTGGGATACTCAAATTTTGTGTGTCTTGACACATTTACCTTTATAAAAGTAAACATAATTAACATTGAACTAAGGGTAAATATGTCAAAACACACAAAATTTAAGTGTTCCAATCAATATAAGAATATGCAAATCACCTCCCATACCGAAATCATGTTTGCCAGTAAGTTATGACTTACGAGCAATGTTTTAAAACCCGGGTTTTGAATGGACCCGGTCGAGCCACCGGGTCACCGGGTCACCGGTTCAACCGGTTGGACCGCCGGGTCGACCCGGTTTTCAATTAAAAAAAATTATTTATATATTTCCAATATTACTATATATATATAAATATAAATCATGAATATTTCATATATTTGGCCCAAAAAACCATTTACTAACAAATATAACACGTAAAAACAAAGTTACGTTATAAATACGTATAATTATATCGCGAAAAAACGAAAAAAAAAAAAAAAAAAAATCGAAAAAAATCAAAACCCGGCCGGGTCGCACGAACCGGGTCAACCCGGGTCGCTTCAAACCCGGCGGGTCACACCGGGTTTCCAAAATGTAAGACCCGGGTCAATTTGACCCGTTTTTTCGGCCGGAACCGGTCCAACCGGTTGAACCGACCGGGTCGACCCGGGTTTCAAAACATTGCTTACGAGGACAATGTTAAAAAAAAAAGTTACTAGGACTAAAATAATACTATACGACTTTTGGTCCCCATGCATTGACTTAAATTTCAACACATTAATTCCATCAAATATCTTGGTCTTGTAAGAACATATCATAATTACAGTAATACCTACTCATAAGGCCAATCACTATTAAGGGTAGGGGTGTGACAAAAACCGAGAAACCGAGCCGAACCGCTCAATCCGAAACCGAAAAAACCCGAAACCAAAAAATCGAAACCAAAAAAAACCGAAACCGAATAAAACCGCTTATAACGGTTCGGTTACGGTTTTCAATTTTAGATATCCGTGGTTAACCGAACCGAACCGCACATATTATACTTGAAATTTTTTAACTAAATATTCAAATTGTAATACATGTATTAATTGTATTACTACCCTACTTTTATTATACATGAAATTTTTTAACTAAATATTCAAATTATAATACATGTATTAAACATGTATGTGTAAATTTAATTAACGTGATCGTAGTTTATAAATATCGAATATACATTTTTTAGTTAATATGTAATTTATGAATACTCTGATGCATTTTTTTGTAACGAAATAATTTTTATATGATTTTTATCTATTTAATGTCGTTGAATTATACGAAAACGACATTCTATGTTCTAAACCATGTTATTATTTATAAACTAAAACTTTATGAAACTTATATAATGGTTAACCGTGACCCGAACCGTGGATAACCGCTCATTTCGGGTAACCGTATGTCCGGTTAACCGCCTTGTACGGTTCGGTTACGAATAGTAAATTTAACTAACCGAACCGCGATGGATAGTCAAAATCGTCTAACTAACCGAAGCGAACCGACCCGTGAACACCCCTAATTAAGGGTGGTTAAATGAGTAGACTGGACGGATATGGGCAGTGGGTTAAATGAATGTTGATCCATGAACGTGGATTAAATGGACAATTTTTAATATGTGGACTAAATGGACATGGACCAAATGGACATTGGACTAAATGGACATTGGACCAAATGGACTTGGGTCAAATAAACAATATTAAAGGAGAAACAATAGACTCAAGATTAATTTAACCAAATGCTTTTATTTTGTCTAAATAGTTCATAATACCCATTTATTTAACCAAATGGTTTTATATTGTCCAAATATTCCAGCTAAAAAAAGTCAATACCCATTTAGTCTATTAGTTTAAAAAAGTGTCCAAATAACCTAAATTTAAGCATATGGACATGATTTGTAACCCCTAGGCACTATCATGTAGGTCGACCAACAATCGAGTGTTGGTTAAGTAGGTTGCCATTGTAGTGCAATCTTATCGAGTGTTGAGCGAGGTTTGATTTTTTGGCCATTTCGGTGGACCATATGACCAAGGTTGTATATGTGTTTTGTGTGTGCTTCAAGGCAAACTTTTTAACTTCACCCCGTATCGATGATAATGACCAGCTAAAACTGTTATGACCGAAGGTTCACAATTGGGGTGGTCACAGAGGTTCACTTGCAATGACTCCGGGCTATCCAAAAGGGTAGTCGTACTAGGATTAGTTGGCTCGCAATATCGAATTAAAAACCCAGGTATAAAAAAAAAAACCGTGATGACCAAACAATTTGAAGTTCATTTCGGAATTCCATAACTAGAGCTTACATCATCAAAGGTGGATCAATTTTTGCATATGCATTCGATATGTATCCCAAAGACTAAGAGCCTTGGATATTATAAAGCCTCACCGATGTTATATCGACGTGAACCGGCGTTATTACCCGTTACAAGGGGTAAGTGTCTCTTTGCGAAAAAAATTGTAATGTAAAATTTTAAAAATATTTGTTTTTTCTGTAATCTGCTTCTTTAAAAACCATGTTGTAATGTACTTCTTTCGTCCCATATTAAATGTCCAATATGGAATCTTTGGTAGTCCCATATTAACTTATTAAGTATCCACTATAATAAATAAGTGAATTTTAATAATTGATTTTCTCTTTATGCCCTTTAATATGTGGCCCATATTTAATATGTGTTTTTTCTTTGGCCTAGTGGGTTCATACCCTACCTATTTAGGAGAAACACCCCATTGTTTGACTATAGATATATCATTTAATAGATAAATAATTATTACTTATGAATTAGTTTCATTTATTACATAATGGGTCTTAATTAGCTTCATTTATTACATAATGGATTCATTTATAATAATTTTTTTTTTAAACCAACTAGCTAATAGAGTAAAAAAATTCTTTTTTTAATGTTACACTCTTTATTTTAAAACCGATCTTTAGTACTAGTTAATAGTATAAAAAATTAACAAAGTTTTAAAAAGAACATATAATAAAAATAAATTTAATAAATAGAGAGTTTAGATTACAATCACGAAAATGTTACATTTGTCTTCGAGAACGAACATATTCTTCAAACACGACTTGTCGATTTGAATACATGTTTTCCCAAGCAGATGCCTTATGAATCATATACCTCCTCCATTGTGGGTGAGTTGATGGTATTGGACAACCTTCTCGTAAAACTAGATTAATGAAATGACTCCCCATCACACGTGCAATAACTACGGGGCTAGTTGATTCTGACTCATCTGGACCAGACCAAAGAGGAAAGCACGTAGAACTAAGTATAGCATTTTCTACCATGGATATGAATACAACCGATCTTCTATAAAATGAAGCGATAACTAACCCTGTATCTGGCATTGACATCCATTTATCCACTGGGGCAGAACCAGTTCCCAAAAAATTTACTGTGTCCCAAATGTAATCAAAGCCTGTAAAAGTAAATATATCCATGTAATATTGCTTGTGATACCATAACTCTTGCAACAACTCTTGTCGAACCAGAGGCCACATATTTTCATCGCGACCAATGCCAACGGCAACTGAACGGAATCCACAGTTTCCATCACCCTTAACATTGTTTACATGTACGATATACTGATGAAAGATATCTGGAATATGATCGAGTAAGGGGTTTGTTAGAATCTCCTGGTTTAAGTGTGGGACTTCATTTAAATCAACAAACATTCTATGTCTTGCTGGTTGCGTATTTAAATCCACGAACATACTATGTCTCACCGACACTTCGTTCAAATCTACAAACATGCTATGTCTCGGCGGCTCCTCATTTAAATCTAGAAAGGTACTATGTCTCGCCGGTTCCTCGTTTAAATCTGCAAACATACTATGTCTCGCCGGCTCCTCATTCAAATCCATAAACATACTATGTCTCGTCGACTCTTCATTAAAATCTGAAAACATACTATTTCTTTCCGGCTCCTCGTTTTGATAGTTCGTATACGAACTATGTCTTCCTGGTTCGAAGTTCAAATCAACCCCAAAAAACCTTGTTGACTGGCAACGTGCTTGTGATTCTTTATTCTTTGGAGGAGCATGTCTCTTTTGTTGTTGTTGTTGTTGTTGTTGTTGTTGTTTTTTCAAACTCGGTCGTCCGCGGGTGTTTCTTCTAACCGTGGGCGGTTTCATAGTAGTTTTACTTGGATTGAATATGTCAAGCAACTTTCTTAGAAAACTTCTTTTTCCAGGTTCAGACTGATTGTTAAATTGTTCTTTAAAATGGTTAACTTCAGTCTCGCAACCAATATTGTCACTTTGAAAATATGTTGTCGGTAAAATTTTTAACGTTCTCCAGAATATATCTATTGCATTCAAAGGAATAAACTCACCTGCATATATAAATATATTTCGTCTTTAATGTAATAATATAAAGCCTTGATAATATTAAATTAAACAAGATTAATGGTATATACGAACCTGAATTTACATACAATGAAAGTCTGCAAGCACACGGTAACCCACAACTGCTATGTAGTTTACAACCACACGTTGAGGAATCTAGTTGAGAATCATTCAACCGATTAATTTCCGTCACCATCAAATCAAGAGCTTTATTCGAGACGAAACCCCGTAGTAAACTGAAGCATGGTATATTGTGTTTACGGTAACGAGAAATTTCACTTCTCCCAAAACTTTCTTTGATGGCCGCAAGTTGTGACTTTACAATCTTATCAATACAAAGAACAAATTTATCCAAAGTGTAACTATGATACTGCATGTAATTCTTCAACTTGGCATGTTGGCTCTCAACTCTATTACTAGTGCGATTTCCAAAGTTTAGACATTGGTCAATTGAGGCAGAGACAAAATGATTTTTGTATTTATCCAACCAGTTTTCATGTATGTATCTTAAAACACCTGATATGGTAGAAAAATAAGTATTATAAAGGAACATAAATACTTAAAAGAAGAGAATTAAATATTGTATCGAAAAATAAGTAAGGAAAAGACTTACGCGGGTATTGTGACAACGATGTTCGAAGATTCTCATAGTTTTCATCGTAGGAAATCCACGTTGGAGAATTTATTAGCAACTTCCACGCCCATTGAAAACGGATCCAATCACGTTTTGTCCTAAAACTTTTTTTGTGATTCCTCAATATATTTTGACCTATGTGCCATCTACAAAGTAAATGGTTGGCTCGCGGAAAACTATTGCGCACGCTTTCATGAGAGCCAATTATCTATCCGTTACTATAACACGTGGGTGCATGCTCTCCTTTAACGTCAACTTTAGTTGTTCCAAGGCCCATTTATAGTTCTCCATTTTTTCTTCACTTATAAACACGAAAGCAATGCAAAATGTCTTGCCGGTTGAAGTTACACCAACGATTTGGACAAACGGCATGTTATATATGTTTGTCTTGTACGTGGCGTCTATAATCAACACATGGGGGAATGCACGCCATATATCATAAGATGTGGGATGAACAAAAAATAAAGCTTGCAACACGTTTGTAACCGGATCTGTATAAGGCTGATGAACATAACGATGTTTATGCAAAAGAGACATAAGATATTGCATTGGTGTTTTCCCGGCTCTCTCGTACTTGCGAATTTTCTTTTGTGCCTCATATATTGTCGAGAGTGTTGACAAGTTAGTCTCATCTTGATCCTTTATTATTGATAGAATTTCACGTGGCGGCACATTCTTCGACGTCAAATCTTCTACCAAACGAAATTCATCATCAGATAATCGTCTTGCGTATGCATGCCCCTCTAGATTCACTGTTAGACGATGGTTATGTTGATCGCATACGACTCTTATCGTCCAATAACGGTGTTCCAATGAATATTTTGCTACTAACTCAAATGGACAATCTGTCTTTTTGGTACTAGTATTTGTGCTTGAGTCTAATCCGCTAGGTTTACCACCACGGTCACACATAAGAACTAATTTATTCGTAAGACCTTTTTTGCTTTGCTTTGATCTTTTTGTGACAATGACAAAACCAAGCGAGTATGCCGTATTTTTCACCCAATTCTTTACATCTTTACGAGACATAAAAACCTACAATTAAATTTATATTTGTTAACGATAAGGTGTAAAATATTATTTTCATTAAAAATAATATAAACTTTATTATGTATAACTTATTGTACCTCATCGGTATAAAATGGCGAAGTCCGTGTAGAAAATTGGGCTTCTTCTACGTCTTGGAAATAGTGAGCATCGTCATCCCTTAGATCGTAGTTGTCTTCATTTAAAAATTGATCTTCTTCGGTTTCATGAAAATATTGAGCTTCTTCGGTTTCATGAAAATATTGAGCTTCTTCGGTTCCATAAAAAGATTGAACGTCATCAACACCTTGATTAGAATTGTCTTCGTAAAAAAATGACATATTTATGTTTAAACAACTCTACAAAAAAAACATCATCATTTAATATAATAAATAAAAATCAAATTTATTAATAATAATAAGAATAGCAACAAAAGAATAATAAAACAAAAATACTAAACCTAACAACACTAAAAGCCCAAACAACTAACCTAAAAGCCCATTCAAACCCTAAAATACACACAATGCATAAACACATTTTTTTTCCTCTCATATCCTTTTCCACAGCCACCATCATCATTTTTCACAGCCACCATCCTCATCCTTTTTTCATAGCCACTTATTTCTAATATTCACTACCATCATATCTACCAAACCTAGTTCTAATATTCACTAAATTCACACAATGTAAACACGAAAATCGTACCCAAGGTGACGAATAAAGATTTGATTTTTGAATTGTCTTTTTCTTTTCTTCGTGATCTTTTAGATCTCACTAAAGGAAAAATGGTGTTTGTCAAATTATAAAAAATATTGTTTATCATATTATTTAATTCATTTCTAACAATTTTTTTGGTTAATCTTTATTTTTCTACTATTATAAAGTGGAAAAATGTTTAGATAATCTTTTTTTTCTACTTGATCTTTTAGATCTCATAGTAAATCAAAATAATGTTTGTCAGAAAAAAATAGTGTTTTTCATATTACAATATTTTATTATTTTCTAAGAATTTTTTTACATAATATAACAAATGTTTTTCAAGTATATAGTTTAAAAAAAAGTCATTTAAAAAAATCAGTCTATTTAAAATTTTTTATTACCGAGTTATTTTTTTTAAGTAAACTTTAGATTTGGGTCAAGTTATGTTATCGCACAAAACTTAAATAATGAGCATTTTTTCTTACCACTTAATTAATAAATAATAGAGTTAACAAATTAAAAAGGTATTACAGTGATAGTAACGAATTTTCATTGGATAAAGTAAAAAACAGCAAATGCATATCAAAGTTTCTTGTATAAAAAATCAAGTGATGTAGTAAATGAATTCGTCCATTCTAGAATCATATTTTAGTACCATTATTTATTTATTTTAATATTTTAATAAATCATACTGGCTAAAATCCTTTAAAAAATTGGGGTTAAAATTACTAATATGATTTTAACACTTGAAACTTACCTTTTGATACATTTGAAACTTATCTTTTAGTAAACTTGTGAGTAGAAGAAGTATAAAAGTGCATCATAAACTAAAAGCTCAACATCAAGTGTGAGGTATCTCTATCTTACTTTGTGAAAAATTTATAAAAAGTGAAGAATGTAGACGAATGTAACGTACCTTATAAATTTTCTATTCACCGATTGTTTTTAGTAACCTTTTCTACCATATCTTAATATAAAATCAATCAGCCTCTTCAACATAACCCGTATCTTTTAAATGTGTTTTGAATGACCTTTGCTTGAAATCTTAAAAAGAAAGTTAAATTTGATCTTTATAAACATAAACAAGTTTGGTTATGGATTATAATTAAATGAGTTAGTTAGAAAATAATTAATAGAAAATAACAATTCCAACAAATATACGGTTTACAAAAAAAGAATGCTTTGACTCATTAAATATTCTAGTCTTAAACATAGATTTCAGTATTTGGGTCAAAGGGGGGGGGGGGGGGGGGGGTAGGAACCACATGACTCTTTTCTTTTTGTCTTTTTCGTATTAAATGAAGCTATATTTGTTATTTGTATATCTAATAATGGTAGAAATATAATATTCTTAAAAAATTCTGCATTGAGAATCTAAACACTTAATGTTAGGGCTGAGCAAACCCGATCGAAACCGAAATAACCCGACCGAAATCGAAAAACCGAGTGAACCGAAACCGAAACCGAGTTATTCGGTTCGGTATTCGGTTTGTATATTGTCTAAATTTCGGTTTCGGGCCGGTTCGGTCCAAAAACCGACTACAACCCGACTAGAACCGAAATAGCCCGACTGTTATTTATTAGTACTAGTATAACTTAGACAGTGACCCCATCTCTTATCTCTTTCTTTTTTTAGCAAATTCCCCCATCTCTTTCCACAACACTTTTCTCCCTACACTTTCTCAGATCAAACATTCACCATCTTTGTTCAAAAAAAAAATCAAATACAACCAATACTATCTATCAAATCTCTAAACCCTTCCATTCCTTCTTTAATTTTGAATACAGATCTATGATGAGTAATTGTGTTTCGTGTGTTTAGACCTATTGATTGTTTTTGTGTTCTCTAGTTGGTGGTGATAGCGTTGTATCGATGATACAAGTGACGAGGCTTTTAAGTGGTGATGATGTTTTTGTCTAGAATCAAAAATCTGATTACAAAGTGGTGATGATGATTTTAATTTTTTATTTTGTTTGCAGTTTGGGGATGGACTAAGCTCGGTTTCGGGTTGAACCGAGTGTAAACCCGAGTCAACCCGAGTGTGTACCGAACCGAACCGAGCTTTTCGGTTTCGGTCTAGGTTTTTGGTCATTTTCGGTTTTGGTTAATATCGGTTCGATTCGGGTCGGGTCGGTTTCGGCCCAAAGCTCAGCCCTACTTAATGTGGGACGGAAGAAGTAATTTTTGAAAATTATTAAAATGTGTTACATTTTTCGAGACAAACTTTCTGACTCCACCACGAATCATGAGAATGACCGATGACCGAACATTTTGAAACTACATACGTATGTATCATTTTATCATTTATACACTACTTTTACAACAGTGCACTACAATACTAGCCAATCTTGTTTATAAAACCATAAGTTCATTTCGGAATTCCATAACTAGAGCTTACAGCATCAAAGGTGGATCAATTTTTGCATATGCATCTGATATGTATCCCAAAGACTAAGAGCCTTGGATATCGTAAAGCTCACCAAAGTTATGTCGACGTGAAACGACGTTATGACCTGTTATGTTACCGACTTCTTATTTTCTACAGTGTTATGCCTGGAGTTAACCCATTAAGTTGTTTATTAATTTTTTTGATTTAAGTAGTTTTTGTGTGTGGGTATTTATTTTAGATTTAAATAAATAGAAAAGAATAAAAAATTGGTCTCAAAAGAATACTGTTATTTGATATTAGGCTGGGGGAGTGGTAACACAAAAAACCCATCGCCACCTCAACTCACTCACAACTCATCTTTCAAGGTTCATAAGGAAAAAAAAACCCCACCTCCACCTCACCCTCATTTTATATAAAATATACCCCATTAAATACCCCCACTATTAAATCCCCACTCATAATCAATTAAAAAAAAAGAGGGGCCCACTTTTTTAAACTCACAGAGGTGAGTAAGCGACAAGTAGTGGGTTTTTTTTGGTAAAAGTTACGCGTGGCTTTGGTGAGGTTCATAGGGTGGGTTTTGCCACCTTGGACTCACCCGTGAGATTAACCCACCACTCCCCCAGCCTTATGATAACAGTGATGTTATGAAATGGTGATGTTATTTTGTTAAAAATGATATAACGTTAAGGCTGGTGGGAGTGGGTGAAAACTCACTCACCGTCATCTCAGCGACACGTCATTTTTTTTACCAAACTCATCAAAACTTACCCAAACTCATCATAGGAGGTAATGACACTCACCCAAACTCACTCCACATCACCCTCATTTTTTTATTTAATATTTTTTATTCATACAATTAAAACATTTATTCATACATTTTATTAAAATACGGGTATACAGAAAATTAAAACACAGTACGAAATTAAAAATAAAAACATAAAAAATTAAAACACAGTACGAAAATAAAAATAAAAACATAAAAAAATAAAAGAATACATTAAAAAAAATTAAAACAGGATATTATAGGCCTCCTTGATCGGAGATCGGCGCCACTCCGCGACTGCGAGATCACGTCCCGTCAAATGATCTATCGGCTGCATATAAAAGTCAAAGTCTTCCTTTTCCTGCTTTTTTCGGGCTACTTCAACTTCTTTTTCCCGGACTTCCATCTCTTTCTTCTTCATCTCAAAATATGCGGCCTATTGTTCACCCTGCACAACAAAGGCCCGTTCTTGTTGTTCACCCAACCCAGACAACATCAACCTAGCCAAAGCCTCGTCGTTTGTACTCGACTCCCCCGAAGCTCTGCTCCCTCTAGACTTAGCCTTAGCTTTGCCCCTTCCCATTGGACGTGGGATCGGTTGCACTTCTTCATTATCAGTGGCATCAACATCCACACTGTTACTTGCATCCATAGAATTTGTATTAAACGAACTAGACCCAGATGACTTGTATCTCTTGCTTATTTTGGAAGTCCTAGCTAATTCTTTAGGCAATTCTTGCTCCTTCCATTTCTGGCAGTCTTTCACAACCTCCCAGCAATGACAAAATTTGAACGGTAGTCCAACTTGAGCCTCATAATGCTTCAACGCCTCATTAATCATATCAACATCTGATGCACCACTTCTAGGCCCCATCTGCATCAGTTAACCATAAACACCACAAAAACGAGATATACAAGGTCGAATTGACTTCCACTTCCCGTTGAAAGAATCATAAGTACGAATCCCGGGTCCCTCCGTTTTGCTCTCAAAGTACTAAAGGATTTTTGTCCAAAATCCCTGCGTACTTATTTCGTTTCCATGAATGTTGTCACTAGACACGCAAACCCAACCTTTTTCCAAAAAAATTTCCTCCGCTGTTGTCCAATGTTGTTGTCCTTTTGTATGTTCTTCGTCCGCCTTCTTTTTTTGACGTCCCCTAGATAGTGCCTTCTTTGGTTTAGGTTTTTGGACCGTTTGTTTAGTTTCGGGATCGGTTTCCAGCTCGGGAGACCCGGTTTGTTGATACGAAGCAAACCCTTGACTTTCATACGAGTCTGAATACTGCGGGATGTAGCAATCTTCATCGGCGGGTTGTGATGAGGAACCACCCCTATGGCTTTGGTATTGGCTTGGGTTTTGGTTATGGTATTGACTTGGGTATTGACTATGGAATTGACTTGGGTATTAGGTAGGGTATTGGGTAGGGTATTGACTTGGGTCCGAGCAACGGTAAGTTGTGTTTTGGTAAGGTTGTGGGTGATAGAATGATGGTGGTCGTATGGTGATACCGGGTGACGGGTTTTCTAGGTCGAAAGTTCCTAGCGGTGTGGATGGTGAATTTTGGGTATTTGGCCTACCTCGACGTTTGTTGGTAGTTCGGGGTGTGTTTTCTTGAGACATGATTTAGAGGAGATGAAAATGAGGTGTTTGATTTTTTTTTTGTGAAAAATGAAGAAGATGATGAGGTATTTATTACTATATTAATTTTGGATAAATATATATATATTTTTTTAAAACAAACGGTTAGATTTTAGTGGTGGGACCCAATTGTATACCCAGGTGAGTTTGCCTAGTTTTTTTTTGCCTCGGAAAAACTCGCGCGCGAGTTTTTGTGGGTAGGGTGGAGGCTACGCGTGGATTGGGTCAACTCGCTCGTGGCTTCTAAGACACTCCCACCAGCCTAATGTGACTGATAATATAATGATGTTATGAACTTATGCTATGATAATATAACACGCGATTGTTGACTGTTACTAGTATTAGTATATACAGAAAGAGTTCACCACCCATTTAGTTTCAACAAAGTGTCTTGAATTCATACAACAAATAGCGTACTATTTTCAACACTCGCTTTGGTGACTTGCCCCTTATATTATTTCCAAGAACTGCTTTAAACGAGTATTGTTTGAAATATAAATCTCATTTAATGAGCAGGTAATCCCATTAAATAGCTAGAACAGTAGATCTCAAGATGAACTACATTTTGTACTTCTTTCAAGCTTTACAATCCATATAAGTGCTTGGAGTTCTGAATTAATTATATTGTTTACTTTATTTTTTTCTCATCATCAAAATGGTGTCTGGCCTAAATGAGTTTAAACGTCTTGAAATTCCACTGGAAGAAATTGTATCGGCCACCAACAACTTTGATGAAAGCAACGTTATTGGTGCAGGCGGGTTTGGCAAGGTTTATAAAGGGGAGCTTATGCTTTCAAAAGGGCTAACCATGGTGGCTTTTAAGCGTTCGGATAGAAAATATGGGCAAGGTGGCTTTGAATTACTTCAAGAGACGCGGTTTCTTTCTCGATATAGACATGAAAATCTCATCTCTCTCTTAGGCTGTTGTATTAAAAGTGGTGAGACGATACTCGTTTACGAGTATGCATCTCGCGGAAGTCTTGATAGGTATCTAAATGACCTTGATCTCTCTTGGATTCAACGCCTGCGCATATGCATCGGGGCTGCTCGTGGACTGGGTTTCCTTCATGATCCCAATGAGCGTCAACAAAGAGTATTACACCGTGACGTCAAGAGTGCTAATATACTGTTGGACGAAAATCTAAATGCTAAAGTTGCAGACTTTGGTCTTTCCAAAGTGGGCCCTGCTAACCAGCAAACCACTTTTCTCTTAACCGACGTTGTTGGCAGCCTGGGGTATTTTGATCCATTGTACATGGAAACATACCAATTGACAAAGGAATCCGACGTCTATTCGTTCGGTGTGGTGTTATTCGAAGTTCTTTGTGGAGGACTTTGCGTTGAATATTCCAATGGTCTCTCAAAAGTTTTGGTGACATACTGGAAAAATAGCTATAAAGAAAATACACTAGAAGAAGTTATATTCCAGGATTTACTGAGGCAAATTTCACCGGACTGTTTAGAGAGGTTCTCAAGAGTCGCGTATCAATGTCTGCACAAAGATCGCCAAGAACGGCCAACAATGGATTTAGTTTTGAAGGAACTTGAAATTGCACTTGAATTACAAGTAAGTTTTATTTGGGGATGAGTCCCATTAAGAAATCATGTCCACTCATACACTGTATTTTAACTCAAACTCAAATTATAAAAGGTAAACGGCCTAAACCTGTAAATCAAACGGGCCCTACATTGTGGGTTTAAGTCATGTCGCGGGTAAATTGAGAGTATTGTAGTGGGTGGGTTCATGTTTTTGTTGGGCCGACCCGAATTGACCCGAACCCGAGTGACCCGAGTTCTAATTAGACTCGGGTTCGGGTTATATATTTTTTACCCTTGACCCGACTTGACCCGACCCGAGTTGACCCGAACCCGACCGGGTCAACCCGAATCACACCCCTATTTGTGATCATGCCTTTCTAATAATTTAAAAAATATTTATATTAGTGTGTACATGTTTTTTTAAGTAATTTTATTGTTAATAGTTACATTGTTAAGTTTACCAAACACTATATATTTAACAAACAATTAATACTTACTAGTTACTAATTGCTAGTGTTTACTACTCCCTGCTCATATAACTGCTTACAACAATTATACTGAGAATTCTAATTTTTTTTTTGCATAACATCCAATAGTTAGTATAAAAAAAGGATTCTAATCTATCAATATTGAAAGCAACCTAGATGGTTAAATAGTTATTACTGTAGTTATTAGTTATGAACGACTTGACCATTTTAAGTCGAAATCGACTAATCTGTATGATTTTCATGTTCATGGGAGTGCATCTATGTTTCCGCTTGAGGAATACGATATTTTTTGGGCAATTACGATAATATTAATTATTCTTATTTTGGTATTTTACATTTCGGTTTTTTTAGCCTCAAGTAGCATAGGACCATAGAAAGTTTCTAGTTATGAATCACGTATAGAACCAATAGGCGACGCTTGGTTGCAATTTAGAATCCGCTATTATATGTTTATTATAGTTTTTGTTGTTTTTTCATAAACCACAATAATGATTTATTGAGAAAAGTTTGAACCCTGAGAAATATATTATGATAAATACGAGTCTTTGCCGTAGGTCAAATGTATAACGCAATTCTAAGAAATAAAGTTGTTAAGAGGGTGTTTGGGATTGCTTATTTAAAATAAATTATTCGTTTTGAAAACGAATATTTAGTTAATCGGCTCTTATAAAACGTGTTTATGAAAAATAGTTTTTGGATTTGATTATTCTGTTTAACAATTTTTGTAATATTCAGCACACCAAATTCTTTATAACTTAATATGTAAGATGACCAAAATAGACATCTATATATGTCAAATTTTATAGTTTGAACGTATTTTACAAAATAACTTAATATACAAATAATAATAAGGTTTATTATGGTATATTATTACTTTTAATAATTTTGTCGCTAGATATGGATTGCGTTTTGCAAAACTAGGTCCTCACCCGCTTTTACAAAATGGCGTTTTGATAGGGTCTAAACGCAGATAAGTGATTTTTCACTTTTACACTTGCCCTTCCAATTCTGCCTCTTCTTATCCCCAGTTGTTTTTTGCTTTTTCAGATAGGGAAGATGTATGCAAAGGTTCTTCACCTACAAATCCCACTTCCAGAGATAGTAACCGCCACTAACAACTTTGCTGCTGAAAATCTCATTAAGGAAGATAGCTTTGGAAAGGATTATAAAGGACAAATGTTGCGATCCGGACAATTGACTAATATTGTTGCACAGAGGTTAGATTGTATATATGGCCAAGAAATAAAATTCTTTGGAGCAATTTCCATACATTCTAGTCTCCAGCATAAAAATATTCTCTCTTTTGTCGGGTTCTGTAACGAGAATGGACAGAAGATTATCATTTACGAGCATGCCGCCAACGGGAGTCTCAATCAACATCTAACTGATGCAACTTTAACATGGTTCCGAAGGCTGCAAATATGTATAGGTGTTGCGCGTGCACTGAGTCATGTCCATTATGATGTCATACACTGTGACATCAACAGCTCTAAAATATTTTTAGACAAATATTGGGAAGCCAAGTTATCTGGCTTTGAACTTTCAACTAAATATCCTGAAACCTGGAGGCATCGCCTTCTCTTTTCTCGCCATTTTGACAATTCGGGTAACATAGATCCGGTGTATTTAGAAAATGCAATTTTGACACCCAAATATGATGTTTACTCGTTTGGGGTTTTCTTGTTTGAAATCCTTTTTGGTAGAAAAGCAATGATTGGAGACAGTGGTGTAGATCGACCTCTAGCTGATATGGCCAAACGTCATTTTGAAGAGAGAAAACTGGATGAGATCATTGTTGAGGGTCTAAAAAAACAAATGGACTTAGAATCATTGACCATCTTTTCAAATACAGCGTATAACTGCCTGAAGGAACTTGTGCAACGTCCTACTATGGATCAAGTTGTTAGAGACCTGGAAGAAGCGTTAGAACACCAATGGAAGCGGGACAATATAGTAAGACATTATTCTTTTTCCCTGCCTTTTTCCTGAAAATAATTAGTTAGTTAAATTGACACTTCATTTTTCATTGTGATAATTGTGTTACAGGAACAGTCACCAGCTGCCGATGAGGATTTATCATCCAACCTCTTGAAGGTAAATAGTTCTTTTAGTCGAGGTTATGGTTAAATAATCTTCATCTTTAACACATGCAGGGACATTTGACGTACACTTCTAATTAATTGTGATTTTATTCTATGTGGAATTTGAACTTGTTCTCACTTTCCTAAGTACAAAATCGGTTCAGGTACCAAAGAAGTTATATATTCAAAATTATATAATTTAGATACATATCACTATAGAATAATTAACACTGTATGGATATGCTTACAGGTGTATGTTTCAACATTATAATTTTAAAATAAATGTTAGTTTTAACCCCCGATCAATTTGAAAGTATATAAGGTGCTAACTTCAGTATTATAATACCTGTAAATCAACTTGAAACATAGCAAGGTTGGATCAGTTGGTTAAGGCTCTTGACTCTTGAGAGAGAGGTTGGGGGTTTGATCCTCACTCTTTGCAAGACCGGAGGTCCTTTTCTATCTTTGATAGAACTAGGGGTATGACTGTCTATGTCTCAACCTCCCCATACACTGTCCTAGACGGTATTGGGTGTTACTTTCTAAATCAACTTGAACAAATTTACTCTTATTTTCGGTTCCTTCTAGTTTTATTATCATCCATGCTAACATGTATAGGCTAAAAGACTGCCATTCTCATTTAATCTAATCTTTTGTAGAGCGAAACCTTGAAATGCTTGAGGATTCATTTCAGTGATATAAAGTTGGCGACTGATGGTTTTAATGAAAAGTATTGTATTGGGTCAGGGGGATACGGTATGGTGTACAAAGCAGATCTTGACCACTTAGATATGAAAAGGTTTTTGTCAGAAATGGAAGGGAAGAATAAGAATGAACTTCCAAAAAGACCCAGCTCAGTAGCTATAAAACGAATCCTCAACAGACAAGATGAGCAAGGCAAACAAGGGTTTTTGGTCGAGATTGAATTGCTTACTAGCTGTAAGCATCAAAACATAGTCTCACTTCTTGGATTTTCTAGCACAGAGCGTGAGATGATTCTTGTTTACGAGCTCCTTGTGAACGGAAGCCTTGATGAATATTTGGGAAGTGCTGAAAAAAAGATCAATTTTACATGGAATCAACGCATACAAATCTGTCTTGATATTGCAGAAGGCTTGAAGTACCTTCACACCAGCATGGAAGGAAAACCGAGGATAATACATCGAGACATCAAGAGTGCAAATGTTTTGTTGGATGTGAATTGGAATGCAAAAATTGCGGACTTTGGTCTCTCAAAATTCCACCCTGCAAACCAACTTGCGAGCACTATCAAAACAAAGGTTTTAGCAGGCACGGAGGTATACATGGATCCAGAATATCTTGCCACAGGAAAGTATAAAAAACAATCAGATATTTACTCTTTTGGAGTTGTTCTGTTTGAGATCCTATCTGGGAGATTGGCCTATGATTCAGTTTACCTTGATGAAAATAACAAGGGACTTGCACCCATTGCCCGGCGACGCTTCAGCGAAGGAACAATAAAGGAATTGATAGATCCTACAATGATGGTGGAAGATAATAAACAAAGGTTTACTCTTAACAGAAGTCCTAATCAAGATTCTTTCAATGCATTTACAAAAATTGCTTATCAATGCTTGGCCGAAACTCAAGCCAAGCGCCCCACAATGGAAGTCGTCATTGAAGAACTACATAACGCACAAAAATTTCAAGTAAGTCCCTGAATTACGCAATATTATAATATTTATTCTTCAAGTTTAAGATGTCAGTTTTGCAAAATGTAGTATTTATAATTATGTTAATTAGTTCAGAATACTTATTGCAAATAACTTTATTTCTATGTGTAAGATACTCAGATAGCATTCAGATTAATATTTCAAGACATTCACTGCGGTATTAAAGATCACTCTTCATGTTTTGATAACTACGTTTTTACTTGGTCGCTGTCAATATTTATTTGTTTCCAAATAGTTTTGGTTTCATGTTGCTTTAAAGATATCTTATTGTTTGGGTGAGTAAATTTCTTTAAATCTAGAAGGGAACTGATCAAGTAAAAGGACACAATTTATTTTCAGTTTCATTATTATAAACTAGCATATATGGGCTACACCATTCTCCTTTTATAACACACACTTTGGCAGGGGGAAACAACGGTACTCAATAAGGTGCAACTCATCGATATAGTTCAGGCCACTGAGGCTTTTAAAGAAACATATCGTATTGGGTTTGACGCACGTGGTATGGTGTACAAAGCAGAACTTGATCAATTTGAAAGCGAAAGTTCATCTTCAATTGAAGAGAAAAATAAGCACGAAGAAGATAAGAAACACATAACTGTAGCAATAAAGCGCATATCTTGTAGAGAAGATGAGCACGGAGAACAAGGGCTCTTTGAAGAACTTGAAATGTGTAGTAGTTATAAGCATCCCAATATAGCCTCTCTCCTTGGATTTTGTGACGAAGGTCCTGAGATGATCTTTGTATACGAGCATGCTTGTAACGGTAGTCTTGATGATTATTTGGGAAGCAATGATGACAAACCTGTGCTTACGTGGGCTCAACGTCTACACAAGTGCCTTGAGATTGCACGTGGACTCAATCACCTTCACACCAACATGGGCAGCAAACAAAGTATAATACACGGTGACATAAGGAGTGCAAATATCTTCTTTGGCAAGAATTTTGAGGCTAAGATTGCTTATTTTGGGCTTTCCAATTTACACCCTGCAAATCAAGAGGCAAACGGAAAAGTGTATTTGGATCCTGAATATGAAACAACAGGTAAGTTGGGAACAAAATCAGATATCTACTCTTTTGGAGTGGTTCTGTTTGAGATTCTCTGTGGGAAGTTAGCCTATGATCCAATTTACAACGGAAGTGACCAAGGGCTTGCACCCATGGCACGTCAACGCTACAATGATGGAAAGATAAAGGAAATGGTTGATCCTAAGCTACTAGAAGAAACTGATGAAGATGGTTCTACTGCAAACAAAGGACCCAATCAAGATTCATTGGAGACGTTCCTGAAAGTAGCGTGCCAATGTTTGGGAGAAACTCAAACCAATCGTCCAACGGTGGAAAGCGTCATCACAGAACTCGAGAAAGCATTAAGTTTTCAAGTAAGTCAAAACTTTGACAGTATCTATTGAATCTTTAAATTTTTCAAAGTCTTAATTTGTGTCCATGTGATATTGGTATGCTTAATTTTGCTTTGAATTGTAGAAAGCATTATTTTATGGGCAAGATGAATTAAAAGATCAAGAAATATTGTTCTTGATTTATATATATCATTTAATTCCGCTAAAAATGACTTTAGTTCATGACTGCGTGTATGCATTTTTTTTTGGCCGAGAGATTTTTGGTTATAAATAAAGAGATTCGTATCAAAAACTTGTTCAAAAATCTGATCACCAACGTAATACAAATTTTAATATCATCGGATTGTTTTTCTAATTACTAATAATGTGTTGTCTTATTCAAAAATGACTTAGCCCATTGTATGTGAAGATAACTAGATAACTGAAGGTTACAATGAAAGAGTACTAATGTGGTAAACTTATGTGTAAAAATGTTTCATGCGTGTACAAACATATACAAGCTTACAACTTTTCTAAACTAGTAAGTGTGAAAATTATAAGCTGACAAAGATAGCTTAATGTTAAATAAAACTTTCAGATATTTCGATTTATGTAAATTTGATCGGAAGTCCTTTGTATGCATCGCAGGAAAGACTCAAGAGGGACCTTGAAATCTCGCTCAAAGATATCAAAATGGCCACACAAGAATTTAGTCAAGAGAATTGTGTTGGAAGTGGAAGAGATTGGAAGGTATACAAAGGAGAAATCTCACATGCTAAACCTAATGCTAATACTACTGGACGTACCACCATTGTTGCAAAGCAGTGGATCCAGAAGTCTGGTCAAGAAAATACTCAATTTCGGACGGAACTTGATGTTCTTTTTAATCGCAAGCATGAAGATATTATAAGTCTTGCAGGCTATTGTGATGAACAGGGTGAAACAATTATTGTTTACAAGCATGTGTGGAATGGTAGTCTTGATGAACATCTGAACAATGTGAAGCTGACATGGATTAAACGGCTTCAGATATCCATCAATATTGCAAGTGGATTAGAATTCCTCCATGGAGGTGGTGTAACACAGAAGAAGCTGGTGCATGGGAACATCAAAAGTCCCAACATTCTACTAACCGCTGAATGGAAGGCCAAAATTTCTAATTTTGAATTCTCGTCCTTAGATTCAATACATCAGAACATGGATCATGTCAGCGATAATGCTTATGGTACATTTGCCTACCTTGATCCAGAGTACGCCATATCGGGTATCTTAAAGGATAAATCAGATATATATTCATTTGGTGTTATTTTACTGGAGATTTTGTGCGGGAGATTGGCGTGGGAAAAGGGATGTGAGGACCATTCTCAATCTTTAGGTCCTTTGGGTAAAAGACGCTTTGAAGAGGGAAAACTTAATGAGATGGTCTTTGAGGGTATAAAGCAAGAAATTGTGCCAGAATCATATTCCACGTTTTCAGATATTGCCTATAGATGCTTACGTGATGATGGCTATGAGCGGCCAGAGGCAAGGGAGGTGGTAATACAACTTAAGGAGGCATTAGAATTCCAAGTGAGTGTTTTATCATACATTTCACACATATATACCACCAGTAATATGTACTTATTATCTAAACCAATGCTAAATCAAACACTTATTTGATAAGCCATCAAGTTGCTCTCATCAATATATGGCTACTGGTAATTAAGATAAGCACAATAGTTTCTAAGTTATGTCGATTATTTTTTAAATAATAGACGGTTTTATTGGATATTTTTATATTGATGAAACAGTTTATTACTGTAAATCTTACTGTATGTTTTAACTCTTGGATTGATATATAGGAGGATAAAGAAATCTGGGAACCCATGCTACCTAGAAACTACAGAGAAATAATAGATATGTCAAAAGACCCCGGGATCTACCCTATTAATAAGAAAAAGGTTCTCTACAGGATGCTTTCTGATGGCATGTTCCTTCAACAAGGAAAAGTGGTAATTAACTCGTTTGCTTATTCTTTTTTTTTTAATGTCGTTTGCTTATTCTCGTTTTGTGTATTTTAGCATTTGGTGATCTAAATTTGCATAGCATTTAGGTTGATTGATGTTTGTCATTTCGTTAACTTATCCGTATGATTTTTAGCAGCAAATTAACACATTGACGATCACTTCACACACCTCATCTCAAATGAAACTTGAACTCGGATACACAGTTGTATCTTAATTTAGTTTTGATACGTTTAAAGATGAAGGTTGATATCTTGGTTTCGTTTATCACAAAGATATTCTATTAACTCATCAACTTACACATAACAATAGACTAGAGCCCCACCGGCCACCATGCAAACAAAAAGTAAAAAACATGTAGTTTTCCTACATGCATTTACAGATAATGTTTGAACTTGATTTTTATATTATGCTTAACAGTGGTATTCACTAAGCAAGATTGGGAAAGGCCATGCAATGATATCCGCAACAATGTTTTCATATGAAAACCGCACGTCACATAAATGGAGATATATTAAAGGATCAAGGTACGATTCGCTCTCTCCCTCAAAAAGAAAAACAAATTAATTCCAACCAAAATTACCTGGAGAAGTTAATCTTATATACATTTGTAAAAGTAAGCGATGTGGGTCTGGATGACAATATACTCTTCAAAGTGACTAATTATATAGGCCAAAATCTTCCAACTTTTGCAGATTTCAGAGAGTGGCAAAGATGTTGGATATTACAAAGTTAAAGATCCAAATCAAGATAAAAACAGAAGTTTTATCTAGGGATATAGTTTACGGGGTTCATTTGGTCTTCAAGTTTTGTGATCCAAGAAAGGTTTCTAGTAGCCCAATGTATGTTAACCTAAAGTACAAAACTGGGAGTGCAACATCACATGCATATTTTGCAAAACGTAGAGATGGTGATGGGTGGATGATGATAGAATTGTGCCGGTTCTTGAATCAAAGGGAAGTTACTGCTTTTGAGGTTTCACTAGAGAGCTTTTCACGATACTACTGTGGAAGCGGTGCCATCTATGTTCAGGGCATTGAGTTTCAAGCAATTGAAAATGTACGTTTGAAAATATACTTTGGTTCTTCTGTTTATAATTTAGAAGAGTGCTGGAAGCACAGTCATGAGTCATCATTGTCATGTTGCACATTACAAGGTTTTAAATTAACATGATCTTAAAATTTATTTACAGATGAAGCAAGAAGAAATCAAGAAATTAAATGGAAATCAACATGTTCCAAAACCAGATGTGAACAAACATCAGATGCAACAAATACCAAATAACCTTGGAGAAACAGTTGAGGGATTTGAGCATGACCCCGATGGAAATACGGTGTGTTTAACTTCTGATATCTAACATTTTTTCTGTCTATGAATACAAATTTTCCTGGTATAAAATTTTATCTATCATTTGATGAACAGATTTTCGTGCAAAGTGAAGCGAACGGAAAGAAACATCTTATGATTTCTGCAACCAAAGTTTTGTTTAACTCTGCTAAGTTGATTTTTTTTCATCCGAAACCATCAGCTGAGTCAAGGTTTGTTTGTTTACGCTATTTTAGGCTTTTTCAGCTTTTAATTTGAACAAGTTTCATCGGTACATTTAGAACCGCGTTCGGTTCGGTTCCGCGGTTCTCGATTCCAGACCCGAAGAACCGTTCGAATTTCAAGTATATAGAAATTTTATGTTTTTTACGTAATACTTCACATATCAAAAAATTTAATATATAGGTTTATCTTTATTGCAACATAATGTTCTATGATATTTTGTAATTTGTAAATAACAAAAAAAATCGTTGAATACAAACGATTTGAATGAGAATTGAATTTTTTGAAGTAGTTTTATATTAAAACTATAATTTTTTTATCTTCTTATATTATAATTGCAAAAAATTTTTTGGTTTAGAAATAAATATGCGTAAACACATAAAGAATATTGAATGTTCGAGTGTTTTAAAAAAAATTTCGGTTCTAATCGGGTAGGACCCGAAATACCCGAACTGGACCCGAGAACCGAATGGAACCGAAACATGGTATTCGGTTCGGTTCTCGATTCCTAAATTTTGGTTTATTCGGTTCTCGATTCTTGCGGTTCCGGGTCGGTTCCGTGCTGTTCCGGAACCGCACTGTCATATGTGTTTTGAGTTATTTGTTTAAAAAGATTATACTATTTTTGGGTTTTAACCTGGTAAATGTAATAATAAAAAAAGGATTTTACTTCGTGTTTAGAAAGTAAGTAATCACATGATATCTTACATGCAGATTTCAAAATGTGATGGAGCTTCTACCACAACAAGTATTTAGAATCAAGTACAAGATTGAAAGTGACAAGTTGTCGCCATTTACAGAATACGCATGTTACCTTGTGTTCAAACTTTCAGAAAAATGTCGTGAGCTGCATTGTCCTGTGAAAGTACGGGATCTTCTCCTTCGAAGAAACAAAGAGACTAAAATTCTTTATTTTAGAACCCCAGCCCCGTTTAATCGACATGATGCTAACTTTGTTCCCAATCAGAGGACAGATGGATGGATGGAGGTTATGGTGTGGAAGTTCAACTCAAAGTATAAGCTTGCAGATAATCTTATTACTATGAATTTGAAGCTGAGAGCTTATGAGGGAACCATGTCAGGTCTTACTATATGTGGCTTGGATTTCCGGCCAGTGTAGAGTATGAATTTGATTAAAGTTAGTTTCGCTTGCGTATAATGATGTATCTCAGATAATTAAAACACAAACATTAATATTTGTCTGAGAAATTGTAAAAATTGTGCTTGTTTATATATAATCTCCAATGATTGTACTTTAGGTGATTAGATGTGGCAGGAGACTCAGACCGCGCGAAATAGTCCGCCGAAAGTTGAAAACGATAGTTGAAAACAAAAAAAAAAACATTTGATCAAAGGAAAAACACTTTGAGTCTTCGTGAGGCATTATTAAGTTTTTTTCAAATTTCATTTTTAAGTAACAAGTTTCTATTCCAGCAACTATCTATACTTTCCTGATTTTTCTCTAGATTCATGGTTGAAAATAAGATATATGCTTTTTTGTCACATACCAATGACGAAAAATATTTCTGGAACTCCACACGTAATATATAGCATAGTAAAAACCAGTTACAACATTTCATTCACTTCACCTACTTTTGAGGGTGTTTGTTTTAGTTTATACGGGCTTACGAGTTTATTTGATTTTAGCTTATTTTTCGTAAGTTTCTCTGGCATTATAAGATTTATGGACTTATATTAGTTTGTTATATCATAATAATCTTATATAAATCTATAAGTTTCAAAATAAACCAAAAAAATAAGTGCAGTGGTTGAAAGTTTAAAACCACTATTTATACAACCACATAAACCTACATGTATAATTTTTATAAAGGAAAAAATAGAAATATTGATAGGAAACCAACCAAAGTCGCGGTACAAGACCTTCATTGAACAAACAACACAAATTGTTGAAGCATAAATTTTTCGGGCTTGTCTTTACGATAGATTAAGCCATTCCACGCCATCCTGGTCATGAAAGTGTGCTGCACTAGATTGAGATAAACCCTACGATAATCAAGTCAAAACCTCGTAGGTAGAGAATTTGTATGATGTATGATCGATGCGTGCATGATCAATACAATATGGTGCTATATGTGGTATAACATGTATGTACAACATATTGAGAGAGTGGAGAACAAGCATAGATATATGCCGAGACGAAAAAAAAGGTGTTACCATTGAGGTGCATAAGCATGCATATTAACACGCTTATTATTAGATAGTGGCTCCTGCCTCCTCTGTAAAAACCCACTAGATATAACAATGAGCGTATGTTTGGTTTGTAGTGATACACGTCAAAAGTATCTAAAATTGTAAAACTAACCGTTAATACCGTACTTTCTTCTGAAAAAGTGTTATTTTGGATGCATTCTAAGGGATATCCCCACCATCTATTTATTAGACGTATGTTTATGGCTCATGGGCTTTGCATTTAGTTAGTAGGCTAAGCCCATGTTATTACTTGATTCTAGAATGATCTTCATGTGTTATATATTATAATGGTGATTATCAAATAGAGCAAGCCAAAATTATAATCTCAATATGGTATCAGAGATAGATATTCATTTTGTTCGAGATATGGTTACTAGAGGTCAAGTTCGAGTGCTTCATGTGGTTCATGTGCCCTCTAGATATCAGTATGCGGACATTTTCACCAAGGGTTTACCGACTGCGTTATTTGAAGAGTTTCGTGCCAGTTTGAGTGTTCGTACCCCTCCCGCTCAAACTCGGGGGAGTATTAGACGTATGTTTATGGCTCATGGGCTTTGCATTTAGTTAGTAGGCTAAGCCCATGTTATTACTTGATTCTAGAATGATCTTTATGTGTTATATATTGTAATGGTGATTATCAAATAGAGCAAGCCAAAATTATAATCTCAATACTATTAGATTTTGATCTAATGGTAGGGATTAATCTAAAATTTAATTACATTAACCTTATTTTCTGTCGGTACATAAATTCTAATTTTTTATTTTTTCATTTTAACTCAAATTCTTCACACACACAATGTGTGTTTTTTCTCCCGATCCCAGCAAAATCAGTTACTTCACCATCTATCATCTTCAAAACCACGCACCACCGTATACAAGCACCATTTGCATAGCATACTACCGCCACCGCCGTCTTACACCACCAACACTGTCACCGAGGTATCGCATACGCATTCCTTTAGTTGGTTGAACTAACTGTTTCAATCGTTAGTTAGTGATTTTTTCAATTTGTTGGTATATAAACGCATTCAGTATTCTAGATTTCTAGCAATTGAATATAGTTTTATGTGGAACCTATGTGAAAAAAAGGTGTTTGATGAAATGCTTAAGGATGGTGTCTAAGATAAACATATTTATGCCTTTGATAAATGTCTAATAGAATATCACATTGCATACCAAGCGTTTGTTAATAGTATGTATATTACCGTTTGTTATTTTTGACTGTTTTTATGAAATTATTTAATTAGATTGAGTGACTTTAATATCGATATTTTTTTTCGTTTCCAAGAAGACTTGTTATATTTTCAGTGGATGTATAATGAGGTTCTTTAAGTGCTCTTCCTGAGTCCTTTAATAGATTGTGTTACTATGGATGAGCACGGTCTCTGTTTTGGTATCATTCCGAGTACAGGAAACTGGTACTAAACCGGATAAAGAATCGTTAAAATTTTACAATAGTAATCAATATGGTGTTGTAATGGGATGGGAGGTCAGCTATGTTGCATAGTCATCTAAATGAAGTTTGGTTATGAAGATTGAATTTAGGCGTGTAAAAAAGTTCTAACTTTGTAGAAAGGTAGATCTAAAAAATCAACTCGTTTTAATCCTTGTTCTTGCAAAACTGTTATTTTATATGCTTCTGAGAAATATTGTGAACTCATATCATTATCATCTTGTTTAGTATTATTTTTAAGCATTCTACAGTACCATGTTTTTAGAACGAAGTTTTTTATTACTATCTAAATTTGATAGTAATAAGTTTGACTTAGATAAACTTTTTAAGTGTAAAAATTCTAAACAACAAATGCTAGTTAGAGATTAATTTAACACATATTTAAAACTCTTTGGCTACACGAATGTTTTGATACGTCTAGTTGAATTCCAGTACCAAAATCAGTATTACCCGTTTTAGTACCGCAAAGAATTACAATAGTTGAATTTTTTGCGCGTGTTTCACATAACCGGCAGCGTATCGGGTATAAAGAACCAGTATCGGGTATAGAGAACCAGTACCAGTTTGGGACTGTACCAATACGGTTCCGGTTACGTATCGTCTTTTCAGTACCCGTGCTCATTCCTATGTTAGACCCATTTTGTTGTTTAATGTTTATACCTATTGTTAAATTACTATATAGTCGAATTCAAAATAGACATTGTCATGAACATTGATACTACTGTGGTGAAGTTATGGTTCTGATATTGGTATTTCATACCACGATTGTACCATACTCGATTTCACTTATATAAATATTACGCAAATGAAAAAAAAGTATCGTACACGCTGCAATACAGTTAAATATTGCAGAATGAATTCTAGTTGTCTACTACTTACTCTTTTGAAGTAGATTGATTATTTATTCTTATCAAATGTCATGATATTCTATAAGCTGGAAATGTAACACTACCTTTGATTGACTAGTTACTGTAGTGGCCTAAGCGAGCGAATTATGTTAGTTGGTCCTTAGTGATTTTATTCATTTACTTAAAGACAGTTTTGGTTGCCAAGGCAACCAAAACTAGTATAATGTACATGATTATATATGGTGATGTGTTTTATTTTTTTTGCTCTATAAGCGGTTTGATGTGCGATGTACTTTACTAGATACATGATGTTTTCCATCCTTCTATCGTTCAGTTCCTAGCGAACCCTCATGTGCTCTATAGTCTTCTCAATATAAGGACACTATATGTCGTTAACAAAGTTACTTGGCAGGTTAAAGTGATGTTTTCGACCCATGGTTTGTAATCAAACCGTACCATCAATTTATCATTGGACTGTAGTATAAAGTCGAATGCACCTTTTGGGGCTAAAAGTTACTTACCATCAATTCATGTGTCTTTTGTTAAATTTTCTGAAATATACAGGGCTACTTGAAAGCATGGTTTCTTTAACCATTAAAATAGATAAAGATGATGATGAATTATGACAAGCTTTTTTTTAGGTTAATTACAAGCATTATGTCGGAAAGGTGAAGAGCATGAAGCTGAAGAAGGCCCGGTGCAAGAAGTGTGTTGCCAAAATTCTCTTAAGCGTATTGGTCTTACAAGGACGACTTGCTCTTGGTGTTATTATTATGGACCTCAAATCAACCGCTTTTCTAGGATCTGTGATCATTTTAAAGTGTAACTACGAAGAGTTTGGCGTAATCAATGTTATATATCACTTGATATATTACCATTTGCAAGAATAAAAGTGTTAACCCTCTTTAAGCGAATTCTAAAGCAATGTTATATTAATGCAACACTTGTTTGATTTTCAAAATACGTCGAGTTTTTATTTTCACAGTTTACTTCATTTTTATTCATCTTGGTATTTGTAAGTTTCACTTTATCACTTGTGATATAACACTGTATAAAATATGAAAAGTATTTAAATTGTCTCTTTTAGTCATTTTAGATCAATAACTGATAAAGTAACATGATGTGAAATTAGTCACTTTAGAGTAAAATCTCACATGATAAAGTAATATAATGTGAAATTAATTATCGTATTCTACATATGAATAATATCACATGTTATTAAACAATAAAATTTTGAACCTGACTAACCTGACCCGAGTATGCTTAAAAATTTTGAACCCGATTAACACATGACCGTCATAACCCTCGTTATATCACTGGTGATGTTTCATAAACATGCTGAATGTCTAATATCACTCGTGATATTTTGTTATAGGACATGTCTAATATCACTAGTGATATTTCATAAGCATAGTACATATCTAATATCACTAATGATATTTCAAAAACAAATAAGTATGCTAATATTACTTGTGATATTTTGTTATAGAACATGTTTAATATCACTAGTGATATTTCACAAAAATAGATAATGTCTAATATCACTGGTTATATTTCATAAACAAACAAGTATGCTAATATCACTCGTGTATTTTGTTATAGAGCATGTCTTATCACCAGTGATATTTCATAAACATAAACATAGGTAATTAGATATTAATTATGCTTTTAAAATATCACAGATGAATCTTAGTTGATAGATGTTATATTTATCAGCGGAGATATTACAATCCTAAAGGTAATTAGTATTAAGCCACGAGTAAATCTTGATTGATAAATTTTATATTTATTACTAATGATATTAAAATCACTATTATCACCAGTGATACATTTCTTATTATCATCAGCGGTACACTTATATAATATTAATGATATAACAGTGTCATCATCATCACCGGTGATACATTTATTATCACCGGTGATACACTTATTTATCTATATTCCTATCACCATTATCACTAGTGATACAATTCTCCTCACTAGTGATTCACTTATTTATCAATATCATCATTACCATTATCACCAGTGATACACTTACTTATCTCAATGATATAAAAGTTTTACCATTATCACACTTATTATCACCTAAAATACATTTAATTATGTCATATAACAATGTTAGGAAGATTTGATAAGCGAAAGTAAACGACGTTAAAGCCAAATTTGACTTCTATTTTGATGAAATCTTGGTCAATCAGAAAATAGTCATCATCATACCCAAAGCTGTTGAATCTAAAAAAGTGTGAAATCTTCATGTACAAAAGTGTTAAATCTTCATGTTATTTGACATGTTTGAAATATATGCAAAATACTATACATTGAATCACAAAAGCATCCACGAAGATACTCAAAAACCTAACAACTCGCTAAAGATACAAAGCACCAAAGATAAACCGAAACAAAGCACCGATCATAAAAATAAGCACATGGACTAGAAAGACCACATTCACCTAAGACAACGCCACACCAAAAGCTCAAACCCACCAACCCTTAATACTTAAATATCACAAAAGGGCACATAACCCTACGAAATTGAGTGATTGAAGACTATATCACCTTTGATATGTGATACTCAAAATCATAATCCAAGGGCAAGTAACCATTACGCTTTCATCAAAAAAAAATTGCATATACAGGTAAAACATGTACAATATATTTTATAAGGGTGCTTGGATTGCTTTTATTTTTTTCGGAACTGTTTATGCCAACTTCTGCTAAACTACTTAAAGTCAAATTTTTGAATAATAGGCTCATGTAACTCAAGATCTGCAATACTTTCAAATCTAACTTAACATAATCCGTCTTTGATTTCTTTGCTCGAGGCTTCACTTTGATAACTAATCCTCAAGATCTGAACTTTAGGAACCACTGCTAGTATTTCTTCTAGCTCATATACACTAGCAGATTGTGCAGCCACATGTTTCTACACGATACATCAGAAAGTCTGTTTGTTAATAATATTAGCCATTTGAAAGAATACACTACATATTTGTGTTGTTAGAAAGATTTATGCATAATCAAGAATTTCAAGTGCACACATATTTTTTAGTTATATCACATGTACAAACATGGACTAAAATGAGTATATAGTAAACTTACTTGTAAACTCCACAACTATTAAGCTTCATCATCAGCCACTTGCATTTCATGTTGTCTTCTTGACTAGTCAAACAAATTAATCATCAGTAATATATCAACTTGTGGAAAATGTATAAAAACTAAACATGACATAAATATATTTGTATATTGCAACCATTTCAAACGCGCACAAATTTCATTTTTTACAAAATAACATCAGAGAGACAAAAGATAATCACCAAATCCAGTGTATCAAGAAACTCGGTCTCAACTTCATCCAATGCTTTCGGAGGCCTGTAATATGGTAATATATAGAATCAAAAACTTGATTATCCATGTATCTTTCCAAGCTATGCACACTAAGGAATAAAGACCCTAGTTATATATATATCTTGGTTTATTTTTCACTCAAGTGTCAAGTTTGCACACCACTTTATCGTTCATTAAACTATGTAGATCAACGGCTTCAAGATCCAAATAATACTTTAAACTTTTTATAGATCGTAAATAATACATGGACGAAATCCAAGATTCGATCTACTTTCAACACGCACCCACTCTCACTAATGTAATTTAAACTACTATCAATTATGCAAATATCAGCATTAACGATTAAAGTCATTATCCCTAACGCAAGCATAATAGTTTTACACATCAATGAATAGAATTATGCATCAATTTCTAACCACGTAAAATACACAGAAATGCTATTTCCTCTTAATAATGGTCCCAAATCAAGACCCACACTACTAAATACTAATGCACTTCTATACTAACCAAAAACATTGTGTATCATGCCCACCACTCTAGTTTAGTAATCAAATCAAGCTACTTTGCATTTCATTCAGCACAAATTTGAATAAGATATTTATGTTAAAATTTCACCACCAATTAACAAAAATGAACGATGTGGTAACATGCAAATTTGATTCCATTTCATTGTAAAGCATTAGATCTAGCCACAAGAGTATAATTAATATCATAATAAAACAATATATATGTGAACATTAATACCTCAGTGGCATCACATCAAAGAGCTAGCATACCAGCTTCTACACAAACAGCTTTCAGCTGTGCTCCATTGAAATCGTTCGTAGACCGAGCCAACTCTTCAAAGTTGACATCTAGGTGAACATTCATCTTCCGAGAATGGATCTACAATAAAGATATTTTGACAAAACCAAACTCAATAAACATGTAATATTATCAATAAATTATAGCCACGAACAAATTTTATAAAGGCATACCTGCAAGATCCAGGCCCTTTCCTCCTCAGTAGGAAGAGGAAATTCAAGCTTACGGTCCAATCGACTGGAACGCATAAGGGCAGAGTCCAAAATATAAGCTTGATTTGTCGCTGCTATCACCTACACTAAAAAGCCCTTTTAGTAGGTACTAGTGAAGCTAGAAGCGTATCTAAGCTATTGTGATTATTTTCTGCGGATACATACCAAAATAATAAAGTGAACAATAACTTTGAGACGGAAGGAGTAACTGTTACACTACTTGCCGAAACTTTTATTAGGGACCCTCCCATGCCTCTACTAAAACCATCACTGCCCATAGTTCATCACTTCATCCCAACAAATTCTTTTACTTATTGGTTACAGAGTATTATGTATAATAATTCAACTAAAAAAATCTTATGCTGGATTAATCCTACAAAATTCATAATGTTATCTTGACTGGCCTATTCATAAGTGGGTGGAAATTGCCACTTTGGCTAGATAGGTTAGCCTGAGATCCAAAGAAGTACCTTATATAAACAACCTATGATTATTACTTCATTTTCGTTTCTTTTACCAAGACAAGTTTGCCTTCCTTTTCTTTTTTTATTTAACCAGGAAACAAAGTAGGTAAACTAATCGTGGTGAAACAAACAAAAAGAAAGAATGTAAACTCGTCTTTGTGTAAACCTTTAATTTATTATATTATCTATATCGATGACACCCTGTCAATACTATGGTCAAACCCAACTTGTAATATCTTTGTATTATCTCAAGAGATAAACTACCTATCATTTTTACTTCGTTTTCATTATTTTACCAAGACAAGCTTTATCTTCGTTGTCTTTTTTTGTTTCACCATGACAAGTTCACCACAAAAAAAAGAAGATAAACTCATCGTGGTGAAACAAACAAAAACAAAGAAGGTAAACTCATCACTATGTAAACCTTCACTCTCTTATTTAATCTCTATAGATAAAAACCTATCAATACTATGGTCAAAACCTACTTCTAATATCTTTATATTATCTCCAACGATAAATTGCGTATCACTTTTATATTATCTCCAACCTAAAA
Source organism: Glebionis coronaria (assembly GCA_025667525.1). NCBI lineage: Eukaryota > Viridiplantae > Streptophyta > Magnoliopsida > Asterales > Asteraceae > Glebionis > Glebionis coronaria. The sequence goes on from CM046878.1 coordinate 37,429,945, forward strand.
GTGGCAATCCATCCGCAATATCCAGATCAAGAGATAACGATCGAGGGGACATTGTCTGACAAAGGAAAGGCTGACATGTGTCGTCTCTTAAAGGATAACCTAGACGTCTTCGCTTGGGAACCTACAGACATGACGGGGGTACCAAGGTCAATAGCTGAACAAATGCTTCAAATCCGCCAAGGATACCCCCCAGTTAGGCAAAAGAAAAGAGGACAGGCCCCAGAACGCAACAAGGTGATACTTGAGGAAGTTAAGAAACTAGTAGACGCATGAGTCATGAGGGAAGTTTACTACCATGATTGGCTCGGTAACCCAGTAATGGTTAAAAAACATGATGGCAGCTGATTTAATGGTTGTTTGTGTGTGTGTATTCTTGAAGTGTTGTTCGTACTCGATTTAATTCGAATTGATCACGGTTTAGGGTGGAATTATTGGTGTTGGTCACTAAAAGGGGGAGCTTAATTAATTAAGTCTATAAACGTTAAAGCTATTAAATATAAAATAAAGAAAGGATGTCTAACCTTGAGTGCTTTTCTAGAATGAATGCTGCACAGTAGAACTTGGTGAAAATAACTAAAGGTAATTATCTATTTTAAAATGTAAGTGAAAATGTAAATGTTGTTGAGTAAAAATGAAAGCTTTAAAAGTTAAACTAAAAATTAAGACTTAAAAGATAAATGACGAAAAATTAAGACTTTAAAAGTAAATTTGAAACTTAAAACTTTATAAAAATGTAAACTTGAAATTAAGTAGGACAAAACTCTTTTGAAAATAAACTAAGTAAAAATTGGCAGGAAAAATAAAGATTTAAAAATAAGTCGGGAAACAAGAACCCAAAACTAAGCCGGAATAAAGGATTCAACACCTAATCCGGAATGTGTGTACAACACACAATCCAGAATCAAGATACTATATGTAATTCGGAATCAGCACTAAGATCACAATCCGGGATACGAATTCAACACTCAATCCGGAATACAGGTTTGTGTTACAATCCGGAATATGCAATCCAAGACCTAGATCGGAATGCATAAACTATAAGTAATCCGGAATGCCTAATCCGGGATACACAATTCGTATCTAATCCGGAATACGAAAGTTGTACTTAATTTAGAATCCCAATCCACACGTAATCCAGAATCCGAGTTTCTTGACCTAATTCGGAATCATCATTCTTGCACTTAATTCGGGAAATGAGTTTCACACGAAATCCGGAATGATGCTTTCTACTCAAGTCGGAATGTAGTTTTTTTTTACTATTAATCCGGAATGAATTAACAAACACCTAAGTCGGAATGTGAAGTTTGCAAGTTAATTCGGAATAAAGCATTCAGTACACAAGTCGGGATAAAAGGGTTTTGAAAACCTGGATTAACTCAAAATAAGCAAAATGAAAATAAGCACTTACCAAAATTTAACCAAATTGATTTTTAGAAAAAGCTAATAAGACACAATTTAAAAACTTTTAGAAACACTAAATAATCAAAATATTTAAAATCAACTTTTTATAAAAATATTAATCTACCAAAATCAACTTAATTAAAAACTAGAAAACATAAAAATTAAGCAATAAGCACATTAATCTAAAAACCTCAAACTCACCAAATCAATAAGCACAATCTAATAAGCAAATCAGTCACACATTCAACAAGATGAAATCAACTACATGATTAATAAATCACAATGATAGATTATGATTAAGAAAGGTAGAATGAGAATTAATTCAAAAGCTTGATTAGATTAAAGATTAAGATTCAAAATTACAAGATTAAGATGAAAGTTTAATAAGCTTGAAAGAAAATATAGAGAGAAGAAAAGTAAAACACACACTAAGTACCTACTAAACTTAAAGAAAAATAAAGACTAGCCCCTAATGACATGTTTAGGAAACTATTTATAGGGGAAGGGAAAGGTGTTGTTTCCTCCTTCTTTCTTCTTGTCTTTTAAATAACTTGTTTTTCTCAACTTTGTCTCGGGATTAGTCGAATAATAAAATGAACTCGTCTTCTAATTTTATTCTTTTAGTAGACTTGGTTCTTCGACTTCATTAAACTTCCGTCTTTAGACTTTTTCTTCGAAAAATTATCAGAATAGGCCTTTGACTTCCGTTCTTCTTGCACTTTTGACCTTTCGACTTCGTCTTTTGTCTTTCTTTGATAAAAGCCCGTGAAAGTCCGTGTTTTATTCCTTTTTCATATTTTCGTCCTAAAATACAATAAAAACACAAACCACGCATAATTCCGCCTTTTACGACATTAAATACACGTTTTCGTCTTGTTATTATTAGAAATAAGTGGTAAAAGGATAAGTGTTTTCACACTTATTAAATCCCCTACACTTGACCATTGAAATGCCCTCATGCAATGCATTAAACTCAAAGCATAGTTTACATTTTCCAGCATAATTAACCCACATTGGCCTTTATTAAATACTAAACACTAAGGAAACGAAAAAGATAGAAATATATACAAAAATGCTTGAAGGAAGAACAAGTAAAGAGATCGAAGACTTACATTAGGGCTTTGGTTGTCATGAATGTTTGTCACCCTCAAGTTTCACGTTCCCCACACCAAGCTTAAAAACGAGATCATTGCTATTATAAGTTAATAAGCTAACACAAACTCATGTGGCCTAATTATTCACTTAGACTCCCTTATTCCTAGGTGTATCTCTTATATTTTATTATTGTCTTGAATGATCTCGAGGATGCATTGTTGACTTATTTCGATAATTTATTAGGGCTAAAAATAAAGTAGGACGATTTAATCAATAGTTAGCTAAAGGACAAAATCTTTTAAAACTGCTTCTCGGGACCTCATAAAGTTCATATCTTGGCATAACTCGCTTCACGATTTGAGACCTTTCTCGGACCGATATTTGGTAGTGACTTCATACTTCGAATCTTGAGAGACGTTCTTGAAATAATGGTCTTCTCTTCATAATAGGAATTTCTTCACTTGAAGTTTTCGAGAGATTCTTCATACTTGGACCACGACTTCTTCATTTTTCTCCAATCTTTATTTTGGATTTTGATATACAACGATCCGCCTCCTTTTAGGACTTGGATCTATTTATCCTCATACCTTGCTTGGGTCTTTTCGGATAGACTTCTCCATGATCTTTAGGGGAGTATTTGCTTTTCGTCGTGTGTCTCAATCCTTCATATTGATTTTTGATAAATGATTCTTCACATCACTTTGGATCTTTAGCAACAAAATGTAGCCCTCATGCCTTTTTAGGGCCTTTTTGGACTCGCCAATCTTCGCATCCCGCTTCAATAAGTTATGCCTTGGCTTTGAACTCTAATTAATACCGAGCAACTTTTAAACGATCTTGTGCTAGAAGCTAAGTAACTTTTTAAATCGTACGACCTTATTTATTGCAATTAAATTTATTAACAAGCGATGAGAGAAAAAGCTCATAATTAACTCACATAAATTCATGAAAGAATACCAAACTTATAATTGACTCTATCATCTCTCATTCTCCACAATTTAAAATCCCAAGAAATGAGACTCGTGGATGCTTAGCCTATTAAATCAAAGTTTTGGGTTTTCAAGTCATCTATAGGATCTTGCAACTTCTTAGACTTTTTCAAGTTTAGAATTCGCATTTTAAAGTTCCCTTGATAAACGACTTTCTAGGATCATTTATAGGAACTTGCGAAAAGTTCTTGTTCTTAACCCGTAAGATTAAGACTTTCGCGTTTTAAAATTCCCTATATAAAATCCTAGCAAAACTTGACTTAAGCACGTTAAGGATACTAGCTAGAGTAAACTTGGATAAGTAAACTCAGGTTGAGTCAAAAGATTCATGACGGGCCTAATATATCAAGGACATCTAAACTAATTAAAACCATTTTATTTAACTTTATTTTTCTCTTTTGACTTTATTTTTGAAATGAAATATATACATACGAAAAGGAAAGAACATAAAAGAGAATAAATGAAAAATACTACTTGGCCAAAATAGATAAAAAAATTTGAAAAATATCGAAAAATTAGATTTTTCGGTTAAAATGAGGACAAATACATGGAAAAGCCCACTTAACTTCGATAGAAGTCCCCCTACACTTGATATAAACATTTTCCTCAATGTTTAAGCATGTGGGAGTAAACTCCCCTACACTTAGGACATTGTGCATGTTGTTTAAATCTTACTAAGGAAGAGACAACTATAGCGATTTCAATGTCAACATATAAGATATGAAATATTGAATCACGACAGTTTAGGATAGAACCGGGAAGACGAGTACACGGGATCACGGGTCGTCAAATATCATCAAAAGTGCTCTTTGAAGCTTAATCCCTGCACATCATAAGAAACAAGACAACAAACACCTATGTAGCTCCCCCTACACTTATTATGAAAATGGGTAAAGGATAGATCAACGGGTTGCCTCCCGAGAAGCGCTTGTTTTTGTTAACCGAGTCACGAGCCTGACTCGACCCAGAACTAACTCAAGGGAAACGTGGTGAGGGATGGAATCATCTCATGGGAGATGTCCTCACTAAAGTACAACTTAACACGCTGGCTATTCACTTTGAAGTTTGACCCATTTGGTTGAGATAACTCAATGGTGCCATAAGGGAAGACTTTAGCGACGGTGAATAGACCAGATCAACGGCTCTTAAGCTTGCCCGAAAAGATTTTCAACCGAGAGTTAAAGAGTAAAACTTGATCACCAGTTTTTAACTCTCGGTTTTTGATCTTAGAATCATGAATGGGCTTGGTTTTCTCCTTATAAATCAAAGAATTTTCATAAGCTTCATTCCTTAGTTCATTAAGTTCATTGAGTTGGATTTTCCTAAGATCACCGACTTTGTTGATATCAAAATTAGCCCATTTCAAGTCCCAATAAGCCTTATGCTCCAACTCAATGGGGAGGTGGCATGCCTTTTCGTACACAAGATGATATGGAGTGTAACCAATAGGTGTCTTATATGCGGTACGGAAAGCCCACAAAGCATCATCTAACTTATCGGCCCATGAGGCATGATGATCTCCCACAGTTCACTCTAAGATTATCTTAAGTCCACGGTTTGAAATCTCGGCTTGACCATTTGTTTGTGGATGATACGCGGTGGAAAGACGATGATTGACACCATACTTAGCCATGACTCGAGCAAATTGATCATTGGAAAAATGAGTCCCGCGATCACTAATGATAGCACGAGGAACACTGAATCGAGCAAATAGTTGTTTCAGAAAGTTCACAACCACACTCGCATCGTTCGTAGGTAAAGCTTTTGCTTCAACCCATTTAGATACGTAGTTAACGGATACGAGGATGTACTTGTTCCGTTTAGAAGATGGAAATGGCCCCATAAAGTCGATGCCCCATACGTCAAAGATTTCACACTCTTGGATGAAACTTTGACGCATCTCATCTTTATGTGTGATCTTGCCTTGTCGTTGGCAAGCATCACAATGCTTAACCATTTCGTGTGCATCACGATAAATGGTAGGCCAATAAAATCCAGAATCGAAAACTTTATTCGCGGTGTAATTGGGACCAAAGTGACCACCGGTTGGTCCTTTATGGCAAGCTTCTAAGATTTGTAAAGCTGCGGGCCCATCAACACACCGACGAAGAATCAAGTCAGCACATTGTTTGAAGAGATAAGGGTCGTCCCAATAGTAAGTTTTCACATCCTTGAAGAATTTCTTCTTTTGTTGGGACAATAACCCTTCGATGAGAATTCTACCCGCCAAGTAGTTTGCAAAGTCCGCAAACCATGGGGGTCTCATCAAGATTAGAGTTAATAGACATCAAAGCCTCAAGGGGAAAAGATTCATTAATCTCTTGATTTGGGATCTCCCCTTGATAAGGATCCTCGAGTCTACTAAGATGATCCGCGGCTAGGTTTTCCGCTCCCTTTTTATCACGAATTTCAATTTTGAATTCTTGAAGGAGCAAAACCCAACGAAGAAGTCTTGGTTTGGAATCTTGTTTTGTTAACAAGTACTTCAATGCTGAATGATCGGTGTACACAATGGTGGTGGAAAGGACAAGATAGGGGCAGAATTTTTCAAAAGCATACACTACAGCTAAAAGCTCTTTCTTGGTAGTGGTATAATGAAATTGAGCCCCAGTCATTGTCTTGCTAGCGTAATGGATTGGTTGGAAATGTTTGTTGATTCTTTGTCCCAGTATCGCTCCAATAGCAAAGTCGCTAGCATCACACATCAATTCAAAAGGTAACTGCCAATTAGGGGTAACTAAGACCGGTGCCTTAGTTAATTTATCCTTAAGAAGATTAAAAGATTCGATAAAATCTTTAGAAAAGATAAAAGGAGTATCTTTTTCCAAGAGGTGGGTCATTGGGCGAGCTATCTTAGAAAAATCTTGAATGAATCGACGATAGAAGCCCGCATGACCAAGAAAACTTCTCACACGATTCACGGTTGAAGGAGGAGGTAATTTAGCAATTACATCGACTTTAGCACGGTCGACTTAAAGACCGACTTTGGAGATTTTATGACCTAGAACAATGCCTTCTTTTACCATGAAATGGCATTTTTCCCAATTAAGAACAAGACGAGCGTCTTCACACTGTTTAAGCATACGTTCTAAATTGGCAAGGCAAGTAGAGAAAGAATCACCATAGACTGAGAAATCATCCATAAAGACTTCCATAGTTTCTTTAACCATGTCATGGAATATAGCCATCATACACCTTTGGAAAGTCCCGGGAGCATTGCATAAGCCGAAAGGCATTCTTTTGTAAGCAAATGTTCCATAAGGACAAGTGAATGTGGTTTTCTCTTGGTCTTTTGGGTCGATGGGAATTTGAAAATACCCGGAGAAACCGTCTAAGAAGCAATAGTAGTCATTACCCGCTAAACGCTCGAGCATTTGATCCATGAAAAGAAGAGGAAAATGATCCTTGCGAGTGGAATCATTGAGCTTGCGATAGTCTATGCAAACTCGCCAACCCGTGACAAGTCGAGTAGGAATCAACTCGTTGTTTTCATTGGGAACAACGGTTATTCCGCCTTTCTTAGGCACACAATGGACGGGACTGACCCATGGCGAATCCGAAATAGGGTAAATCATTCCGGCATCTAGAAGTTTGATAACTTCTTTCTTGATGACGTCATGAATTTTTGGATTGACCCTTCTTTGGCTTTGGATTGCGGGTTTAAAGTCATCTTCCATGAGAATTTTATGAGTACAAAAGTTAGGATCAATTCCGCGGATGTCGGAAATTTTCCAAGCAATTGCTTTCTTATGATTTTTGAGCACATCGATAAGTCGAGATTTTTCATACTCTTGTAAATCCTTTGCAATGATGACGGGTAACTTCTTATTGTCTTCTAGGAAAACGTATTCAAGATGAGACGGTAAATCCTTAAGCTCTAAATCCGGAGGATTGTCGATGGAAGGCGTAGTCAAATTCGGATCATCGTTTATGATTTCTATAGGAGAAGGTGGAGAAATATAGTCCTCATTGAGAAGTTTCTCAATGGTACGAATGTCTTCATCCCAATCGGAGGGAGAATCGTCATATTTTAAGTCCACATCCCCTAAAGTTGCTTCAAATTCTTTCAAAAGGAAATCACTTTCTCCAAATGGAGTTAGTGAGGGAGCAATGGAGGAAACAGTCTCAACAATGGGTAGAGAAGAAAAACCACTTTTACAAGCGTCTTTGAAATGTTCTTTACAAGCCTCATCAAGTACGTCAATGAAATTAACGCTCTTGTGTTCATAAGGTTGCTTAGAAAGTTTACCCATGTTAAAGACGATTTTGTCGTCACCAACTCTCATGATTAATTCGCTCGCGGCTACATCAATGTGAGTGCGACCGGTCCTCAAGAATGGACGTCCAACGATTAATGGAACACGGGGTTCCATCTCGTAGTCAACTACAACAAAATCCGCCGGAAAGGTGAATTTGTCGACACTGACGAAGACATCTTCGGCTATCCCTGCCGGATAAGCAACCGTATGGTTAGCTAACTCTAATGTCATTCGTGTGGGGACTAGCTCGGGTAGAGATAATTGTTTCCAAACGCTTAATGGCATTATGTTGATACTAGCACCTAGATCGGCTAGGGCCATACAATTCTCTACCCCGGGAAAGTTGAAAGGAATGAGAAAGCGACCCAGATCACCAAGCTTGGTTGGTAATTTCCTTAAGAGAACCGCGGAGCAATTCTCATTAAGTTGGGTTTGAGAAATATCAAGGAGCTTTTCCTTATCACTGAGAAGATATTTAAACATTTTAGCATATTTAGGCATGTGAGCGAGAGCCTTAGCAAAGGAGATGTTGAAATTCAATTGTTTAAACATTTTAAGAAAGTTAGAAACTTGAATATCATCATTGTTCTTCAACTTCTCTTTCCTCAACCTTGAAGGATAAGGTATATCGGGTTGAGACGAAGGCTTTGGAATGGAATTCTTACTCACATCCTTGGGTGGTGGAGGGGTAGAAGTAGAAGGTGGAGGAATTCGTGAAGGGGGCTCGTTATCCTTTGTCACAATCACCGGAGTAGGTTTAGGAATCTCAGGTTCCTTATAACCTTTTCCACTTTGGGTGGTGATTGCTTTCATCTCCTCTCTTGGATTAGCAACGGTGTTGCTCGGAAGAGAAACCGAACCAGAGGTTTGATTACTTGGGAAGAAACTAGCCATCATATCCCTTAAGTCATTCGTTTGACTGCTTAAAGAGTTTCGCATGTCATTCCTAAGCTCGGCTCAAAGATCATTCCCTTGTTTCGCCATATCACCCTTCAAGTTAATAATTTGGCTCTGAAGATTCTTCACCAGCGCGTCATTAGTCCTCATGTACGTTTCAACCTCGTGATTATATGCCGTGGGTTGGTTGGGATGGGGAACTTGGTAAGCGGGTGGTTGATAAGTGGGTTGTTGGTAAACTTGATTATTTCCTTGAGGTGGATATGGGTTTCTTTGGGTTTGATATTGATTAGGAGCTCGAGGTTGGTTTTGATTTTTGCGATTGAAGTTGGTTTGGTTTTGAGGAGGAAAACCGGGTGGTGAAAGGAAGTTGTTTGAACGATAACTTAGAAAATTGCGGTCACCTTGAGGACGTGCTTGATAGCCTCCCGTGGAAAAGTTACTGTTAGCCGCATACATGTTTTCTGGATTGTCATGAGTAGAAGGACAATCGGTGTATGGATGAGAACCCTCGCAAGTCTCACAAGAAGTTGCTACAGCTTTAGCTTGTTGAAATTGGTTCGTAGCCATGGTTAAGAAATTTTTGTTCATCTCGGCTATTTGGCGGGTGAGTTTGGTTAACTCGGGGTTTGATGAAGTAGAAGAAACATTGGCTCTCGGGTTATTTCTTGAAGATGCGGATGAATCCCAATTTTAGTGATGAGTGGTCATGTTCTCTATAAGCTCTCTACACTCCTCAGGTCTTCTCTTCATGAATGTACCACCGGCGGCGTTTAATCGTATCACGATCACGAAAAGTTAAACCATTGTAGAAAGTATCAATTAAAGTGACGGGGAGCATATTATGATTTGGACAACGATCGATCAAGACATTATAACGTTCCCAAGCATCAAAAAGCGACTCATCAGGTTCTTGAGTGAAACCACTGATTTGATTACGAAGACTAGTGACCATGGATGGTGGAAAGTAGCCCGACAGATTTTTTTGAGTCATCTCGTCCCAAGTATGAATTGAGTTTTTAGGAAGACGATCAAACCATTTTTCGGCATGGTGGGATAAAGTGTGTGGAAAAAGATGAAGGCGAAGAAAATCCATGGAAACACCGGGCAATTTCATGCTTTGAGTGACGGTTATGAATTTATCGAGGTGTTTGTTGGCATCATCATACGGTAATCCGCGAAATGGACAAGCATTTTGAACTTGTTGGATCATGTGATGCTTCAACGAAAATTCAGGAGCCGTGATTTGCATCGGCACAATCGGTCCTCCACGTCCGTTCATAGTCGGTTGACAAAGCTCCTCCATCGTACGAAGGTCGGGTTGAGGGACATGGTTGTTGTTGTTGTTATTATTCAAATTGGGGTGAGGTGGGTTGTTATTATTATTATTATGCACACCGGCCATATCTAAGTCTCTAAGAGTCTCGGGCTCAGAATAAGACGTAGATCGAGTACACATACACTAAAATGAAATACAATATTTTTGGTTTTTTTACTTTTTTTTATTTTTTGGATTTTTGAAAAAATTATTTTTTTTAGGATTTTTTTAGAAATTTTTATGTTTGAAAATAACGTTCCCAAAAGAACGAATCCCAAAATCCAATTTTCTCACTAAAAACTGTTAATCTTTACGAGAGCCGGCAGCGGCGCCATTTGATTTAATGGTTGTTTGTGTGTGTGTATTCTTGAAGTGTTGTTCGTACTCGGTTCAATTCGAATTGATCACAGTTTAGGGTGGAACTATTGGTGTTGGTCACTAAAAGGGGGAGCTTAATTAATTAAGTCTCTAAACGTTAAAACTATTAAATATAAAATAAATAAAAGATGTCTAACCTTGAGTGGTTTTCTAGAATGAATGTTGCACAGTTGGTGAAAATAACTAAAGGTAATTATCTATTTTAAAATGAAAGTGAAAATGTAAATGTCGTTGAGTAAAAATGAAAGCTTTAAAAGTTAAACTAAATATTATGACTTAAAAGATAAATGACGAAAAATTAAAACTTTAAAAGTAAATTTGAAACTTAAAACTTTATAAAAATGTAAACTTGAAATTAACTAGGACAAAACTCTTTCGAAAATAAACTAAGTAAAAATTGGCGGAAAATATAAAGATTTAAAAATAAGTCGGGAAACAAGAACCCAAAACTAAGTCGGAATAAAGGATTCAACACCTAATCCGGAATCAACACACAATCCGGAATCAAGATACAATTTGTAATTCGGAATCAACACTAAGATCACAATCCGAGATACGAGTTCAACACTCAATCCGGAATACAGGTTTGTGTTACAATCCAGAATATGCAATCCAAGACCTAATTCGGAATGCAGAAACTATAAGTAATCCGGAATGTGTTGTTTGCACCTAATCCGGGATACACAATTCTTATCTAATCCGGAATATGAAAGCTGTACTTAATTCGGAATCCCAATCCACACGTAATCCGGAATCCGAGTTTCTTGACCTAATTCGGAATCACCATTCTTGCACTTAATTCGGGAAATGAGTTTCACACGTAATCCAGAATGATGCTTTCACACACAAGTCGGAATGTAGTTTTTTTACTATTAATCCGGAATAAACAAACAAACAGCTAAGTCGGAATGTGAAGTTTGCAAGTTAATTCAGGATAAAGCATTCAGTACACAATTCGGGATAAAAGGGTTTTGAAACCACGGATTAACTCAAAATAAGCAAAATGAAAATAAGCACTTACCAAAACTTTAACCAAATTGATTTTTAGAAAAAGCTAATAAGACACAATTTATGAACTTTTAGAAACACTAAATAATCAAAATATTTAAAATCAACTTTTTATATAAATATTAATCTACCAAAATCAACTTAATTAAAAACTAGAAAACATAAAAATTAAGCAATAAGCACATTAATCTAGAAACCTCAAACTCACCAAATCAATAAGCACAATCTAATAAGCAAATCAATCACACATTCAACAAGATGAAATCAACTACATGATTAATAAAGCACATTGATAGATTATGATTAAGAAAGGTAGAATGAGAATTAATTCAAAAGCTTGATTAGATTAAAGATTAAGATTCAAAATTACAAGATTAAGATGAAAGTTTAATGACATGTTTAGGAAACTATTTATAGGGGAAGGAAAAGGTGTTGTTTCCTCCTTCTTTCTTCTTGTCTTTTAAATAACTCGTTTTTCTTGACTTTGTCTCGGGATTAGTCGAATAATAAAATGAACTCGTCTTCTAATTTTCTTCTTTTAGTAGACTTGGTTCTTCGACTTCATTGAACTTCCTTCTTTAGACTTTTTCTTCGATAAATCTTTAGAATAGGCCTTTGACTTCCGTTCTTCTTGCACTTTTGACCTTTCGACTCCGTCTTTTGTCTTTTTCTTTGATAAAAGCCCGTGAAAGCCCGTGTTTTCTTCCTTTTTCATATTGCTGTCCTAAAACACAATAAAAACACAAACCACGCATAATTCCGCCTTTTACTACATTAAATACACGTTTTGGTCTTGTTATTATTAGAAATAAGTGGTAAAAGGATAAGTGTTTTCACACTTATTAGTAGCTGCCGCATGTGTGTTGACTTCATAGACCTCAATAAGGCTTGCCCACAAGATTGCTATCCTCTCCCAGAGATAGATTGGAAAGTAGAATTTTTGTGTGGATATCCTTTTAAGTGTTTCCTGGACACATACAAGGGATACCACCAGATACAAATGACAGAGCAAGATGAAGAAAAAACAGCATTCCATACAAGCCATGGGGTGTATTGCTACACAAAAATGCCATTCGGACTTAAGAACACAGGGGCCACGTACCAATGGTTGGGTGATAAACCGTTCAAAGGTCAAATAGGGCGAAATTTGGAGTTGTATGTTGATGACATGGTGATAAAAAGTCACACAGAAAGTGAAGTTATCTGGGATATAGAGGAAACATTCTCAACACTTAGGAGAATAAACATGAAGTTGAACCCAAAGAAATGCACTTTTGGGGCAACATAAGGCATGTTCCTAGGATACATGATTGACCCTAATGGCATCAAACCCTGCCTGAAAAAGACAGACGCAGTCATTCAGCTTCAAAGCCCAAAGACGAAAAAGGAAGTGCAGTCGCTAAATGGGAAGCTCGCAGGTTTGAATAGATTCCTGTCCAAATCCGCAGAGAAGTCGCTCCCTTTATTTAAAACACTCAAGAAGTGCATCAAGAAAGACGACTTCAATTGGACAAAAGAAGCTGAGAAAGCCTTCGAAGAACTGAAAACACATTTAGCTTCACTCCCTATGTTAGTCGCCACACGTCCTAAAGAAGAACTAATAATCTATTTGTTAGCTACACACGGAGCAATCAGCGCGGTGCTAATGACAGATAGGGAAAATGTACAAACACCAGTATACTTCATAAGCAGAGCATTACAGAGCTCGGAACTAAATCATACCCCAATGGAGAAATTGGTACTCGCACTAGTATTTGCAGAAAAAAGGTTGCACATATACTTCCAGGCACATCCTATAGTAGTAATTAAAGATCAACCCATAAAACATATAATCTCAAAACCGGATGTCGCAGGAAGGTTACAGAAGTGGAGTGTCCTATTGGGGGAGCACAACATTACCTACAGACCGTGCAATGTCGTAAAAGGAAAAATTTGGGCAGATTTCATCATCGAAAAGCCAGAAGAGGACATTCTGGAGCCAAAACAAAAGGAAGAAGACCAAGATCCATGGATCTTATTCACTGATGGGTCCTTTTGTACTGATGGATCTAGCGTAGGCCTCATACTCACCAACCCTGAAGGAATTGAATTTACCTACGCGTTGCGTTTTGAGTTCACAGCCACAAATAACGAGGCATAATACGAGGCGCTTATAGCAGGACTACGGATCGCAACTTGAATGGGCGTGCGCAATCTCGAAGCGAATGTAGATTCTCGCCTGGTAGCAAACCACATACTTGGCGAATATGAGGCAAAAGAAGAGAACATGGTACAATACTTGAAAAAAGCCAAGTCATTGATTGAAGGATTTGAAAAGTTCCTAATACGCCAAGACCTAGAGGAGAGAACAAGAAAGCAGACACACTTAGTAAAATAGCGTCAAGTAGCTTCGCACATCTATCAAAGCATGTCCTGGTAGAGATCCTTAAAGATAAATCAATAAAACATCAGGAAGTCACATCGGTAGTAGAGGAAGAAGGTCCTACATGGATGACACCGATTGTGGACTATTTGATGAAAGATTCGTTCCCGCATGACGAGATCGAAGCGCGACGAATACGAAGACGCTCGAGGCAGTTCAAAGTCAGAGATGGGATTCTTTACAAAAGATCATTCCTTCAGCCATGGCTAAGATGCGTGGGGCCGCGACAAGCACAATATGTCATTAGTGAAATACACGAGGGATCTTGTGGCATGCATGCAGGACCAAGGTCAGTGGTGGCAACAGCGTTGCGTAGTGGGTATTGCTGGCCAACCATGCACACGGATGCGCGCACGCTCTTTAATAAATTAAATGACTGCCAGGTACACAGGCCGATACCACGTCAACCCTAAGAGGAACTGACACCCATCACTTCCCCTTGGCCATTCTCAAGTGATGAATATACATCGCAGGACCTTTTCCCGTAGCGGTGGGTGGAATTAAGTTTCTAATAGTCGCGATGGATTACTTCACAATGTGGATTAAGGCAAAAACAGTTGCAACAATCACAGGGAACCAAGTAAAAAGGTTCGTATGGGATAATATAGTATGTCGCTTCGGGCTACTTGGGGAGATAGTTTCTGACAATAGAAAACAACTCGCGGAGAACCCATTCAAAGATTGGTGCGCGAAAAATAACATAAACCAAAGGTTCGCATCGGTAGCCCATCCGCAAACAAATGGACTTGTGGAAAGAGCAAATAGGAGTCTGGGAGATGGCATAAAAGGGCGATTAGGAGAACACAACAAGAAATGGGTCGACAAGTTATCACACGTCTTATGGGCACATCGCACAATGATAAAAACAGCTACGGGTGATATCCCTTTTGCTCTAACATACGGAACAAAGGCAGTTATCCCATCTGAGATTGGATTACAAACACTCCGTACAGCAGAAGTAGACATGGTCACAAATGATGATGAATTACGATTGAACCTAGACATAATCGAGGAGCGGAGAGAGTTGGCAGCTATACACGTAACCAAGTTAAAAGCAAAAATGAAGGGTTACTACGATGCTAGGGTACGAAAGACTTCATTTAGACCAGGTGATTTCGTGTATCACTCAAACGCGGCGAGCCACGCTGAAAATACAGGAAAACTTGGGCCTAAGTGGGAGGGACCTTACATGGTGACAGATGCATTGGGGAATGGCGCATATCGACTACGCGACATGGATGGTCGCGACCTACCGCCTTAGAACATATGCCACCTAAAGAAGTGCTACATTTAGCGGCGAACTTCTGGAACCAATGTATAATTTTTTTCTTTTATTTCATGTATTAAAAATCTTGCAGTGTTAATAAAACTGTCGTGGTCCCTATCTAGTTCCACGACACATTCTAAATACATTTATTTTTATCGTACGTACACTTTGTCTATGTTATATGTTGCCTACTAGCACACGCGTGCACAACGTTTCCAGGATAAATAAGAGGAATGAGCCTACCCTACCAATTAGACTCGTCGAGTAAGAGGGATGCAACCCCATCGACAACGGATCATGTATCCTTGTTAGGCTCCTTGATATCAATGACATCGTAGCAAGTTATACAGCCAGTACACTCTGAGGCTTATAAGACACAATCGTGCACACCTAACAATTAGTCAGCCTCACCTGGCCGTCCTTATGGTAGTAGCGGTATACTGCACGTAATGAGTTTGCCTAACCCATAAGGACCATTTATGAGTTTACATTAACTCATTATACGAATATGCACTATAAACATTAAACATATTTATCATAACACAAAATGGAAAGTATTCATTACAAATAAAGGCGAACATTCGCACGTAAAATTACACACCATGTTTACAACTCAGATAAGCTGTTGGAAAGTAAATTAGTTTCAGATGAGGATATCTTCAACTTCAGCAGGGGGCAATAAGTTGTGGCGCGATGCTCTTTCATTCCCTTCTCCATTCGGTCCATCACGCGCGAGTCCCTCTCTAGCAGCGACAAAGGCAGTACAGGGAAGGAGGAAGCAAGGTGGGTCGCACCAACAGAAGGTGCAGCCTCTATGTTTAGCACGACCTTCTTGGAAGCAGCGTGACTTTCATGTGCCGCAAGCACCTCAGACAACGGCGCTTCCTTATCAACCCTAAATGGGTCAAGTACATCCCTGGGCTGAGCAAATATTGGCACTGTTAGCTGCTCCGCAGAAGGCTTTAAGTGAAAATCTGGTTGTGCTTCTGCGCCCTCTGCCTGGTGGCGCGCCAATCTAAGGCCCTCCATCACAATTTCAATGGGCAGCTCATGGTCCTTATCGCCAAGACCAAAGGATGGCAACGGACAAACACTCATATCCTTCAGGGCTGCTGTGAGCTTGGACTCAGCAGTTGGGTCATAGAAGGGCACCTCTGTCAACTCTTTCTTCAACAAACCAGCTTTGTGCGCCTTCACTAAACCCTTGGAGGTACCCTTATTCACCGCAGCTATGATAGACTAGGCAAAGGTGGCCCATAAAGTAGGGTCTTCCAAATCACCCATAGCGGCTAGGCGCAAACCATAGCGCTCCAGCCATCTCTTCTCAGCTACCTCCTTCGTCAATCGCGGATATAGGTATTCATCCAACTCAATGCTCAACCTCTTTAGCTGGCTGCTAAGACCACCCACAT
Source organism: Glebionis coronaria (assembly GCA_025667525.1). Classification (NCBI taxonomy): domain Eukaryota; kingdom Viridiplantae; phylum Streptophyta; class Magnoliopsida; order Asterales; family Asteraceae; genus Glebionis; species Glebionis coronaria. The sequence continues at coordinate 37,446,391 of CM046878.1, forward strand.
CTTCTTTCACCCTTGCGCCCATCGCATCTACATCCGCCACAAACTTATTTTTGCCATACTCAAAGGGCCCCATTGCAACCTGGTTGAAGGCCTTTAGCTGATTGAGCTGGGCGAGCTCATCTTCAAGTACAGAGGCTAGCTTATTTTTCTCTTCTGTTAGGGAGTGGATGAGGGAAGCATCTTGTCGTCCTATCTCGACCTCTTGGTTTATTTTCTCTTGCGTTTCCCCAAGGGCAAGAGACTTCTCCTGAATGATTTGCCCAAGTCTCTATTCAGTGGTCTGAACTTGGGCGGACAACTCCATAAACCACTTCTTGATGCGCGACATCAATGTAACGTTCTACGACGAAAAATAACTGACTTCGTCTGCCAGAATCACATCGCTCATCCCCTCTAATATCACGGCTCGTCCAGGGGGCACGATGTTGTCCAAAAAGCTGGAGTAGTCAAACGCACCGGTCAACTCTGAAGACGCGGGCAATTCCCAATCAGGAGCGAAGACAGGGTCTTGGGGGAACCCGCTTCCCCCCGCTGTTGAAGTCTCCTTTTGGGGGAAGGCGTAGCATGGACTTCTCCCGGTCATCATTGATACACAAAAGAAGCGGGTAGAGAGATATAAGGAGGAATATGGATGATAGCCATAATTCAAGAACAAGTGTTTACCTTAAGTTGATAGTGGCAGGAGGAGTGTGTGGAGGAGTCCTCGCAAGATTCTCCTCAAATTCTTCCTCGGTCACGCGCGTCTCTGTCCATGAGGGCCCAGTCCCTGTGCGAGCGGCTTTGCGCGAAGCTGCTGGGGGGCTCCTTTGCCTCTTGCCCAAAGCAGAGTTCTCCTCTTCTTCAAATTCCAGCGCGGATTTCTCAGCATCCTCCGTAAGATTATCCGATGATAGCAAGGAGCTGAGGAAGGGCGGTGGTTGTTGTCGTGCTGGTGGCTGTTGTTGTAATGGTGGATGTTGTTGAACTGGTGGTGGTGATGGCTGGTATGCGTCGATGTCCTCGTGCTCTTGCGTTGTGGAAGCTTCCCCAAACTCCAGATCCATGGTGTTCTTTTGAGCGCGTTCCTGAATTGACTCTTCATTCTCCCTCTCAGGACGGGAGTAGACTATCAGATCTTCCGGGAAGGCACCGTGAACAAGGTTAAGAATATCCATAGCTGCCCAACAAACAAGTAGACAAGCAAGTGAACAAATTTTTGTTTTTGGCACAAGGTGGTACTTACAGAATGCTACGATGAACGCGGGAAGAACCACTAACCCTGACCACTCTGGGTGCGGAAGATGGGTATCTGCTGCGCGCCACAGATGACTGCGCGACTTAGGCCAAGAATAACCAACAAGGCCTCCGGATACGGTTGCACGGGAATGCGATTATTGTTCAAGGTCTCCGCGTCCTCAGAGTTGTAGGAGTTAGGGCCAGGCAATGGGTCCTTCCTCATCGTTCCAGGGGTCAAAAAGGGGAAGTAACAAGGAAAGGTGGCTTCGTCTACCCAAAAGAACCTATCATTCCAGTCCTTTAAGGAGTCTATTTTCCCATCATAGCATTGCATTTTGCCCTTTCGCTTAGCGAAGGAAACCTAACCATTGGCTAATTGCCATTGGTAGAAGACACGAAATAAGTCTACCGTGGGCTCTATATCTAGTGTGCGACAATTAATTTTGAATCAAAATTTTGGTCGCCCCTATACAATGCAGTTGGGAGACGTGGGTCTCATAATGCATCAGCACACTGACAAGGAAGCGCGACATGGGTATACGCTGATTTGCGTAATCGAAGAACCGAGTATATACTCCTATCTTTCCCACTGGCACTTGGCTTATATTGTGGCGAGGGTTAGGAATTTTTGGGTATAGATAATTGGGTACGTAGTAGTCCTTCGTAAATTGGTCTAGCTCCCCTATGGTCAGGATCGACATGACATCGGATAATTGTCTCACCATGATGGCGTGTATAGAATGCGGCGGTCGCAAAGGTTACCTTAGTAGAAATCTGGTGAAGGATGGAATGATTTGTAGATGATAATGGAAGCTTGAGAGTTTGGAAGTGAATAAACAGTCAAAGGGAGTCATCGGGGTATATATATAGCCCTCCTAAGTTACTATTTACAGCCAAGATATGTGCCACGTGTTACCCACTTGCTAAATCCAACGGTGGAAGATGAAGAGGTAACTATGACATGGCAGACGCTTTTCCTAGGTTCCGAGGAGGTTAGGTGAAAGGGGGGATGAATGTCTTCTTGGCGAGAATGTTTTGAATTAATTGCTCATGTGTGGTTTATGCGCATCTGAGTTTTTTGAGAACTTGGAAGATTGTAGTATATTAGCCGCGGTTAGAACCTGCGACCACTAGACTGGGGGGACATGATGACGTATAGTCCCTAGTCGGGCTGGATAGTCCGACTCACGGGTACTACCCGTATCCATCAAGAATGGATTAATGCTTATGTGATGTGCGCACAGCCCGGGAGGCCCGGTAAGTCGCTGTCGCACATGCGGTTCATTGCTTAACCCTGTCCTCGTCGCACTACGACAGGATCAGACAGAATATAATCTATCTTATGGTTATATTCGCCTAAGGAAAGAGGATATACACTTACCTCATTTATGCGATAAGGATTAATCTACTTTGAATCGTTATCTCTTCCTTAGGCCGCAAGAACAAGGAGCCCAGCCTGGACTCTCTCGAGTATAAAAGGAACCCCCATGGTTCCACAAAGGTACGATACACACAATACCCTAAACCCTAATATACTCAAACCGATTACTTACTCTCACGCTGGAGTCTAATCGTGGGTCAAAAACCCACGGTAAGCCTAACGGTGTCTGTTTAGTGCGTAGGGTTCTTAAAACAAGTTTCACTTGGTGCAAGAGCCAGAGTCCACAAGACCCTGAATTAAGCCTAATTCGGGTGAAGCTCGGTCCATCCAAATTTTGTATCAACACTACACAAGTATCAAGACATCATTCACATTATCACAAAACTTATGAATCACCATAAACATGAACATAAACATGACTTAATAATAAAGAAGAAGTTACCAAACATTAGAGTCCATAGTACCAAAGTATCCAAATGATTCTAACCCAGAGAACAACCAAAATACAATGCATTCTTCCCATAACCTTCTTGGACATCAACCTCTAGGTGTGAGCATAGAGCATTTGGGGTGTTTGGGAATGGGGATTGTTAGAGATTGGATGATTTATAGAGTGTGGCTTACTTTTCTACTTCTTCCATATCTTATTACATGAACATGATTACCAATTCCACCCCTCGCCAGTTCTGGAAATAGGTGAGGGTGATAGGATGTTGGAAATTTAGTGCAATTGTGGGAACGGGTAATACTTGTAAATGGGTTTGGAGGTACGGAGTGTACACCCATTAAGTCCCTTACCTCCCTGGACTCCATATAGTGGTTGTGATATCAGTAGGAAGCTGCTCCTGGTCAGGAAGTTGCTCCTGGTCAGGAAGTTGCTCCTGGTCAGGAAGTTGCTCCTGGTCAGAAAGCTGCTCCTGGTTAGGAAGCTGCTCCTGGTTAGGACGTTGCTCCTGGTGATTCACAAAGTCTTTGTAACCTCTTTGACCAGTTAATAAGGGTTGAATATTGACTTGATGACCAGGTTTATGGTCATGTAACCACTATGCTTTATGAAGGTAATTATGAGATTAATAGGCCGATTAATGCTCTTAATACCTTTGACTAGGAGTTACATTCCTTAGGGAATAGGATCACTATAAATAGTGATCATATTTTGCATGAAAGATACCAAAAAAACAAGAAACACTTACACGCACAGAGTTCTTGATTTGTGCCTAAAACAAGAACTAACTCTTGGTTTTATCCCAAGGAGGTATTCGTGTTAACCCAGGCATAGGGTCGAATAATCTTCTTTGGAAAGTGATTACACGACTCCAAGAGATATTCGGTAACCATTCATTGGTACGTAGTTAGGATATTGATTATCTTCACCCTGTTGGAACGAAGTAAACCCCAACAATCAAAGAAGATTATTTTGTGATAATAAATGGCGGCGGCAATGAAGCATATGGTGGCTAACTTATCCAAACTGGACAAGTTTGAAGGGGTTGATTTTAGGAGATGGCAGAAGAAGACGCACTTTCTTCTTTCTACCATGAACGTGGTGTACGTGCTGACCACTCCCATTCCTGATGGTGGTGATGATGCTACTTTGGAGGAACTGAGGAAAAGGAGCAAATGGGAGAATGATGATTATGTGTGTCGCGGCATAATTCTCAATGGTATGTCTGATTCTTTATTTGATATTTACCAAAATGTTGAATCTACTAAAGAGCTATGGGATTCCTTGAAAGCCAAATATATGGTTCAGGATGCATCAAGTAAGAAGTTCATTGTGAGTGATTTCACAAATTACAAAATGACTGATTCAAGACCAGTCATGGAACAATACAATGAACTTCTTGGAATACTTGGCAGATTTACACAACTTAAAATGAACATGGATGAGACCATTCAGGTCTCGTGTGTCATTGACAAACTGACGTGGTTGTGTAGATCTTAAATTTAGTTCTGAAAGATTGTTTCTTTGTTTAATGTTTTGCATGTTCCTAATATTAGGAAGAACTTGGTTTCTAGTAGTGTTTTGAATAATTATGGTTATAAACAAGTGATTGAATCTAATAAATTTGTTTTATCTAAACATGGTGTGTTTATTGGTTTTGGCTATTTGAGTAATCAAATGTTCTGGCTTAATATTGATTCTAGTATAAATCTTGATTCTGTCTTGATGACTACCACTAAACTGAATGATTCATCACTATGGCATGCTAGACTAGGCCATGTCCACTATAAGAGGATGCAAGATATGTCTAAGGATGGGTTAATTCCAGCTTTTGACATGGACACTGATAAGTGTCAGACTTGTATGCTGAATAAAATTACTAAGAAACCATTTCAGGATGTAAAACGTGTAACTACAGTTTTGGAGCTAATCCATAGTGACCTATGTGATTTGCATGCTACTCCCTCATTAGGGAATAAGAAATACTTGGTAACATTTATTGATGATGCTTCAAGGTTTTGTTATGTCTATTTGTTGCATACTAAGGATGAAGCATTAGATAAATTTAAAGTATTTAAAACTGAAGTTGAATTACAACAAGGAGTCCAAATCAAAAGATTTAGGACTGATAGGGGAGGTGAGTACATGAATACTCAGTTTTTTCAGTCTGTTGGAATAATCCATGAAACAACTGCCCCCTATACTCCACAACAAAATGGTATATCAGAAAGGAAAAATAGAGTACTAAAAGAGATGGTTAACTCCATGTTGTCCTACTCAGGACTGAGTCAAGGGTTTTGGGGAGAAGCTATGTTAACAACTTGCTATTTATTAAATAGGGTTCCTAATAAAAGGAACAGGATTACCCCTTATGAACTCTGGACTAAAAGGAAACCAAACTTGAACTACCTCAAAGTTTGGGGTTGTAGGGCTGTTGTAAGACTCCCTGATCCAAAGGTGAAAACCTTGGGTGAAAGAGGCATTGAATGCAACTTTGTTGGATATGTTGAGCATTCCAAGGCTTATAGGTTCTATGTCATTGAACCTAATGATTCAGTTTCAATAAACTCAATCATTGAATCAAGGGATGCTAACTTTGATGAGACTAGGTTCTCATCAGTCCCTAGACCAAGCCTTAGGACTCCTATAGGAGCTGAGGACACTGGTGTTTTAGTGGAACCTGAAAGGGTCACTGATGAGGTTGTGGTTCAGCAACCTGAGCCTGAGCTTAGAAGAAGCACAAGGCATAGGACTCCAAAGAATTTTGGGCCTGAATTTCAACTATACCTAGTTGAAGGAACAAGGGATGAGGTCTCTGACCAGTACTACTATTGCTTTAATGTTGAGGATGATCCCAAAACGTTTGATGAAGCAATGAAGTCCCAGAATGTTGCTTTATGGAAAGAAGCAATCAATGATGAGATGGATTCCATCATGGGCAACAACACTTGGGTGTTGGTTGATCTACCTCCAGGTTGTAATCCACTTGGTAACAAGTGGATTTTCAAAAGGAAAATGAAGGTAGATGGAACTGTTGAAAAGTTCAAGGCAAGGTTAGTCATTCAGGGCTTTAAACAAAAGTCAAGGATAGACTATTTTGATACTTATGCTCCAGTAGCACGTATCAGTACCATAAGAATACGGGTTGCTCTAGCAAGTATTCACAATCTGATTATTCATCAGATGGATGTGAAGACAGCTTTCTTGAATGGTGACTTGGATGAGGAGGTTTATATGAACCAACCTCAGGGCTTCATCATGCCTGGTCATGAAGGCAAGGTGTGTAAACTGATTAAGTCCTTAAATTGACCGAAGCAGGCACCTAAGCAATGGCACCAGAAATTTGATGAAGTGGTTTTGTCTAATGGTTATTCACTTAACCAAGCTGACAAATGTGTATATAGAAAATTTGATGAATCTGGTAAAGGAGTCATCATTTGCCTATATGTTGATGACATGTTAATCTTTGGTACTGACCAAGCTAAGGTTGATCAGACAAAGGATTTTTTGTCATCAAAGTTCTCCATGAAAGACATGGGGGAGGCTGATGTTATCCTTGGCATAAGGATTAAACATGAAAGTGATGGTATTGTAATTTCTCAGTCTCATTACATTGAGAAGGTGCTGAAGAAATTCAATCACTTTGATTGTACTCCAGTAAGTACACCTATGGATACAAGTGAGAAACTAATGCCTAACAATGGTCAGGCTGTCTCCCAGCTTGAGTATTCTAGGGTTATTGGTTGCTTGATGTATGCCATGACTAGTACTAGGCCTGACATTGCATTTGCTGTGGGTAAACTGAGTAGGTATACTAGTAATCCTGGTACTCAGCATTGGCAAGCAATTCAGAGGGTACTGAAGTATTTGAAAGGAACAATGGATTATTGTTTGTCTTATACTAGATATCCTTCAGTGTTGGAAGGTTACACTGATGCAAGTTGGATCAGCAATACTAAGGATAATTCATCCACAAGTGGCTGGGTATTCCTTCTTGGTGGTGGTGCAATTTCTTGGGCATCCAAGAAGCAAACTTGCATTACTGGTTCAACAATGGAATCTGAATTTGTGGCTCTAGCAGCTGCTGGTAAAGAGGCTGAATGGTTGAGAAACTTGCTTCTTGAGATTCCATTGTGGGTCAAACCTATGGCACCCATTTCTATCCGTTGTGATAGTGCAACTACATTGGCTAAGGCATATAGCCAGATGTACAATGGCAAGTCTAGACACCTAGGTGTTAGACATAGCATGATTCATGAGTTGATCACGAATGGGGTGATTTCAATAGAGTTTGTGAGGTCTCAACAAAACTTAGCTGATCACTTGACGAAGGGATTGGCTAGAGACTTGGTTATAAAGTCTGGTAAAGGGATGGGTTTAAAAGTCCACTCTAGTCACTGAATGCTAGGACACCCAACTCCCTCCTGAGGAAACTTGGGAGCTGAGTTCAATGTGGAAAGCTGAACATTCAGGGGACTGAAGCACATGTTTTACATATCATCCCAAGGATGTGCTTGTACCTGCTGAAAGGAGGATGAAGTTATAAACTTCTTAATGGTTAATTTCTTTGAAAAAGTGCTTAAACAGGAGCATGAACTAAAGAGGAACCACCTATGTAAATGTTGAGGTTTCGCCGCCTCAATGAGCATGGACTTTGGCTCTTACAACATTTATGAGTTGGATATGGACACATGGCTTGTATGGTGTCAGGAGCGTTTTAAGTGTTTGAAAACTTGGGTGTATGTTTTCTTCAGGTGTTCAAAGTAGTTGAAGGGTTCAATTCTTAGAACACCCTGATTCTCGAATATTTGGAGTGATGTACTAAGATGGAAATTCAATCCTCAGGACATTTTCATTTATGCACTGGTTTTGCTAAAGTTGATTTTCATGCAAAAAGGAATTATACTAAATTGGGGAGGATTGTTGGAAATTTAGTGCAATTGTGGGAACGGGTAATACTTGTAAATGGGTTTGGAGGTACGGAGTGTACACCCATTAAGTCCCTTACCTCCCTGGACTCCATATAGTGGTTGTGATATCAGTAGGAAGCTGCTCCTGGTTAGGAAGTTGCTCCTGGTCAGGAAGTTGCTCCTGGTCAGGAATTTGCTCCTGGTCAGAAAGCTGCTCCTGGTTAGGAAGCTGCTCCTGGTTAGGACGTTGCTCCTGGTGATGCACAAAGTCTTTGTAACCTCTTTGACCAGTTAATGAGGGTTGAATATTGACTTGATGACCAGGTTTATGGTCATGTAACCACTATGCTTTATGAAGGTAATTATGAGATTAATAGGCCGATTAATGCTCTTAATACCTTTGACTAGGAGTTACATTACTTAAGGAATAGAATCACTATAAATAGTGATCATATTTTGCATGAAAGATACCAAAAAAACAAGAAATACTTACACGCACAGAGTTCTTGATTTGTGCCTAAAACAAGAACTAACTCTTGGTTTTATCCCAAGGAGGTATTCGTGTTAACCCATGCATAGGGTCGAATAATCTTCTTTGGAAAGTGATTACACGACTCCAAGAGATATCCGGTAACCATTCATTGGTACGTAGTTAGGCTATTGATTATCTTCACCCTGTTGGAACGAAGTAAACCCCAACATAGGAGAGAGTAGCAAGGATGTGGTCAATCAAAGCCATGAGATTGTATGATAAAGATATGAAAAAATACCCCATGGCTTCTTTATATAGTTGAAATGGCCTTGGCCATCAAGTAGTTTCTTTGACTCCAAGGAGAGTAATGTCCATAAAAATGAGTTAATGGAAGCAAATGATTGGACACTAGGTGTTATGGAACTTAACTGTGACTTTAAATGAAACTTGGAAAAGTGGAAGGAAAAAGGAGATGGAAGCCGAAAGAGGAGACGGGAGGTTGCTCATCAAGTGGGCGGCTGCTCAGTTGAAAGGATATGACAGTCGAAAAAGGAGATGGACGGTTGCTCATCAGGTGGACCGGCTGTTTGCCTACTGATCACACTTGCCAGCCAGCTTCTTTGGCCGGCGGGCGGCTGCTCGTCCAGGTTGGTCAAAAAGTGTAAACGCCAAAGTTGTACCTCTTTCTCTTACGCACACGTGAGCGCGAGAACCAAGTCAATTGAAGTTCGCATGATCAAGTTATGGCCAAAACGGTGAAGGTGTGTCGCTAACACAAAGCTTCCAACATCTTCGATATAACATCATTACTTCAATTCTTTCTTGAATTCCGTCTTGAACATCTTCATTTGAGTATCGTGAGCAATGAATTCATGACTCTAAGCTTCTCAAGTAGTCTCCATGAGACTTGTACTTGTCAGGATTCCTTCGTATATGAATAAATCATCGTTTATTCTTCGTTTTCACTACTTTTCTTCACTTCTCGTGGTGATGTAGACTTTGATGAACCTAAAATAAAAAATAAGCTTCATTATGTATCATAAGTTCATATTAATCACATAAATATATGCATAAAAACCACGAGACGCTCCTAAAAATATGTTAGATTTGAGCGTTATCAAATCCTCTCACACTTAAGTTTTGCTCGTACTCGAGCAAGTAAAAGAAAAACTTTGCTTGCTCTCAATAAAATAAAAGTAAAATAAAGTTAGAAAGAAATTACCTAGATGCTAAAAGAAAATAAAATTTTAAAATTTTATGAAAAATTTAAAAAATCTATGAAAAACTGAAAATATTTTTTATAAGAAATCGCTAAAAGTGCAAACCCCCTCACACTTAATAGTTTGCTTGTTCTCAAGCAAGAATAAGAAAATATTTCTCACATAGTGCATGAAAATGGTTTAGAAAATTGCGATGTGAATCTACCAAGTACAAGTACAATATATAATCCATCGTTTTAAGCTTCAATAGAAACAAGACGTTTGACAATTCTCATATAAACAAAACTAAGCCGAATAGCGTGGGCACCAAGTGTACACATCTAAAGAGGACTTTTATTGGATTTTAAGGCTTCGGGTTAATGGGGTATGGATAACGCATGGGAATTTTATGAGAGATGTATCACGAATATACAAGTTAAAAGTCTAACTCCCATGTTGCTAGTTACCGAACAAATAACAAGCCCAACAATGATCATAACTACAAGCTTTATTCAACATATATCGATCAACACATATATATCACGTCTTAGCAAATTAGCTAATCGATATCGAAACATACTTCAACTTCCTTCATCTTCATAATTTATTAGAGCTCATTTGCTATTTTTGTCATCATTTTTTCTCTTTTTTTGATGACTTATTCTTTTTTTTCTTTTTCTCTTTTCTAATTGTTGGGTCAAAAAGTTGATGTGGCAGAAACTCAAAATCGAAGAAAATATCAAGTAATATGTTCAAGCGTTGACAAGAGCAATCTGGGCGTTGACAAGAGCAATTCAGGCGTTGACAGAAAGTCAACAAAAGTCAAACGCAGTCAAAAAGTCAAACGCTGATGGATATTGAAGATTTGATGGAGAATTCTATTTAGGGAATATATTGAGTATATTATTTATGATATACACAATATATAGTTTATCTAAATAGAAGATTTAGATGTTTATTTGATATTATCTCTTGTAGATTATGTTCCTTCCACTATAAAAGGAACAAGAGTCTTAGGTTTTATTCATATTATTCATTCACAATGTAAACCTAAAGTGTGTGTCGACTAGGTGTGGGATTCAATGTACACACACCTAGTGATTGTTGATTATTAATATAATTAGCAATCCATTTGTTTTAATTCGTGTTCTTTGTGTCCAAACACCTTGTTATGATCATTGTTCTTATTCCGCTATGTTATCATATGAATGATGATCAACCTAGATATAATGGTTCATAACCATTGAGTCTAACGATCAATGGACTCCACAATTGGTATCAGAGCCTAAGGCTCTTGATATCTAGGTCCGACGAGGTGTTCGTGTTTCGAGAAGAAAAGAAAAATCTGTCTAGGGTTTTTCTGGACGTTTTTGTGTGCGCAGCAGCATTCAGAAGGGCATAACTTTTTATTGAACCGTTGGATCGCCACGAAATTTTATATGTGTGTTCTACATACATATATTTAGATATCCACCGGAGGGATTGTCGAGATCTATCCCCAAGAAAAAGTTATTAAGCGTCGAAGTCAGCAGGGGTCATATGCTGTTTTCTGTGAACAGTAATAGTAAAAACGCGATTTCTCCTTCGTTAACCGTTGGATCGTCGTGAAATTCGATCTGTAGGTTCTTGACACTTATGTCTAGGATCTCACCGAAGGGATCTTCGATCTGAGCATTTATGAAGAAGTTATTCGCTGTCGAAGTTCACTGCAGTTTATGGATTTTCACATGAAATAATGATTTAGGGTTTATAAAACCCTAGATCAATTAGCCGCTGATGGGAATTATTTAGACGCTGATAGATGTTGGTGTGACGCTGACAAGGCATGGATGAGACGCTGATGACGTCAGTGTTTGGGACAAGACGCTGACAAGGTTTAAAGTTGGCGCTGATGTTTGTTATTTAGGCGCTGACAAGCTTAATTTAGGCGCTGACAGGCTTAATTTTGACGCTGACAGAATAAATCAACGCTGATAGGTTGACAGTGTTGTCCGATATATACATTTTAAACGCTGACAAGTGTTGTCTGATATTGGACAACACACAGTGTTGATATCTTGGACAGTGAAGGATATTGGACAACACAAGGAAGGCTGCTGTTTGAGAAAATTGGACGTTTTAAGCACACAAAAAGGAGGATTATACACACAAAGGTACATGGAATCTCCGTTTTAATTCAGAATATCATGGTGATATTTATGGCTCGGATATTTTGAAAGGGATTAATGATCTTAAATCAAGTTAGCAACAATTCTTGAGGTAATTTATTGGATTTGATTATGTAATCGGGGTAGCCTTGTAAAAGAGTTATCCATCTTATTGATTTTACATATGATATGAAGATTAAGAATTGTCATGAAGAGGTGTTAGCTTAAGGGGAAGAATTCTTATGGTAAGTTTGATGATTGAAGAAGATTTTCGCGAGTTTGTGTTCTATCATATCTTAAAGTCGTGCACTTCCAGTCATAGACTTTAAAGGTAACTTGTTCGTGCTTTACATGGTTAGTGATGAAGACTTGTCATAACACTTGAAGGAGTTACATTATCGTGCTCAGTGTCTCACATAGGATGAGAATATTGACAAGAGATCGAGGTCTCGTTATACTTAGTGGAGTATAAGTTCTTTATCACGTGGATAGTACAAGACATGGAACACAAGGTTGGGTTATTCTACTTCTATATCAAAAATATTATACTTATTTTTCTTCAGGATCATTACACAGAGCCTACTTTTGGAGAATCTTCGAAGATTGCATACATTGTTTACTTTCCTTGTTGATGTGACAAAAAGGGGAAGATATACATGCTACACTTGAGGGGAAGCAATCTGAAGATCATGTACAACTTACAAGAGATACACATAGAGTTTTGCCACTATCAACTAGGGGAAGATTGTTGGGTCAAAAAGTTGATGTGGCAGAAACTCAAAATCGAAGAAAATATCAAGTAATATGTTCAAGCGTTGACAAGAGCAATCTGGGCGTTGACAAGAGCAATTCAGGCGTTGACAGAAAGTCAACAAAAGTCAAACGCAGTCAAAAAGTCAAACGCTGATGGATATTGAAGATTTGATGGAGAATTCTATTTAGGGAATATATTGAGTATATTATTTATGATATACACAATATATAGTTTATCTAAATAGAAGATTTAGATGTTTATTTGATATTATCTCTTGTAGATTCTGTTCCTTCCACTATAAAAGGAACAAGAGTCTTAGGTTTTATTCATATTATTCATTCACAATGTAAACCTAAAGTGTGTGTCGACTAGGTGTGGGATTCAATGTACACACACCTAGTGATTGTTGATTATTAATATAATTAGCAATCCATTTGTTTTAATTCGTGTTCTTTGTGTCCAAACACCTTGTTATGATCATTGTTCTTATTCCGCTATGTTATCATATGAATGATGATCAACCTAGATATAATGGTTCATAACCATTGAGTCTAACGATCAATGGACTCCACACTAATCCTCCTCTTTTTTTTCTTTTTTTTCAACATACATTACATTCTCCCATCACAATTCGCTTAAGCATACAGTACAAAAAATACAAATAGAAGCGGGCTCTCTCCATCTTTGTTGGAATAGCACATACACATAGCGAAGTGTGGCATAAGTATAAATCATCAAAAACGATCCAACATACCAAGCAACTAGCAACCCAGCATTTAGAATTTGACACGGGTTAGGCTACGGTTTAAGGTTAAATTTTTTATTCTTTTTTGTGGATTTAACAAAAATGAAAAGAATGGCTCAATGGTTGTTTTGAGGGTATCTAGCACTAGACAAAAGTGCTAACAAAAGGGTAAATATAGGTGGTTAGCTAATCGATGCAACTAGCTAAAAAGATGTAAACGGAAAAGGCTATTTGGGTCTAATTCCTAAGGTTGCCTCTTTGTCACGCATATACACTTATATCACACAAGTGTGATCTCACTACCTCTTTTTCACAATGGGAAGATTTAGCTATTATATATATATATTTACATATAAGCGTTTGAAAACAACAACATCCTAAGGGCAAACAAGTACACAAATCTTTTTTTATCATTATTTTTTTATTTTTTATTTTTATTTTATGTTTTTTTTATTAGCCCAAAAAATATTTGGATATTAAACATCGGTTTCGTTTTCCCATTTATTTCCCCCCACACTTAAGTTTAGTATTGGACTCAATATTAAAAATAAACTTCAAAGTATGAAAAGTAAGGAAAATAAATAAATAGTCCAAGAGAAACGAAACTTACCGGGTTAGGAAATTGCAATTGTTCTCCATATGATAAGATGCCACGTAAGGAAGATAAGCGATTTCATCTCCAACACGTGTATACACAACCAATATATCAACACAAAGAATCCACCCTCAATAAGCTTTATTCAACATAGAAAATAAACTAAACTACAAAACATGTAAATTTATTAAGCACATTTTCGTAGGTACCACGATTGCATTTAGCGTATGCAACAAGCCCTTAAACCCCTCGGTATCCCGAGTGGACGGGTTGTAGTCTCGTGAGGATTTCCAACGAACACACCCTTAAAGTTCATTCCTTAACCATATGAACTAAAACAAACACAAACACAAACACGTACAAAAACAAAATAAACCACACACAAGACAGCTTAAACAAACAAGAACAAACATTAAGCATATATAAACATCACACATATGACAAATAAAAACAATCTAAGCACTTAGAAACATATCACAACTCTAAAAAAACTAAATAAGAATTTTTTTTTTAAAAGACGCAAAGTAGCCAACCGGCTGCTCTAGGCAGCCGGCAGCCGAGTGCTAACAGACTCAGAGGAGCCGACCAGCTGGCAAAGGAGCCGACAGCTTCTCGACTTTATATATATTTTTTTTAATTTTTTTTTAAATTTTTTTAACATGATTAATCACATCTTAAAATTATGACGCAACAAGATTAACGCAAATAAACAAACCTACAAAAATAAAAGCGAACTAAAAGTAAAAAAAATAAAAGTTAAAGAGGCGAGAAACGAGCACAACCGGATATGCTCTTACTCCCTCTTTTTTTGAACATAACCTCCTTTCCCCATTTTTCCATATCATGCTTTTCCCACTTTTTTTTCATACCATAGCAATCGCCATCATTATGAAGTAAGGCCACTAATCATTTAAGCGCTCCGTACCTTTGCTAAGGATTTCCGTGTGAATCATAGCTACAAACTTTATCACAAAACAACTAAAACACGAGATTGGGCTAAGGTTAGTTAAAACAATATAAAAATGCATAGTAGGATACTTTATTAAATGCTTAAACATTTACAACAAATATCGAAATTAAGCAAAACAAAGTAAAAACCTTTTTTTTAATTACAGTGGGCTTTAGCCGTAGGCTACTGAGCTCGGTCACAGGCTAATTGCTATAAAAATTAAGTCTTAAGATACATGAATCTTAATTATGACCATATACCCTCAATATCCTATATCTCAACAACGATGCATATTCTTTATAAATGACCCACAAAGAAAATGCATTCATGCGCCCCTTTTTTCTGCCTCACAGTTACGAACACAAAAAATAACAAAACAAAAAATATGGTGTACACGAACTAACACAGAAAGAATTGTAGATTACAAATTAAAAAATAATGAACACCATAAACATATTTATTACCAATGTAAAAACTAGTAGGTGCACAAAGTAATCTTATTTTTAAAAACTGTAGAACATGAGAACTTGGGCTCGGCCAGCGACTTAGGTCCTCGGTCACAGGCTAAACATGCTACAAACACAAAAACTAGACTCGACCTACGGCTGGGATACCCGGTCGCAGCCTAAACAATAATTTTTTTACAGGTTGGAGGAGCCGGTTAACCTGGCTTAGCAGCCGCCCCTGGGCGTCAACATAAGGCAAGGAGCCGATCAGCCGCTAGGAGCATTACCGTTTTTAATTAGGAACACAAATTCGGTAAAGTATACCCTAGTCATGTTGTAATTATGTTGGTAAGTCAAGCTCGTCCCATGGGACTTGGTTTGCATTCAAGTGTATTTTGTTCTTAACAAAATGGTGGTTATGATTGTCACGGATCAAACCACCATGAGAATCGATTATAGACACAAGCACACAAAGATCATACATGTATGGACAAATGATCCCATGGACATTCGGATGTTTAGTTTGGAAAACAAATTATCAAAGGTAATCCTTTCGAGCTATAGAACTAATAATAATGGATTAGTGCTTTATAAATCAAGTATACATAAGTCTCAATCAAGTGATCATATCATAAGACTTCTTTCGACATTAGTCTCAATTATACCATTACTTGTTATGTTTATTAAGTCTCTTGCAAAATCGTCACAAAGCACAAGACCAAATCATTTGTCGATTAACGAACTGAAATCAACCATGTTGAGAATCCTTTCGACCTTTAGACTCAACCATGATTAACCAAAATGACAAACAAGAACAAGTTCCAATTCAACCGAATATGATGTTATCACCATAATCCAAAACAAACATTAATAGCATCCAAACATCCATTTATCACAAGTTTTCATATGAACTACACAAGTATCAAGACATCATTCACATTATCACAAAACTCATGAATCACCATAAACATGAACATAAACCTGACTTAATAATAAATAAGAAGTTACCAAACATTAGAGTCCATAGTACCAAAGTATCCAAATGATTCGAACCCAAATAACAACCAAAATACAATGCATTCTTTTTAGAAATCAACCTCTTGGTGTGAGCATAGAGCATTTGGGGTGTTTGGGAATGGGGATGGTTGGAGTGGATGCTTTATAGAGTGTGGCTTTCTTATCTACTTCTTCCATGGCTTATTACATGAACATAGTAACCAATTCCACCCCTCACCACTTCTCGAAATAGATGAGGGGTGATAGAAGAGAGTAGCAAGGATGTGGTCAATCAAAGCTATGAGATTGTATGATAAAGATATGAAAAACAATACCATATGGGTTCTTTATATAATTAAAATGTCCTTGGCCATCAAGTAGTTTTCTTTGGCTCCAAGGAGAGTAATGTTCCAGAAAAATGAGTTAATGGAAGCAAATGATCGGACCCTAGGTGTTATGGAACTTAATTGGGAATTTAAATGAAACTTGGAAAAGTGGCAGAAAAAAGGAGATGGAAACGACAGAGGAGACGGGTGGTTGCTCATCAGGTGGGCGGCTACTCAGCAAAAAGGAGATGGCAGTCAAAAAAGGAGATGGGCGGTTCTCATCAGGTGGACCGGCTGCTTGCCTACTGATCACACTTGGTAGCCAGCTTCTTTGGCCGGCCGACGGCTGCTCGTCCAGGTTGGTAAAAAAGTGTAAACACCAAAGTTAGCTCTTTATCTTACACACGCATGAGCGTGAGAACCAAGTCAATCGGAGTTCGTATGCTCAAGTTATGACCAAAATTGTGAAGGTATGTTGGTGACACAAAGCTTCTAACATCTTCGATATAACTTCATTTCTTCAATTATTTCTTGATTTTCGTCTTGAACATCTTCATTTGATTATCGTGAGCATCGAATTCATGACTCTAAGCTTCTCAAGTAGTCTCCATGAGACTTGTACTTGTCAGGATTCCTTCGTATATGTATAAATCATCGTTTATACTTCGTTTTCACTTCTTTTCTTTATTTCTCATGATGTAACCTTTGATGAAACTAAAATAACAAATAAGCTTCATTAAGTATCATAAGTTCATATTAATCACATAAATATATGCATAAAAACCACGAAGACGCTCCTAAAAATATGTTAGATTTGAGCGTTATTAGTGTAAATGCATTCAAATTAATGTAAATGCGTTATATAATCTTGCGTCAAATTAATGTAAATGCGTTACATAAATATTCATAAATATTCGCCTTTAACCTTAAATTATTTTGTTTGCGTTATATAATCTTTGATGACAATCATATTAATGTAAATGCATTCAAATCTCAATTCATTTATATAATTTTTTTCAAGTAATATATAACACAAATAATATAATTCAATGTCAAAATTGTAAACGATTAACTTTCAGATATTTATTTAAAAAAGCAGAGAGTATTATTTAACCGTATTTTAACTAATGGGGTGAGAGAGAAATGTACCTAAAGGGGAAAGCATTCCCGCATCGGAAGTATCAATGTTTAGCATCGCCTCTTGGAATATTCAGGGTTTGAACTGTACCTCTAAGCAAACCGAGGTTCGGCAAGTTGTTAATGAAAATAACTTGAGTGTGTGTGGTATTCTTGAATCTCATGTTGATGTTTCCTCGTTGTGTAAAATATGTTTATAGGTATTCAAGTCTTGGGATTGGATATAGAATGTTAACCAATGTGATAAAGGCTGTCCGATTATTGTTGGCTGGAATAAGGACGTTGTGGATGTGATGGTCATTGAAACATCTCAAGTTATGCATGTTCAAGTTAAAAATAAGGCTGATGACAATATTTTCTTTTGTTCGTTTGTTTATGCTAGTAACTCTCCTATTGAGAGGCGTTTCCTATGGGTTGACTTGTGCCTCCATAAGATTGTGACTCGTAATAAGCCGTGGATACTCTTGGGGTGATTATAATGTGGAACTTAATATGGAGGATGTATACTCAGGATCGTCCATTCTTAGCTTTCCTATATGAGTTTAAGGACTGTGTTGCCAAGATTGAAGTGTTGGACATCACGAGCTCGGGTTTACATTACACTTGGAACCAAAAACCTAAGGGCATCTCAAGTATTCTAAAAAATCTTGATCGCATCATGGGTAATATTGATTTTTCGAATGTTTTCCAGGGGCTTATCCGGTTTAAACCGTATTGGAATTCTGATCATGCTCCTGCGGTTTTGAAGTTTCCTTCTATTATGTTGCTGAAACCAAGACGGTTTATGTTTTTAGTTTCTTGACACATAAAAAAGATTTGAGTAGGTTGTTCAAATTTCTTGGAATACTCATGTGTTGGGGCATAATATGTTCAGATTGGTGACAAAACTTAATTCATTAAAATCTCCGTTACGGAAATTACTTCACGAACATGGTAATCTCCATGAAAGGCTGTGTAAATTACGAATTGAGCTTGATATGGTGCAGTGGGCTCTTGATTCTAACCCCTTGGATCAGAACCTTAGGGATTTGGAGGCGGTGTATCTTAGTGCTTAGAATCAAGCTAAACTTGACGAGGAACATTTTTTGAAGTAGAAAGCTAAGATCGAATGGCTTAGAGCGGGCGATTCCAATTCAGCTTACTTCCACAATACCATTAAAATTAGAAATTCTAGAAGCCGTATTGCAACTTTGGTGGACTCTCATAATAATTTTTTAGTTGGTGTTGTTGTCTCGTAAGCGTTCGTAAATCACTATGAGGGTTTTCTGTGAAATGCTTCACCTTGTGATAACTTGGTTACCGGGGGATTATTTGTTAGCAAGTATATGAAATAAATCAGATTTACATGGTTCTTGTTATCAATGATGAGGAAATTAAATGGGCTTTGTTTTACATCGGAGATGATTAAGCTCAAGGATCGGATGGATTCACATTAGAGTTTTTCAAGAAAAGTCGGGATACGGTTGGTAACGATGTATGTGAGGCGGTTAAAGATTTTTCATGAATGATAAGCTTCTTAAAGAGGTTAATCACACTTTTATAACCCTCATTCCTAAGATTACTACCCCGACCAAGGTGAATGATTTCCGTCCTATATCGTGTTGTAACGTTATTTATAAGTGTCTTAGTAAAATTATTACTAAGAGGATTATTGCAGGTATTGAAGAAGTGGTTAGTTTGAATCAATCAGCCGTTATCCCCGGAAGGCAGATTTCGGACAGCATCCTTATTACTCAAGATCTTTTGCATCGATACCATAGGAATCGTGGACCTCCTCGTTGTGCTTTTAAGGTTGATATTCAAAAGGCATATGATACCGTCGTTGATTGGATATTTTTAGAAAACATTCTTCATCAATTCGGATTCTCGGTTACTATGATTAAGTGGATTATGGGGTGTGTATTATCAGTTTCTTTCTCTATTTGTGTTAACGGGGATGTTCATGCTTTTTAAGGGTAAAAGGGGTTAAGGCAAGGTGATCCCCTATCGCCTTATCTATTTACGTTGGTTATGAATGTGTTGACTCTTATTCTTAAACGTCGGGTTTCTCATTTTGATTCATTCTGGTTCCACAAACAGTGTGAAGCTTTAGAAATTATTAATGTTTGTTTTACGGATGACCTTTTTCTCTTTGCTAGAGGTGAGGTTGAATCAGCCCGTGTGATTATGGAGAGCCTTAAAGAATTTAAGAAGGTTTCTGGTCTTATTCCTAGCATGCCTAAAAGTACCACCTTCTTTTGTAATGTTCCAAATAATGTGAAAATTTCCATTCTTCATATTATGCCATGTATGGAAGGTACATTGCCGGTTAAGTATCTTGGTGTTCCTCTAATTTCATCGAGGTTGCTGATTAGAGATTGTAAGCCTCTGGTGAAAAAGGTGGAGGATCGAATTGGGGATTAGAAGAACAAGTCTTTATCATTTGCGGGACGACTTCAATTACGCAAATCGGTTATTTAGGCTATGCAAGTTTATTGGGCTTCTGTTCTCCTCATTCCGAAGGGTATTGTTTATGATATTCAGCAATGTATTCAGGCCCTCTTGTGGTACAATGGCGAATCAAGCGAGGCAAAGCTAAGGTGGCGTGGGATTTCATTTTTCTTCCTAAGTCGGAAGGAGGCCTTGGGATTTGGAGTCTTGATATGTTCAATATTGCTCTTATGGTGACACATATTTGGAGTATCTTATCTAGACATGAGTCGTTATGGATTCGTTGGATATATGAGCATAACCTTCGGGGAAGATCATTTTGGGAAGTCCGAATTCTAATGGATGCAAGTTGGGGATGGCGTAATCTGTTGCTTATGTGTGATACGGTTAGGCCTTTCTTTTAGAAGTCTACAGGAAATGGTAATACCACTACTATACTATTTGATTCATGGTGTTCCCTATGTTCAATTTCTAAGCTATTGACTACTCAGGATATATCAAATGGTGTGCATCGTCTTGATTGTGTGGTGTCTAATTTTGTGGTTAACGACGCTTGGAATTGGCCTCAAGAGTGGTTGTTAAAGCTCCAAACTTATGTACGCTTTCGATTTCCAATCTTAGTGATACTTCGGATAAAGTTTTCTAAAAGGACAAAAATGGGCTGCTCTCGGTGTTTTCAGTCAATAAGGCTTAGGAAGAGCTACGTCCGCGAGGATTTGAGGTTAGATGGGCGAGTGTGTAGTGTGGTTTTTGCATTGTATTCCTCAGCGTGTGTTTCATTTATGGCTTACGGTTTGAGGCAGTTTAAAGACCCAAGACAAGTTAACACAACGGGACGTTGGTTCAACCGACATAACTCAGATTTGATGCCCTCTATGTAATGATACTCCGGATTCTCATGGTCACCTATTCTTTGAATGTGGATTCTCGTCACAGGTTTGGTGTTACGTTAGGAGTTTGGCAGATATGGATGCTTTACCCCGTGTTCTTTATTTGATTATTATACATCTTATACTAACTTCTAGGAAATGCACAGCTAGAAGTGTGATTGGTAGACTCATTATCGTTGCTACTACTTATTTATTATGGTTGGAACGAAATAATATATTATTCATGAAAACTCGAAGATCCCCGGAAGAAATTTGTGATTTAGTTATGAAGACGGTTAGGCTTAAACTCCTAACTTTTCGGTTCAAGAACACTACTCAAGTGAGATACTCTCCAAATGGAACATGTCGAGGGCGTTTACTACTTATGGTGCCTAGATTTTCTCTTGATTGCTTGATGTTTTAGTTTTCTAAGTTGAGGTTTAAACTTAGTTGTTTCGGGGCATGTCTTGAACTTTTAGTAGTTTTAAGCTTCAGTTTGAGGTTAATTTGGTACTTTCACCACATTCTATTATACTTGATCTTTTTTTGTGATGAATACATTACCAAAAAAATGTACCTGAGGTTCTACAATTCCCTTCTATTATTATATTTATAGTAACTAAGAATCCTTTAGTTTAAAATAGCCTTTTACATGTCCCGTGCTTCATTTCTAACCAAATTTGAAGATTTGATGATTCGTAATAAAATAAAATAAAAAGATTTAAAATTAAATAAATAACACTGTTTGCGCAATTGTAGCAAGTTTTGCGAGTCTAGGTTCAAGTGTTAGAAACTATGGTCCAAATGTCGTCGGTAAGGTTTAAATGTTGTGGGTCGAGGTGGTCCAGGTTGTAATTAGTGTTGGACCAAGTGGTAGAGATTGATTTTTGGTTAGTGTACATGTGGTGAGTATCGGGTTGTAGTTCTTGTAGGTCGTGTGGTTGAGATCGTTTATGTAGTCTCGACAAGGGTCATGGTTACATAGGTTAGATATCATGATGAAAATTTTGTAACCGTAAACTACCATACGACTGAAGTTTGGTAGCTTAGTGTTGAGAAGTATACACTTGTATACTTTTAAGTATCCTAACACTTGTACAGGGACTAGTTCTGCCATTTCTGATATTAAAAGGTATGGAAGGCAAAGTTATTTTTATTATTATATATATACTAGTTTGAGAATTGTGTAGGGACTGAGATGTGCAATATTGAAGGATTGAAGCTGAGCATATTTAGGAATTCAGGGACTCACATTGCAAAGTAGTATATATATATTATTTCTGTTAGGTTTTTCATTATTAGCTTGTATCGTTTCTTGTTTCTACACACAGTTAACAATCTCTCTCGTTTGTATCGTTTGGTAAAGATCTCAATCTGTGAGATCTTGTTTGTTGATTTCTTTCAGTTGTATTTGTACGATAAAAACCATATATATTACATTTAAAGTAATAGTCTGAGGCAGTTAATAAAAGGGGTGGTTGGTTGACTAAATCAGTTGTTATAAAGATCTTTGTATAAATTTCTACATGGTATCACAGCCTGGTTGGCTTTGATACAAGGATCTTGATAGTTTTTTCAAAATTAGGGTTTTTGAAAATTGGGGGTTTCTCAAATTAAAGTTGTTTTAACTTGTTAGTTGGTAAAATCTGTTGATTCTTGATGTTAATTGGTCATTTTCATGATAAGTTAGTGTTTTCTCAAAAATTAGGGTTTGATAATTTTTAGGGGGTTTCGGGTATTCTTGGTTTCTTGTTCATTTGATCAACATCGTTGTTGGTTAATTTGGTTTTCTTGGGTTTCTTGATTGAAAACCCTAAATATCAGAAGTTGGGGTTATTCACATCTGGTAAGGTTTGTTGTGATTTGTTATTTGGTTTCTGGTGTTTTAATCTTGCAGGTATTGCTTGATTTGGTGATTGTTTTTCCGCTACATTCTTGGTTAAAGATCATCTTCATCTTGTTTGGTTACTATTTTGCTTGTTGTTGTGCATGATAGTATCATCTCACGCTATTTATCTCTCTTTATTTTTGTTTAGTGGGTTTAGGTGTCGAAGGGATTGTTGCTCTTGGTTTTGTGGTGATATAAGGTGGTGATTATCTGTTATTGTTTTGTGTGATTTTCTGTTTGCTTTTTGTGTCTTTATTTGTTAAATATGGCTCTAGAAAATAAGGATAAACATCAATCAGGGGGTTCTGGTAATAATGAGATAGATGTTTTTGACCCTCTATACTTACATAGTAATGATACTAGCGGGGTTCCTCTAGTTGGGTTTAAACTAGAAGGAACAGAGAACTATAAGATATGGAAAGCTGCTATGACCAGGGCTATCCATACTAAAAACAAGTTAGGATTTATAGATTGTAAAATTGATAGACCTGAGGCTGCTGGTTTCTTGCAAAACCACTGGGACAGGTGTAATGCTGTTGTTTTAAATTGGATCTTGGGTTGTGTTTCACAAGATGTTTACATTGGACAAGTTTTTTTTGATAATGCTAAAACTGTTTGGGATGAATTAGAAAAAACATATAGTAAAAAAGATGCTTCTGTCATATTCAATCTGCACTATAAGATACATTCATTAACTCAATCGGGAATGGTTTTGTCTGAGTATTATCATATGTTTAATGCTTTGTGGAGGCAATATGACTCTCTAGTCAAATTGCCAGAGTGTACTTGTGATAACTCAACATAACTTAAAGCTCACAATCAGCTTATTAAGCTGATGCAATTTCTCATGGGGTTAGATGAGGTTTATGCTCCTATCAGGAGTATAATCCTTACTAGTGACCCTATCCCTGATGTTAAGGGTGCTTTTGCTACTTTATCTAGAGATGAGTCACATATGGGATCTCATTCCCAAAGTGAATCTAGAGGAAGTGGGACTAGTACTACTTTTGTTGCTAGACCTAGTAATGCTAGACCTAATAATGCTAGACCTAATAATAATACTTGGAATAATACTGGTTCTAATAATGCTGCTAATAATAGGTCTGGTAACGCTAGATCTAATAATAATAATAGATCTTCTTTGGTTTGTACTCATTGTAATATGAGTGGTCATACTGTTGACCGATGTTTTGAACTTGTTGGGTATCCACCAAATTTTAGAAAAAATAATAGTTTTAACAGAGGTACTTCTAGTAACAATGTTGTTACTGGAAGCAGTGATCATGTGAATGTTTCATCTAAGACTTTTACAGATGAACAATATAAGCAGTTGATGGACTTAATAAGTAGTAAAACTGGATCTGAAAGTATTCCTGCAAATATTGCAGGTATTAATTGTGCCATTAGTTTTTGTTCTTCTAGATTTTTTAATCATAATACTAATATAAGCACATACAGTGTTTATATTGGTTGGATAATGGACTCAAGTGCTAGTCAGCATATGACTTTTACTTGTATTGGTATGTTTAATGTTGTTGATGTATCAAAGCTTGGTATGACAGTTGGGCATCCAAATGGTACTAAAGCTTTGGTGACACACATTGGTAGTATTAAACTTACTAATTCCATTATTCTTCATGATGTTTTAGTTGTTCCAGGATATCAAGTTAGTTTGTTATTTGCTCAAAGATTGAGTAAAGATAATAAGTGTCAGGTCATATTTGATGAAAACTCTTGTGTGATACAGGATTCTGTGCTAAGGACCCAAGTGGGGACTCGTAGAGAACAAAATGGTCTATATTTTCTTAATACATGTAAAAGAATTGAAAATCATAATGTTCAATTTTGTTCTTTGTCTAAATGCATTTGGCATAATAGACTTGGTCATCCTTCAGACCAAGTCTTGCATGTTCTTAAGCAAAAACTGAACATAGATATGAAAAATGATAATGAGATTTGTGAGGTTTGCCATAAGGCAAAACAAACCAGGGAACCCTTTCCACTTAGTGAACATAAGACTACAGGTCTTGGCCAAATTGTTCATATGGATGTATGGGGACCATATAGAGTTTCTAGTAGAGAAGGTTTTAATTACTTCTTGACTTTGGTTGATGACTATACTAGGGCTGTTTGGGTCTTTCTGTTGAAGGGAATAAAATGAAGTTTTTGAACATGTGGTTGGATTTTATAACTTGATCAAAAATCAGTTTAGTCAAACTATAAAGATTCTTAGAAGTGATAATGGAACTGAATTTTTGAATAATAACATGTTTGTTTTTTGTAAAAACAATGGGATTGTTCAACATACTACATGTGCTTATACTCCTCAACAGAATGGGGTAGCTGAGAGAAAACATAGGCATTTGTTAAATGTTGCTAGGTCTCTCATGTTCCAGGGGGAATTCCTCTGAACATGTGGACTAAGTGTGTTCCAACTGCAGTTTATCTAATTAACAGGACTCCTAGCTCTGTGTTATCTGGAAAAACACCATATGAAATGATTTATAAGACTGAACCTAATCTCTCTCATATTAAATGTTTTGGTTGCCTTTGTTTTACTTCTGTGCTTAATAATACTGATAAGTTTACCTCTAGATCTGAAAAGTATGTTTTTATAGGTTATGCTTTTGACAAAAAATGGTATAAGTTGTTTAGTCTTGAAAGTAAATAATTCTTTTTCTCAAGAGATGTTAAGTTTTATGAAACTGTATATCCTTTTAAAAACAAGTCTGAAAATAACGGTTTTCAATTTGTGGTTGAAAATATAAATAGCATAAATTTTTTCAATACAGATCAAGAGGGTAACTTGTTAAATGATCCCTATGATGAAAAGAGAGACAGTAGGACTGATTGGAGTGAGGGCATAGACCAATATTATTTGGAGGTACTGAAAACTCTAGTAATGTATCCATTTTTTTAGTATAATTGTTTTCCTCGACTCGACTCGAATTGAAATCCAATTTTATCGTTAATACTTAATTCGTTTTTGGTTAATGAAACTTGATTTGGAATTGTTAACTACTTTCGACAAATACGTAAACGACACGAAAAACGAGGTAAAATACTAAAATAATATTGCTATTGTTATAATACTAATCTACTACTAATGGCTAAAACTATTCTAACAATACAAATGTAAACTAATTATGTAGTCACGATTTCAATAACAAATAAAATGGTCCAAATTGAAACTGATCCAACAAGAGTCCATTTACATATCTATCTAACTAATACTATAATGACATGGACTTGTCATAATACCAATATAAATTGCAACTGATTAACAAAATACAGAATGTGACAAAAGTAAGAAAGTAATGTCTAAAGACCAATCAACGAACTTGATATATAAAAAAACGCTTAATAATGGAAACAGGTTATGACATCAAACAACTAAGCTTGTAAACCTCCTAAACTGATGTCAAATATCTTGCAATAGAATTCATTATTCAAGGCTGGAAAAATAATAACAACTGTTCTTTTAGACTTTCAATTGCACCTAAACTTTGACTCAATTCTCAGTTTTTTTAAACAGAATACAAGTTTGATTCTATTCTTTTACAAGTAATCTTCTATTTAATACTAATTCAAATAACAAATAATAATCTATTGTTGCTAAACTTGCCATTCTATGTTTGACCTATTATTCTGCCTAAAGCTTGAGCACATCAAGTAATGTACTGCTATTATAATATAGGACTGAGATTAGTTGTGCCAAATATGCAATAACAAAATTGACCAAGAAATCCTTTACGCTACAAACAACTATATACCAAACAGGAAGACAATTCAACGAAAAGAAATAACATGACTACGGCTATGCTATATTACCACTACATAACGCATCAAACTTAAAATCAATAACAAATTAAAATGAACAGAAACTTACGCTGCATCCCGGCCTCCGTTGATGGCGACGACGACACTATCGAACTTGGACCAGTACCATGAGCTTACTAAGCGAATCGAAACTGCTACAATGAACCGAAACCTGAAATCGAAGCTATACTTGAACCGAGAACTGAAATCGAAGCTATACTTGAACCGAGAACTGAAATCAAAGCTGAAACGATCGAAACGAAACAAGCTATTGAACTATTATCGACACTAACCAAGCTAACAACACATATTTCTCAATGAACTTAACAACGCAGTTGGCTCGGCTTCAAATCTAAACCAGGCCCCTAAACTAATCGAACTCAATGAACTGTAGAAAGAACTAAAAACATTACCGAATCAAATGAACAACTAGTAAACAGATTATCGCTCATAGCAAATTACTCATAACAGTGACATGAACAGTAACTCGAGCAGTTAACCAGGACCATAAACTGAACAGTAACTCAAACCATTAACTAGTACTAAAAAGAACTCGAGTCTCAAGATGTAAAACAACTTTTATATTATTCAGCAAACCAATTAACGAATCACAAATATATTAAAACTGAATTCGAATCATTTACCTAGAACAGAAACAAACATCAACATCAACCGAAACCATAAATATATAAACTGAAACTAGATCATCATTCGAAACACAAACATCAACCGAATGTGACAATCTAACATTTTCAGGTAGTGAATTATTTTCTCGTATAATATTTTGAAACTTATTTTTGTGTTGGTTGATGAACTCACAATTTACAGATTTAAATTTGGGCTTACGTGCATAATTTAGCGTCCTTTACGACTAAACCGGAAACCTTAGGATTACGTATTTACGTTTTTGAACTCCGTTTTTGATGAGACAATTTTTATTAGATTCGTTTTGTGCCGTTGATTCATAATTTATAAAAACGTTTTTTGTAAAACGACCCGAGGGCACGCAAATTGAGGAAACTAGAATCGAGGAATACCCGTAAATTAGCGGGATGGGACAAAATAATTTATCCCACCCCTCTATACAAGGGACGACCAAACTTGGACACCACATCAAAGATGTGGCATCCTTACACTAACCAAGTTTACAAGTGTAAACTTAAGCTTCATTTTGAAGCTACTTCATTCCACTAACCACAAGACCACTAGCCTTTCTCATTTCCACCATTTCATACATGCAAAACAACCAAAACTCTCCTCCCTCTCTCTACCGTTTCCGTCCCACAACACCACCATACACCATCATTTGATCTTTTCTAGCCACACGTTACTTGTTATCTAGCTATATTATGGAGAAACCTTGAAGCCTTGATTGATTGGTGGCCATTTTAACAACAAAAGAGGTGATTTGCTTGTGTCCTAGAGCTAATTTCTCAACAAACTTTCTTGGTGATTGATGATCTTGGAGATATATTTGGTGTTCATCAAGTTGTTGTCTTCCAAAAACAAGATATAATCTTGGTTGGTAAAGAAGATCATCCTTTCCATTTCTCTTGTTATTTTTGTAAAGATCAAATGTATTTTCTTTCTTGTTGTATATGTATATGATGAATATATGATGATAAAAATGTTGTGTGGGGATCAAGTGTTGATAAATATGCTTAAAAAGATGAATAACTATAAGAAACAATGCTAAAATCATGCTTAATTTGTTGGCTGTATAAAAACAGTAAGTAACCAAAACTTAAACTGATAAATTTGCATGGTGGAATCCATTTACAGTAAGTATAATATGTCATACACATGTGAGAGTTGGCCATGCAATGGAATCATCAAAATGAGAGATATGATCAAAACAAGATGAGTGTGCTAATCTGAATAGTCTGTTTTGTAGGGACTGTTAAGGATAGTTAGACATAAAATGAGCAGTAGCTATAACCAACTTATTTGTAGCACATAATATGAAGTTCATGCCATCCAATAATGAGCTTCTAACTCATTGTATAACTCTAGATATGATAAAAAGGGTGAAGATGAAACTAAAAATCAGAGTTTTAAGAATTAATGTTTAATACTATTATATAAGCACTCAAATAATATAGTATAAAATGTGAAATTAAAACCCACTAACTTATAAATTTCATATATAAATATGTATAAGGTTAAATATATGGACACTTTATAAAAATGGTGGTTGAATAAGATTTATAAGTTATAAAAACTATAAACATGATTTTTACGACTTTTTCGGCTATTACCGTAAAATTAACGTTTTTCGCCAATTAAAACTTAGACGATCAAACCCGTCTAATGTAAAGTTTTTAAAAGTCATATACTGATATATAAGTATCTAATACAAGTAAAAACCGATAAAACCCGAACTATAGGACATACGGACATTAACGAGCTAAGTTAGCATATTGGACTAATAATTTAACTAAATAAGTTAAACACTTATAAAAATTACTTATTGGGCTTAACCCATTTGGGCCCAACATGTAAAGTGTAAATACTGAAAATACAAGTATAAAATGGACTAATACAAGTTAAAGAACTTATAATAGGCTTATTAGACCTAAAACATGTAAATAGGTAAAACTAGTAAACTAGTAAAAAGTTACCAATACATAAACACTAAAATGAGTAAATAAGAATATATAAACCCACTTAATCATCATCATATGTACAAAATCATCATATGTATATTTGTTATTTTGATAAAGTCATTGGACAAAAGTCTAAGACCGATTATTATTTATATAGGTTTCTATGACCGAAGCACACCCGTAGCCGATAATCCGCCTTTCATTATCAACGTGAGTTCATAGCCCCGCACTCTTTTAAATGTTTTATAAAATGATTTGTAAACCAGCGAGGGAGATAACATGCTAGATTTTGATAAAAATAGAACACAAGTAGTCCCGATGGTATGCTTAATGATATGGACCCGAATGATGCTATGACCCTATAAACGAGATAAAAAGGATTATTAGTTGTTAGGTTATGTCACTCAAAGTCCCATTAGCATGAATTGTGAACTACAGGGATTTGGTAGACGCTTATGCATATGATAGTACTATTTGGGGACGATCACCCTAGTTCGCGCCTTGACGGTTGATCCCCGTCGTACCACATTGATTGGTAAGCGAATTTATGTATGAGAAGATTTACATAGCGTGATTTTTGTGACGAAACGCTAACTTAGATGGGCGAATTGTTTGTCGGGTTCGCGGCCCGTTGTTGTGATAGTAAGGTAACAATGTCATGCGGCTAATAATAATCCTAAAATGTATTTCAATACAATACGACAACGATGCTAATAACGATAATAATATTGCCTATAATGGTTATATTGAGGCTACGGTCTCATGGACGGTTTAAGATGTATGCTTGATTTATATATTGCCTGACTAGCAATACGAGGACTTACTTCCGATATTATACTTGTGTTCTGATTTTAACGATTGTTTTATATAACGGTTTTATTAAACTCTATGAATTCACTCGGCATTCGCTAATATGATTTTTGCATGTTTTTATCTCAGGTGCTTGAAGGTAATCCGGATGGAGATCGACTCTGATGGCCCACATAATATTAAAAATGTTCATTTGATCTATGTTTTGTAAACTTAATGACCTGTATAATTTGGGACATGTTGTACACTTTAAAACTTTTTATCGAATGAATGTATGTTGAACCTTGTACAACCATTTTTATGTGTTGTCTATGATTGGAGTTATTGTGCTATCCCGTAACACTCTAAAAGACCCTTCCGCTGTACCGATACGAAATTTGAGAGTGTTACAGTTTGGTACCAGAGCTCTCGTTATAGAGAACAAAAGATTTTAAAAACCAAGGTTTTGAACAAAACTTTTCAAAATATTTTAACTATGAACATTTGAGAAAATATTTGAAAAATCTTTTGACTATAGCAGTGCCAAAGATCTCCGACGTTACCAACAAGCCCTATTGAGAAGATATATATTTTGATATATATAATTTAATTTATATATATGTATATATCGTGATTTCAGTATGTAATTGTTTAATAAGTATGTTATCCTAATACGAGATATATATATATATATATATATATATATATATATATATATATATATATATATATATATATATATATATATATATATATATATATATATATATATATATATATATATATATATATATATATATATATATATATATATATATATATATATATATATATATATATATATATATATATATATATATATATATGTAGATTGTCATGGCTGACCCTAATATTCCTGTAGAGAACCATGTTATTCTCGAACCTAATGTAGATGATGATCCTTATTTAGACTTAGTAGATTATGATATGGATGACGAGGAGGAACCATTTGAGGATCCCGAGCCCGAGATATGACTAGGAGATCAGATTGCCCCTCAAGTTGATATGATAGAGAATGAGATTGATAATGTTGATATTGAGAATGATAATGATGAGATTGGGTTAGATAATTTAGATGATGAGATTGACGACGAGGATTTCGAGGAGGATATAGGTATAGACGATGAGGTTGATGATGATGAAGAAGCCGAGCTTATTTACCCTTATGATGTTCCAGAGGGCGAGCCTTTACCCCCACCAGTTTATTTGTCTGATTCTGAGGTTGAGCTACCTAGGGATGAAATGTCTGAATCGTCTAAATCTGATTCTGAATCAGAGGAGGATGAGGATGATAATGCACCTGACGGTACTGATGGTATTGCTACTCGTAGACGTGTGATAGGAGAGTCGTCTAGTGCTCGAGAGGCTACTCATATTGATGGTCTTGCATCATGGGCCTTGAGACGTGATCTAGATGCTTCCCGTGTTAAGAGTAGTATGACAGAGATTGGATTAGGTATTGTTCAGACTCATGTTGCTTATTTGGAGTCGAAGACTAAGGTTGGTGAGAAAGAGCGGGAATTGCTTTGTTTGGATTTGACTGATGTAGAACGTGGTTTGAATGAGGCTTTTAGGAGGTTATCGGTGTTAGAAAGTGGTGAGTTTGCTGCTATGAAGAAAAAGGTGAATTCTATGGAGATTCAGTTGAATGTAGCTCGTGCGATGCGTGAGAAAGCTGAGAAGGAGTTGAATATATTTGTGGGATGGAATAGTAGATTTTATGCTGACATGGTTGAAAGAGGAGTGATCCGTAAGCGCCCAACTGAAGATGTGTCTAGTGATCGTCCGACAAAGATACAGAAGACGATGGATGATGGACCATCTGGCGGTTCTCAGTAGACCAGTATGTGTTTAGTAGTGACCTTTGTATCTTTTGTACTTTTGTAGCTTTGACTGAACCGACTTGTTAGTAGTAGACCTGGCACGAATTTTGAGTATATATAGTGCTAGAAACTTTGATATGGGATGTAACTAAGACAATGCTTTTGTTTCAAATCGAATGAAATATGTATCTTGTCTTGAATTCCATATTGTGCCTTATTTGTATCTTGATTATGAATTCAATCCATATTATATGAATCCCTTGTTGGGTGAATGCTTAATACTTTGAAATTGTGAAATTATAGAACTATGCCGCCCAAGAAGGTTGTGACTGAGGATGATGTACGTAGGATTATTACGGAGCAAGTTACCGCATCTATGACTGAATTTATCGCAAAAATGCTAGAAATGAAGCTGGCGGTAGTGGAGCTGGCGGTAGTGGAGCTGGCGGTAGTGGAGCTGGCGGTAGTGGAACTGGTGGTACTAATGTGAATGTGAATGCTAATGCTAGAGGAAATATAGGAGGACTTGGAACTAATGCACCTGAAGTTAGTGGCTGTACTTATGTGACGTTCATGAAGTGTGAACCTCTACCTTTTAATGGAACTGAAGGTGCTGTAGGATTAAGCCAGTGGATTGAGAAGATTGAGTCGGTATTTCGGATTAGTAAGTGTAAGGAGGAAGATAAAGTGAATTTTGCTATGGCTACTCTTAAAGGTCGTGCGTTGACTTGGTGGAACGGGAGAATTGCTTTCATGGGTATTGATGCTGCTAATGCTACTCCTTGGGCTGAAATTAAGAAGTGGATGACTTTGGAATTCTGTCCCCGTAGTGTGATTATTAGGTTAGAACAAGAGTTGATTCATCTGAGAATGAAAGGTGTGGAAATTGATAGTTACACAAACCGATTCCATGAGTTGGCCTTGCTATGTCCTCGATTGGTGGAACCCGAAGAAATCCGAATTGAACAATATATTAAAGGGTTGACCAAGAATATCCGGGGGGACGTGACATCATCTAAACCGATGACCATTGATGATGCTGTTCGAATGGCCTACCAACTCATTGGACATATAATTCAGGATAGGGAAGATGAAGCCCGTGTTGGTGAGAAAAGAAAGGGTGATGGTGATCGTGTAGATAGAGGTGATAATAGGAAGAATTTCAATCGCCGTCAGAACCAGAGAAAGGGGAATGCAAATGCTCTTACCAACAACACACCGCGCAACAATGATAGATGTCCTAAGTGTGGCAACAAGAGGCATGCTGGCGACTGCTGGAAGTGCCGAAATTGCGGAAAGCTTGGACACAAGGTTGAAAGGTGTAAGAAGGGAACCATTTGCTTCAACTGTAATGAAGAAGGTCATAGGAAATCGGAATGCCCCAAGTTGAAAGCGATTGTACCTGGAAGAAACCCCCAGGGTGGTGTCTATCAACTTGGAACAATTGAGGTGAAGAAAGAGGATCCAAATGTCGTTACCGGTACGTTTTTACTCAACAATCATTATGTTGTTGCTTTATTTGATTCGGGTGCTGATAGGAGCTTTGTATCCACTAAATTTAGTGCCCTCATTGACATTGAACATGTTGAGATAAATACCAGTTACGAGGTGGAATTAGCTGATGGTAAATTAGTGAAAACTAATAAGCTATTAGAAGGATGCTCTCTAAATCTCTTGAACTATTCCTTTCCGATTGATTTGATGTTGATAGAAATAGGTAGTTTTGATATTATTATTGGTATGGATTGGTTGTCATTGAATAATGCTACTATTTTATGTGGAGAGAAGAAGGTTAAGATTCCTCTTAGGAATAGGACGTTAGTAATTGATGGTAATCGAGGTGAATCCCGTTTGAAAATCGTTTCATGTATTAAAGTCCAAAAGTACATCAGGAACGGTTGTGAGTTATTTTTAGCTCAAGTGACCGGGAATGAGTCTAGGGAGAAACGATTGGAAAATGTACCTATTATTTGTGAATTTCCTGAGGTATTTCCTAAAGATTTACCCGGACTTCCACCGATAAGGCAAGTAGAGTTTCGAATCGATTTAATTCCTGGTGCTGCACCGGTGGCACGTGCGCCTTACCGATTAGCCCCTTCTGAATTAAAGGATTTATTTGAGCAACTTAAGGAGTTGTCTGATAAAGGTTTTATTCGACCGAGCTCGTCGCCTTGGGGAGCTCCAGTCTTGTTTGTTAAGAAGAAGGATGGATATTTCCGTATGTGCATTGATTATAAGGAACTGAATAAGTTGACAATTAAAAATCGATATCCTTTACCTAGGATTGATGATTTGTTTGATCAACTACAAGGATCTAGTGTGTATTCTAAGATAGATTTACGGTCCGGATATCACCAACTTCTCGTCCGTGAAGAAGATATTCCTATAACTGCATTTAGAACTCGTTATGGACACTATGAATTTCAAGTAATGCCATTTGGGTTAACTAACGCACCTGTGGTTTTCATGGATTTAATGAATCGAGTGTGCAAGCCCTACTTGGATAAATTTGTGATTGTGTTTATTGACGATATTCTAATCTATTCTAAGAATGAAGATGAACATAGAGAACATTTAAGGATTATTTTGAATTTGTTAAAGGATGAGAAGTTGTATGTTAAGTTTTCGAAATGTGATTTTTGGTTAGATTCTGTGCAATTTCTTGGTCATGTGATTAACAAAGATGGAATTCATGTTGATCCTGCAAAGGTTGAAGCCATTAAGAATTGGTCTGCACCGACAACGCCAACGGAAGTGCGACAGTTCTTAGGATTGGCTGGCTATTATAGGCGATTTATTAAAGAATTTTATTTGATAGCTAAACCATTGACTAAGCTTACCCAGAAGAATAAACCTTTCGTTTGGGGAAGTGATGAAAATGGAGCATTTCAGACATTGAAGCAAAAATTATGTAGTGCAGCAATTCTATCATTACCCGACGGGAGTGAAGATTTTGTAGTGTATTGTGATGCATCTCTTAGAGGCTATGGAGTTGTTTTGATGCAGCGAGAGAAAAAGTGATAGCTTATGCTTCTAGGCAATTAAGGAAGAATGAGGAGAATTATACTACTCGTGATCTTGAGTTAGGAGCTGTAGTCTTTGCTCTTAGGTTGTGGAGACATTATCCGTATGGCACCAAGTGTACGGTATTCACCGATCACAAAAGCCTACAGTATATTCTCGATCAGAAGGAATTGAACATGAGGCAACGAAGATGGATAGAGTTGTTAAGTGACTATGATTGTGATATAAAATATCACCCAGGAAAAGCCAATGTTGTTGTCGATGCATTAAGTAGGAAAGATAGAGAGCCTATCAGGGTACGTTCTCTAGTCTTTACTGTGCACAATAATTTGCCTGAGCAAATTAGAAATGCGCAAATAGAAGCCTCTAAGAAACAAAATTTTGTTAATGAAGGGTTCCGAGGAGAAGGAGATCCTATAGAGGTTAGAGCTGATAGAGTGAAATGCTTAAGAGGTCGTATGTGGATACCTAAGTTTGGAGGCTTAAGAGACTTGATTATGTTAGAATCCCATAAATCTAAGTATTCCATTCATCCGGGATCTGATAAGATGTACCATGATTTGAAGAAGTTGTACTGGTGGCCGAATATGAAAGCTGATATTGTTATGTGTGTTCTTCAATGCTTGACTTGTGCTAGAGTTAAAGCTGAACATCAAAAGCCACCAGGACTACTTCAACAGCCAAAGATTCCTGAATGGAAGTGGGAGCGAATTATGATGGACTTTATCACCAAGCTTCCTAGAACATCATCTGGAAACAACTCGATTTGGGTTATTGTCGACAGATTGACCAAATCAGCACACTTCATTCCGGTTAAAGAGCAGTTCTCACTGGAGAAGTTGACTCGTATATATCTTGAGAATGTTGTATGCAAGCATGGAGTGCCTGTATCGATCATTTCAGATCGAGATCCTAGATTCGCATCGTATTTTTGGAAATCTCTCCAACGATCTTTGGGAACGAATCTCGACATGAGCACTGCTTATCACCCCCAGACTGATGGGCAGAGTGAAAGGACGATACAAACACTAGAAGATATGTTGAGAGCTTGTGTGTTAGATTTTGGTAAGAATTGGGATAAACATTTGCCGTTAGAAGAGTTTTCGTATAACAATAGTTACCATTCTAGTATTAAGGCTGCACCGTTTGAAGCTTTGTATGGTAGGAAGTGTAGATCTCCTGTATGTTGGAGTGAAGTTGGGGATACCCAGCTCACGGGACCGGAATTGATCCGGGAGACTACGGAGATGATAGTTCAGATTAAGAATAGGTTGTTGACTGCCCGTAGTAGACAGAAAAGTTACACGGATGTGCGGCGGAAGCCGATGGAGTTTAAAGTGGGTGACCGAGTAATGTTGAAAGTATCGCCATGGAAAGGCGTTATAAGATTTGGAAAGCGAGGAAAATTGAATCCCCGTTATATTGGACCCTTTAAGATTTTATCTAGAGTAGGTCCGGTGGCTTACAAACTAGAGTTACCCCCAGAACTTCATGGTGTTCACAACACATTCCATGTATCTAATCTGAAGAAATGTCTAGCAGTAAGTGATGAGAAAATTTCGTTGGATAAGGTTTGAATAGATGGGAAGTCGCATTTTATCGAAGAACCCGTAGAGGT
The DNA here is from genome assembly GCA_025667525.1 of Glebionis coronaria. Taxonomy (NCBI): domain Eukaryota; kingdom Viridiplantae; phylum Streptophyta; class Magnoliopsida; order Asterales; family Asteraceae; genus Glebionis; species Glebionis coronaria. The sequence continues at coordinate 37,483,013 of CM046878.1, forward strand.
TATGGATCGTAAGGTAAAGCAACTGAAACAAAGTCGGATACCTATTGTCAAGATCCGATGGAATTCAAAGCATGGACCGAAATATAATTGGGAACGAGAGGATGAAATGTGGAAGTGAATTATACTTGGGAACGGACATCAAAATGAAATGGATCACGAGGACGTTGATCCCTTTTAGGAGGAAAAGCTGTGACAATCTAACATTTTCAGGTAGTGAATTATTTTCTCGTATAATATTTTGAAACTTATTTTTGTGTTGGTTGATGAACTCAAAATTTACGGATTTAAATTTGGGCTTACGTGCATAATTTAGCGTCCTTTACGACTAAACCGGAAACCTTAGGATTACGTATTTATGTTTTTGAACTCCGTTTTTGATGAGACAATTTTTATTAGATTCGTTTTGTGTCGTTGATTCATAATTTATAAAAACGTTTTTCGTAAAACGACCCGAGGGCACGTAAATCGAGGAAACTAGAATCGAGGAATACCCGTAAATTAGCGGGATGGGACAAAATAATTTATCCCACCCCACTATACAATGGGACGGCCAAACTTGGACACCACATCAAAAATGTGGCATCCTTACACTAACCAAGTTTACAAGTGTAAACTTAAGCTTCATTTTGAAGCTACTTCATTCCACTAACCACAAAACCACTAGCCTTTCTCATTTCCACCATTTCATACATGCAAAACAACCAAAACTCTCCTCCCTCTCTCTACCATTGCCGTCCCACAACACCACCATACACCATCATTTGATCTTTTCTAGCCATAAGTTACTTGTTATCTAGCTATATTATGGAGAAACCTTGAAGCCTAGATTGATTGGTGGCCATTTTAACAACAAAGGAGGTGATTTGCTTGTGTCCTAGGGCTAATTTCTCAACAAACTTTCTTGGTGATTGATGATCTTGGAGATATATTTGGTGTTCATCAAGTTGTTGTCTTCCAAAAACAAGATATAATCTTGGTTGGTAAAGAAGATCATCCTTTCCATTTCTCTTGTTATTTTTGTAAAGATCAAATGTATTTTCTTTCTTGTTGTATATGTATATGATGAATATATGATGATAAAAATGTTGTGTGGGGATCAAGTGTTGATAAATATGCTTAAAAAGATGAATAACTATAAGAAACAATGCTAAAATCATGCTTAATTTGTTGGCTGTATAAAAACAGTAAGTAACCAAAACTTAAACTGATAAATTTGCATGGTGGAATCCATTTACAGTAAGTATAAGATGTCATACACATGTGAGAGTTGGTCATGCAATGGAATCATCAAAATGAGTGAGATATGATCAAAACAAGATGAGTGTGCTAATCTGAATAGTCTGTATTGTAGGGACTGTTAAGGATAGTTAGACATAGAATGAGCAGTATCTATAACCAACTTATTTGTAGCACATAATATGAAGTTCATGCCATCCAAAAATGAGCTTCTAACTCATTGTAGAACTCTAGATATGATAAAAAGGGTGAAGATGAAACTAAAAATCAGATTTTGAAGAATTAATGTTTAATACTATTATATAAGCACTCAAATAATATAGTATAAAATGTGAAATTAAAACCCACTAACTTATAAATTTAATTTATATAAATATGTATAAGGTTAAATAAATGGACACTTTATAAAAATGGTAGTTGAATAAGATTTATAAGTTATAAAAACTATAAACATGATTTTTACGACTTTTTCGGCTATTACCGTAAAATTAACGTTTTTCGCCAATTAAAACTTAGACGATCAAACCCGTCTAATGTAAAGTTTTTAAAAGTCATATACTGATATATAAGTATCTAATACAAGTAAAAACCGATAAAACCCGAACTATAGGACATACGGACATTAACGAGCTAAGTTAGCATATTGGACTAATAATTTAACTAAATAAGTTAAACACTTATAAAAATTACTTATTGGGCTTAACCCATTTGGGCCCAACATGTAAAGTGTAAATACTGATAATACAAGTATAAAATGGACTAATACAAGTTAAAGAACTTATAATAGGCTTATTAGACCTAAAACATGTAAATAGGTAAAACTAGTAAACTAGTAAAAAGTTACCAATACATAAACACTAAAATGAGTAAATAAGAATATATAAACCCACTTAATCATCATCATATGTACAAAATCATCATATGTATATTTGTTATTTTGATAAAGTCATTGGACAAAAGTCTAAGACCGATTATTATTTATATAGGTTTCTGTGACCGAAGCACGCCCGTAGCCGATAATCCGCCTTTCATTATCAACGTGAGTTCATAGCCTCACACTCTTTTAAATGTTTTATAAAATGATTTGTAAACCCGCGAGGGAGATAACATGCTATATTTTGATAAAAATAGAACACAAGTAGTCCCGATGGTATGCTTAATGATATGGACCCGAATGATGCTATGACCCTATAAACGAGATAAAAAGGATTATTAGTAGTTAGGTTATGTCACTCAAAGTCCCATTAGCATAAATTGTGAACTACCGGGATTTGGTAGAGGCTTATGCATATGATAGTACTATTTGGAGACGATCACCCCAGTTCGCGCCTTGACGGTTGATCCCCGTCGTACCACATTGATTGGTAAGCGAATTGATGTATGAGAAGATTTACATAGCGTGATTTTTGTGACGACACGCTAACTTAGATGGGCAAATTGTTTGTAGGGTTCGCGGCCCGTTGTTGTGATAGTAAGGTAACAATGTCATGCGGCTAATAATAATCCTAAAATGTATTTCAATACAATACGATAACGATGCTAATAACGATAATAATATTACCTATAATGGTAATATTGAGGCTACGGTCTCATGGACGTTTTAAGATGTATGCTTGATTTATATATTGCCTGACTAGCAATACGAGGACTTACTTCCGATATTATATTTGTGTTCTGATTTCAACGATTGTTTTATATAACGGTTTTATTAAACTCTATGAATTCACTCGGTATTCGCTGATATGATTTTTGAATGTTTTTATCTCAGGTGCTTGAAGGTAATCCGGATGGAGATCGACTCTGATGGCCCACATAATATTAAAAATGTTCATTCGATCTATGTTTTGTAAACTTAATGACCTGTATAATTTAGGACCTGTTGTACACTTTAAAACTTTTTATCGAATGAATGTATGTTGAACCTTGTACAACCATTTTTATGTGTTGTTTATGATTGGAGTTATTGTGCTATCCCGTAACACTCTAAAAGACCCTTCCGCTGTACCGATACGAAATTTGAGAGTGTTACACCGAATATCAAATCTTCCATCGAATCTGCTACGATAAACTCTAATATCATTACCTTATGTTTCGATTCACAATAATAAACAAATCAAACCAAATTTGTAATACAAAGACGAAGCTGCGAAGTTTTATCACAGTAACTGAAAGTTGAATTCAAGGATAATAAAGAACACTGAGATGATTTAATATAACTAATAAACTGGAAAGTGGATTTATTTCTAAAACTAATTTTACCTTACACTACTAAAAGACAGAAAAGAAGAAAAGATAAAAATAAAAGTTGCGTTGTATCTAAGCTATATCAGATCTCCACATCCGATCTACAGTTTATATAAAATATAAAAATAGTGAGGGCTTTCAGGGGCTGCTGGTCTTGACACCAATCTCGGGCCTGGAGCTTCTTTGGGCTACTTCCACTTTCGGGCCTCTAATGGGTTGCACTATAAAACGGGCTGAAGTGTTAAGTTGGGTCAGCAGCTATTATGATGTTCAATAATGGGTCGGTTCGACCCATTTAAACAGTGTCGAGCCGGCCCAATAAAATATGAAGGCACCGTTGAACTCGATTTCCATGCTCTTTCCATTTCTCATGTCCGTTTTGGCTCTTTTGCTTCATTTCTTGTCATTTCTTTAATATTTGTACCTGCACACGCACAAACGACAAAACACATATATACAAAGCATAATTGATGATTATTTATCCGTTTTTAGCACATTTTACGAGGAAATATGATGTGTAATTAGAGTCACATCACACCCCCTACTAAACCATTGTCGTGTCCTCACGCAATGCTATAATAAAGTATAAAGCAATTCCGTTTTTCATTAATTAAAAGCATTCTTTATTTCAAAACAACTTTTAGGATCACAAAATTTGAATAGGTTCATCGTCCTTGACTTTTCACTCTTTTCATGCCAAGCTCAGAAACAAGATCATTGTTAACAACAAGTTCTCATGTTAAGACCACTTATATAAGACATTTGTGTAGAACTCCTTCTCCATTATTCCTAAGTTGTATCTCTAGATTTTAAGGATTGTCATTCACCCGTAAGCTCATTTGACTTATTTAATAATTATTAGTCCAAAAATGAAGGCAAACGGTGTAAACCCGACACTTAGAACCTAACCTCATCCTCAAAAACTGTTGTCACTAAAGAAAGCCCACATCAAGGATAATTTAACACGATTTAGGGAATAAATTTCCGGATTCAAAATTTGGCCAAATAGTACTACTTATTGAGTATTCCTCCAAAGTCATATTGACTTTATAATGGAGTTAGCAAATTTATATCATATACCCTAAGGCTCCTTGAACCATAAACAAGGGAATTGACATTCATCATCACTCCACACCCTAAGGCTCCTTGAAATAATGATGAAGCAATTTTTATTAAACACTTACCATGCCATACACCCTAAGGCTCTAATGACAAGGCTCGTGCTACATGTCCCACACCCGAAGTCTCCTTGAGATCATGTTTTAATCTTATTCTTCTTTATTTATGATATATATAGTAGGCCAAATTCCGCAATCCCATGGTCTGAATACCTCCTACTTAGTGGTTATGAGCCACCTTAGTCGGAAGTCCATGACGCTGTCACCCTTAATGTGTTCTCGCTTTAATTAAAAGGGAATAAACGAGTTGGTTAAGAACTAAAATATCGAACCTAAACCGCAAAACTCCTCATTTATTAAGCAATTAAATATACAAGCGGGGAGAAAGAGCCACAAAAACTCATATAAGGATGAATTAACCTTAAAACTTATTATCAACTCTATCATCTCTCGTTCTCCACAATTTAAAATCTCAAATAATGAGACTCGTGGATGCTTAGCCTAATAAACCAATTAAGGTCTACATGGTTAAGGAATGAGCTAAGGTAAACCGGGTCGAGTAAAAAAAGTATTCTTATTTTCACCAACGGAAAGCTTACATTCGTGTCAAATACACTTATTAAAATAAAAAAAATAAAATTTATGCAAATTTAAGCACATTTTTGAAAACCGGAGTACGTGATGACAACGAACAAAAGGAAAAGCATATCGATAGATACCCCCATACTAAAACCAAACATTGTCCTCAATGTTTCAAGTCGAAGGGTATAAGACCCCTACTAGAGACGAAGAGTCGAATGCAAAATTCTAGCATGGAAAGGGTATGACGCAAATAATTAAAAGCCGTTTATTAATTATGCCAATAAAAATAAGCGTTAGTAAAGGATATATTCATGGATATCGGATGTCTCAAATGAAGAATCGAAACGCGAGTGATACGTGATGAAAACGAACATGAGAGTCTTCGATATATGAGAAACCTAAAATCACGTCACAAACGAAACACGAGAACAAATGAAAGAGCACAAGCCCTTCACATTAGAAATAAGAAAGAACATAGAATGATAAGCATGGGAATCTCCCCCACGAGGCACCTCGTTTTTGGTAACCGAGTCATGAGCTTGACTCGACCCCGAATTAAATGGTCCATGGGGGAGCAAGAGAATCACCACTGGCTCAAAACAGATATGCTAGGGTCAAAAATCTTATCCTCATTACCGGATGAGAATAAAGAAGAAGAATCCACAGTATAAGTGAAGAAAAGCAGAAGGATTCTTATGACATACGAGAAATAGGTATAAAGGCGATCCTTAAGAATACTCGTCTTCGCCAAGGGTGGGAGGGTGGGAGAAAAAGATATCAAAGTGTCACCCGAGGACACTTGATAGAAACTCAAAGCAAGAGTCGATGGGGTAACTGGTAAAACATCACAAGTGATAGCAACATCAACGTCTCCTCCAGGATCAAAACACTCATCTTCATTTCCCGGTATGAAATGAGGAGAGTAAAGGTGATACATCACCCGCTTGGGCGTGCACGTGGTAGGACGGGGTGGCAACATAATATGAGAAATATCAGAAGAAATATCTACCACCCGCGTCACCTCTCCAGATCGAATCAAACGGAAGGTAGGGTCAAATCTCTCCACCTCCTCTACGATGGGAGGTGGCATGGCTAACAAAGAATGCTCATCAATAGCAAGAGACTTATAGCTATCAATGTCCTCAATCCCCTCTTCAAAGAGAGGATTCACCTCACTAGAGATGTAGGCGTCATCAAAATCAAATAAAGGGTTCGAGTAAATCTTGAAATTTTCCTTCTGAACGTCTTCATCGGATAGTGACTCGTCATCACTAGAAGTAAAATCATCATCGAGATCAAAAAGAGGATTAGAGAAAGCCAAAGAATCATCTCCCAAGATGTCGGTGGGAGGTAATGAATCATCACTAGAAAGAGATTCACACTCACTATCACTATCGGAAGCAACCGTAGGATCACTTAGGATTGGAATAAGAATCGCATCACAAGGAGTAGTGATAAGACCCTCATCCCCCATGATGAGAGAGGTATCGGTCTCCGTAGTGGAAGAATCGAGAATAGGAGTGGTAGTCTCACATGATGGATTGAGATCGTAAATATTATCCTCGTCATCATCATAACAATAAGGAATTACACGAGACGTAGAGGTATAAGCACTAAGATTAGATACTTGCTCTTGTCGTTGTCGCTTTTCCTCCTCCCATGTTTCTTTTAGTCGAATTACACCGTCATGAAGTTTCAAAAGAAGTGCTTGTGTTACGTCATTCAGATTCAAAGAAGGTTGATGATCGAGGGTGTATTGTGGGGGCTCAAAATTATAAAAACCGGAATTATAGCACGGATCGGGCTCTTAATAATTCATCGGTTGACAAGAAAAAGTGTCATGAGGGCCCCCACAATTGTTGCAACACGGGTATTGAGAAAAATCCGGTGCATTTTGAGGATACGGATCGTCATATATGGAAGAGGGTGAGATCATGTCAATAGAGGTGAAGTATGAATTGATCGAATTGCAAAATGAACAATGTCCAAGTTCATAATTAGGGATATCCATACCGCACCGCTCGCATGAACACCAATGACATGATTGACTATCAGACGATGGTCTCCCACACCCTACACAATCGACATGCGAATCCATGAAGAATTAAAATTAAGAGGGGTTGAGAAAAAGAATTAAACACGATAGAAGATAAAGAAGAATTTTTTTGAATTTTTTTTTAATAATAAAATTTAAAAAAAAATATTAAAATATAATATACTATATAAAACTATATATTATAAAAAATATATAGCTAAAGAAAAATAAATGAAAAGAAAATATTTTTGGATTTTTTTAAATGATATATATAGTAATAAAAAAATAAGATAAAATAAGAAAATATTTTTGGTTTTTATTGGTTTTTTTATATTATTATTATACATACTTTTTATTGCAATGAAAAATAACGTTCAAAAGTGAACGGATCCCAAAATCCAAATCGTCTCACGAAAAACCGTCAATCTTAACGAGCACGAACCGGCAGCGGCGCCATTTTATGTATCCATTTTTTAGTATAATCGTTTTTCTCGACTCGACTCGAATTGAAATCCAATTTTATCGTTAATACTTAATTCGTTTTTGGTTAATGAAACTTGATTTGGAATTGTTAACTACTTTCGACAAATACGTAAACGACACGAAAAACAAGGTAAAATAATAAAATAATATTGTTATTGTTATAATACTAATCTACTACTAATGGCTAAAACTAGGGATGAGCATTTGGACCTGAATCCCGGAACCGAACCGGAACCGTACCGGAACCGTACCGATTCCCGGTACCCGAATCCCGTTCGGTACGGTACCGGTACCACGAAATAAGGTAAAAAAAAATTCGGTACCACTAATTCGGTACAGGACCGGTACCAAATCGGGAATTTCCCGAAAAAAACGGGAAAATCCCGATTTCCCGGTACCGGTACCGATACCGGTACCGATATCCGATTCCCGTTCGGTACGGTACCGGTACCCTTAATTTATGCTCGGGAAAAATTCGGTACCATCAATTCGGTACCGGTTCGGTACGGTACCGGTACCGTGCTCATCCCTAGCTAAAACTATTCTAACAATACAAATGTAAAGTAATTATGTAGTCACGATTTCAATAACAAATAAAATGGTCCAAATTGAAATTGATCCAACAAGATTCCATTTACATATCTGTCTAACTAATACTATAATGGCAAAGAGCCTTTAATCACTTGACCAAATCAAATAAAACGCTCCCCTAAATCAAATCAGTTTCATTTGACACATCTTCTCCAAGAATTATAAACATATCTGCTCATGAAGATCCCCAAATCAATTCATTCTCCATTGAAAGACCCGCTTAACAGTCGATAAAATGGTATTTAACTTTTTATGCTCAATTATAAGTTATTTTTTATCTTGCATGTTTAATTCATTGATCTTTCTTCTTCCTCTAAGTTTTAGTTTGTTGTATATTTGTTTAGTTTGATTTGTGTAGAACATCTGATAGGTTTTTCTTTATACCGACATGAGCAGTTTCTTTTTATCATAAAAAATAACGATACAGAATAAAAAGGTCAATGAATTATTGCTTTCTTATCATAAAAAATAACTGAAAAGAGTCAAAATCTTTTTATATAAATTAAAGAGCTAAATCATTCTCCCATTGTTTTTATCATTTCCAAAAATGTTCATTTCCGTATATGTACATGAAGATCTGGCCGCAAATCAATTCATTTAGTCCTTAAAAATCAATTGCTAAAAAGGTATCTTTAATTTTCAGTAGTTATAATTTACGTTTAGATATCCGATTTTTTGGGGTTTATTTGCGTACTGTTCGATTGCGACCAAGGAGAATTTTTGACTGTTGAATAGTTTGGTTGTAATTGGTTGTAAAAAATAAAAATTTGTCACAGATTTATATATAAATAGTTATCTAATTGCTGTAATTAGTTGTCGCAAAGCATATCCGATTTTGGGTAAAATGTTTTCTTTGATTGACAATTTACAATCATTTTTATGAATAGATTATGCTACTTTTCACTATGAGAGTCTATAAAAACATATGTGTTTGTAAAAAGTAGTGTCATTGTCATCTGCATGTATCACAATAATCCCATGGTTGTATGAGACAATTTGTAAGTGTTCGTACTGATTTTTGATGCATTATTTTACTTTAATTTGTAACCTCAATTCGTCTATCGGGTCAGCGGCATTATTTTACATTAATTTGTACCATGAATTCGTATTGATTTTTGATGTATTACTTTAGATGTACGCCAACTGTTTGATAAAATTCTTTGATCAAATTTTTGTTTGAAAATTCTGTTTTAGAGGTTTAATTAATATTTAATTATGCCAGAAGCTTTTGAATTAAATGCATTAGCTTTTATGAACTTTTTCTTCAATGATTTACAGTTTTTATTGCTCTCATTTTCGTCACTTTCTAAATATTTGTAGATAATATGGTTAATCAATACAACATCTTAGTTATGTAATATCAACCACCTTTGACATCTTTTATCACTTAACATAGATCTTTTCATTCTTGATTTGAATGTTCAGTATATCAAATAGACTAATGGAAATGATATCTTATGTCTTATGTCTGTTTCTTGCAGGATTTGATAGATCAAAGAAAGAAATATCGGTGTATAAGTTATGGCGCCTTTAGGCTTACTGCTTCATGGAGCGAGGTTACATATCTAAACTGTTTTAGGTTACTCAATTACTCTTTCTTAGGTTACTCAGTTACCCTTTTTTAGGTTACTCAATTATCCTTTTTTAGGTTACTCAATTACCCTTTTTTCGGTTACTCAATTACCTTTTTTTGTTTAATCTATTAGATAAGATTAGCATGGCACCCGTGCAATGCGGCAACGGGTGCCCGTTAAATCTGTATTCTAGACTGAAGTTGTAAAAATATTAAGTCAAAATAAAACGAATCCTCAAAAAATGAGAAAAACTAAAAATTAATTAAAATATATTAAAATGGATATTGAATCAAAGAGAATAGAACATTTTTTGACTAACCATGAAGTTTGCAAAGGAGTGAGCTTGCTAAAGTTATGGTATTTGTTCTTCAAAATATGCCTGAAAGTGATCTTAGCTATGTTATTGGTTTTCACAGTCAATGTTTATCTCTTTTCTGTTAAGTACACTAAGATAACCATAACTAACATTTTTTTCTTTTCATTGTCAGTTTCAGCTATGAAAGTTGAAGAGAACATAAAATTTAAAGGTACCAAAGATGTTATCTCAATTAAAACATCCACCGGTGAGTTGACTTTGGACTTTAGGCTTATAGTTTGACATTTAATTTCTATTAGTATAATGCATTTTGTATAACCATCTATAAACACTGTAACTGTCATGCATGTTATAAGACTGAGTAGGAAATGTATTACCTAACTAAAGCTAATATAATTCCTTTTAGCCATATTTTGTTGTTGCTTTGTATATTATACTTGCACTAATGACTAAATGAACAAGATGTGTCTTTTATTTTAGGCTTTTTAGAAATGTATTTTACATATTGATATGGTAATGTATGTGCATAAGCATAACGTACCTTTATATTTGAATAGAAATCTCGATCTATTTGCTTGTGAATAGGTCACTTTAGGGGCTGCTTGGATTAACTTATCTTTGGGCTTATGAGCTTATTTAAAATTGAAAAAGCTCATCAAATTTCTTTTTTTTTGCTTATTTGCTTATCAACTTAAGCTTATTACTTATGGAAGTTTATAAACTTAACTTAATTATAATCAAGATAAAGGTTGATTATGATCTTTATTAAATTCAAATAAATCCATATACTCGGTAAATAAGCTTATCCGAACGCTCCTATTATATATCTTTTGTTTCTAAGAGTAAACATGCCTTTCTTTAGCTTAAATGTGAATGGGTTAATTGGTACATGGTTTGACCTTAACACTGCTTATGCTCTAACTTATAAGATTTTTAAGCTAAGTATGTTTGTCTGATATGGCTATACAACTAAAATATGGACATAAATCTTTATTAACAAGAGGTAATATTTCTTTTAGATGTACAATTTGGACACTAGCTAAACTAAATGTGCTCTTTTTTTAGCTAAACTAAATGTGTGGTTCATTCATGTTATTTATCAAATATGTAATTTTGTTGATGCGTACCTTAGTTCCATAAATATTTCATCACATATGTAGATTTGTTGTTTCTTTTAAGATTCTTATAGAGCATTGCAAATTATAAACAAGTCCTAATTTACCCTTGATCAAGGACCACTGCTTTTATATGGTTCATAGTGTGTAACTTATATTTACATATTTGTTTCTTACCGCTTATCCAATTATATATCTCACATGTTTCTTTTATCAAGCTTACCCTTTTTCTCTTTTATATGCAGAATGCTTCTATCGATGACCTAACTTTCCAGTGCAAGGATTGTCACGCATTGATATTGGGAGCAGAATCTAAAAGAAGGATTGCAAGCATACACATATGGTTACTCTAAAGTCAAACTTATTTTGTTTCTAAATCCAAATCAAAAAGTGAATCAACAAAGGTCTTTTGTCCCGTAACAAAACAAGTTCACTAGAACCCAAAACTACATTAGAGTAATAAATCAACTTTTTTATTATATGACAAGTTGTCTCATTACACATATGTTTTATTTGTATACTTCATATTTCCAACTGCGTACAACTTATGTCTCTTTGTAACGGCTAATTAAGTATGATTCACGTTATTATCTTTTGTGTTGCCTCATTTTAAAATCTCTTTTAAAATACCCGTGAATTTCACGGGTCTTTTAGCTAGTACCAATATAAATTGCAACTGATTAACAAAATACAGAATGTGACAAAAGTAAGAAAGTAATGTCTAAAGACCAATCAACAAACTTGATATATATAAAAAACGCTTAATAATGGAAACAAGTTATGACATCAAACAACTAAGCTTGTAAACCTCCTAAACTGATGTCAAATATCTTGCAATAGAATTCATTATTCAAGGCTGGAAAAATGATAACAACTGTTCTCTTAGACTTTCAATTACACCTAAACTTTGACTCAATTCTCAGTTTTTCTTAAACATAATACAAGTTTGATTCTATTCTTTTACAAGTAATCTTCTATTTAATACTAATTCAAATAACAAATAGTGATCTACTGTTGCTAAACTTGCCATTCTATGTTTGAGCTATTATTCTGCCTAAAGCTTGAGCAATCAAGTAATGTACTACTATTATAATATAGGACTGAGATTAGTTGTGCCAAATATGCAATAACAAAATTGACCAAGAAATCCTTTACGCTACAAACAACTATATACCAAACAGGAAGACAATTCAACGAAAAGAAATAATAGGACTACGGCTATGCTATATTACCACTACATAACGCATCAAACTTAAAATCAGTAACAATTAAAAATGAACAAAAACTTACGCTGCATCCCGGCCTCCGTTGATGGCGACGACGACACTATCGAACTTGGACCAGTACCATGAGCTTACTAAGCGAATCGAAACTGCTACAATGAACCGAAACCTGAAATCGAAGCTATACTTGAACCGAGAACTGAAATCGAAGCTATACTTAAACCGAGAACTGAAATCGAAGCTGAAACGAAACAATCTATTGAACTATTATCGACACTAACCAAGCTAACAACACATATTTCTCAATGAACTTAACAACTCAGTTGGCTCGGCTTCAAATCTAAACCAGGCCCCTAAACTAATCGAACTCAATGAACTGTAGAAAGAACTAAAATCATTACCGAATCAAATGAACAACTAGTAAACAGATTATCGCTCATAGCAAATTACTCCTAACAGTGACGTGAACAGTAACTCGAGCAGTTAACAAGGACCATAAACTGAACAGTAACTCAAACCATTAACTAGTACTAAAAAGAACTCGAGTCTCAAGATGTAAAGCAACTTTTATATTATTCAGCAAACCAAAATGAATCACAAATATATTAAAACTGAATTCGAATCATCTACCTAGAACAGAAACAAACATCAACATCAACCGAAACCATAAATCTATAAACTGAAACTAGATCATCATTCGAAACACAAACATCAACCGAATATCAAATCTTCCATCGAATCTGCTATCATAAACTCTAATAACATTACCTTATATTCCGATTTACAATAATAAACAAATCAAACCGAATTTGTAATACAAAGATGAAGCTGCGAAGTTTTATCACAGTAAATGAAAGTTGAATTCAAGGATAATAAAGAACACTGAGATGATTTAATATAACTAAATAAACTGGAAAGTGGATTTATTTCTAAAACTAATTTTACCTTACACTACTAAAAGACAGAAAAGAAGAAAAGATAAAAATAAAAGTTGCGTTGTATCTAAGCTATATCAGATCTCCACATCCGATCTACAGTTTATATAAAATATATAAATAGTGAGGGCTTTTGTTGGGAATCTAAACTTGTTAAATTCCCTGATCATAGATTTAAACATAATTAAGCTGTTAGATAGTCCCTTGCCTGTGCCTAGGAGGCAGGCAAGTATCGCAAGACTTATAGAGATCCAAGTCTCTGTGAGCAACCTCAGAGGAGTCCATGTCAGAGACATTGTCAAGGAAGTCAAAGATTACTTGAAGACATACTCATTTGCTGTGATGGATAACAGCCAAGATGTATCAGGGACTTTGAGGGGTTGAGGGTTAACAGGGGTGGCAATACCCTGTTAACACTCAGCACACTTTGGACATGCCATTTGTGTGTTCGAGACTATGTAGAAAAAGGAAACTGTTTTGAAAACTGTTTCCTTAAAGCATAATGGAAGACTACCAAGAATAGAAGAGCATCATGTGACTGATGTGGGAACTTGTGAAAGCTTGTGTAGTCACCTTCAAGTACTATTTAGGTCAATCTCGTAACACTATAAATAGGATGTGTATCCATGCATTAATGTTTAACACTTTGAGTATATTCATAACATTATTGCATAGAACTAAGAATCAAACAGCTACGACTGTATTCATAAGTTAGGGTTTATAGTTGTTCAAAGTGTGCACAACACATTGTCATCAAATGGTGTTATCCGTAACACTTGTAATTCTTTATTATACAATAATTAGATTACGTTTGAAAAGTAATACCTTGTGTTGATTAGTTAAGATTAGGGTTTCTAGCATTGATTGGGGACTTTCAATTGGTATCAGAGCGGTGTTTGATATTAAAACCTTCAAGAAACATCGTTCTCAGTTTTATAATCAAGATCCACCATGCCAGAAACTTCTAACCCACCACAATCACCTTCCACAACACCATCTTCACCAAGACTCAACCCTCCTGCCAATGACGATGATCTACCCCAACTTCTTGACTCAAGAGGTGGATCACATGTCACAAGTGTACCAGTCTTTGATGAAGAAGATTTTGCCAGTTGGAAGAGTCAATTTCTTGTGTATCTCGATGGACTTGAACCTTTTCTTCTAGAAATTTTATTAAATGGTCCTTATATTCCCATGGCGCTTACCTCCACTGAAGAAAACCCTCTTCCCAAACCTCTCAAACAATGGACTCCAGTTGATAGAAAATTGGCAAACCAAGATAAACGTCTCAAAAGCATCATCATATCCTGTCTTCCCAAACACATCATGAAGTCTGTCATTCAGTGTCCCCCAGCCAAACAAATGTGGACAAACCTCATTCTTGGCCATGAAGGACCCTCTAAAACAAGAGAGACAAAGATTCAGGCACTCAGACTTCAGTTCAATGCCTTCAAGTCACTTGAAGGTGAAAAGGTTCAGCAAACCTATACAAGGCTGAAGATTCTTCTCAATGACCTAGCAATGAATGATGTCACTATTGGTCAAGCTGAGATCAATGCCACATTTGTCAACAGCCTTCCAAGAAAGTGGCTGAGTATGAATCAGACTCAGAGAGCTAACAACTCAATCAAGAATGACACCCTTGCTCAGCTCTATGGAAAGTATAATTATAAAGAAGGGCTGATCGATACTATTTACAAGTCAGAGACTGAAAGATTTGTAGTCCAAGGAGCATCTTCTAAAGCCTTGATCTCTGCAACACATCCTCATGACAACGACTCTGATGTTGAAGAAGACACCCGCAGCAGCCAAGAGTTCTTGACAGACCTTAATGCAGAGTTTCATGAAAGAGCCTTGCTAGCCAACCAAAGAAGATTCTTCAAAAGATCAGGGAGAATAGGATCAGCTAGTAAACCAACTGACAGGTCAAATGAAACTTGCTTTGCATGTGGAAAGCTTGGACATTTCCAAAAAGATTGTCCTTCCACCAAGACATCCTCACCCTCCTATCCATCATCTTCATCCAAACCTTACAAGTTCAAACAACATAACAACTCATCTCACCAATCTAATTCATCAGACACTGAGAAGAAGGATTACAAAAACAAGTACAAGGCACTTAAAGCTGAGTTAGAACAAATGAACTTGAAGCTTGAAGCTCTGTCCAAGAAGAAGGGTGGTGATAAAAAGACAGAGAAAGGGTTGGTTGCTGAAGCTTATGATTGGAATGATGAGCCACTAACTTTAGATGAGGAAGATACCACTAGAGTCAGGGCTTTCATGGCTATAGCTGAGGATGAACCAGCTGTTGGAAAAGGTGATGCAAGATCAGGACAATGGGTCGACATCACAATGAAAAAGGTACACAGGCTTTTATCTATGTCTGATAGTGATGAACGCAAGCATGTCCTTGATTACACCATTGTTGATTTACACTTTGTTGAGGAACAAAGAAAGAACCTACTTGATAAGTTTCACTCTGTTAAAACTGAATTGCTAAATGCTAAATCTGAATGTGAAACTCTTAGACGGGTTAATTTAGAGAAAATATCCCTGCAAAATGAAGTCACTAGGTTAACCTTGAAAAACATTGCTTTAAATGATCAAGTTTCTGAATTAAACAAGGTTATTGAAAAATGGTTGTGTGCTAGGTTCACAATAGATCAATTGCTTAATGATGAACTACCCGCTGACATTAAAAGGGATATATCTGCTTAGAAAAATAAGCTGAGAATTCTCACCAAACCCATAGACATTATCTTCAAATCTACAGAGACTATTCATATGTCAGATACCACTTTGACTAATGACCCTGTCTCTGAAGATGTAGCTGAGTTACCACCCCTGCCCAAACTCTCTGGAGTTGAACCCAGTAGTTCTTCTCGAGCTGCTAAGGGTGAACTTAGAACTGATATTGAGAATCCTCCAGCTAAAGTTTTCCATGTGCCTGCTAAACAAACTGGTAAAGAAGTTGCTTTTAAGCCGGTCACTACTAAAGTTGTGAATAAGGTTGACCCTACCACTGAAGATCGCCTGCTGTCTCTAATGAAAGAAGTAGAACTCTTGAAACAACACATTAAGCCTTCCACTGAATGCTCTACTTCTCATGAACCTAAGTCAGTCCTAGGTGAACCCAAAGGGGAAAGGTTAGTCAAACCTTATTGCAATGTATGTAAAAACTCTCACCACATGACTTTAGATCATGACAGACACATGGCAGCTAAAAGAGCTCAGACACCCTCTAGGGATAGACCACAGGGTTCCAAAAGACAACAGGGAAACTATAGACCTTATCCTCCCTGTAAATTCTGTGGATTCACAGACCATCACTCAGACGAGTGTGGTGACTTCCCTGGGTGTGATATCTGTGGAAGTTATACCCATGAAACAGTGAATTGTCCCTCCCAACACCAAAAGTTCTTCAGGAACACAAGAGTTGCTAATAAGCAATTCAAGGAACCCACTGGAAAGTGGGTTCACCATAGGAACTAACCTGTTTCTATGTATTTGTGCAGAAATATCTCAAGGAATCAGTATGGTATCTAGACAGTGGTTGTTCTAGACACATGACAGGGATTCAACAATACCTGCACAGATACAAAAAGGAGCCAGGTCCTAAAGTGGTGTTTGGAGATAACTCTTCAGGTGACACAGAAGGATATGGCTCAGTGAACTGCAATGGAATTACGTTTACCAGGGTTGCATATGTGAATGGTCTTAAACACAATCTTATTAGCATCAGCCAATTGTGTGATGCTGACTATAAGGCTTTGTTTACTAAGACTCAGGGAACCATATTCAAACAATGATGTTGTGCTTATTGAACCTAGAAGAAGAGATGTTTATGTCATCAACATGGTTGTTTGCTCTGAAGACAGCTCAAATTGTTTTCTTGCTAAAGCCTCTGAAAGTGTCAATTGGATGTGGCACAAAAGACTGTCTCATCTCAACTTCAAGAACATCAACAAGATAGCCACTCAAAACCTGGTTGCTGGTCTACCTTCAGTAATGTTTTCTAAAGACAAGACTTGTTCTGCCTGTGTCAAAGGAAAGCATCACAGGTCTTCATTCAAGACTAGGCAATCATTCTCTATTGACAAGTGCTTACATCTCCTTCACATGGATTTGTTTGGGCCTCTCAAACCTCAAACCATTAATCACAACAAATACACCTTGGTCATAGTTGATGAATTTTCAAGATACACATGGGTGTTCTTCCTCAGCAGGAAAAGTGATGCAGCTGATACCATCATGTCCTTCATCAGACAGGTTGAAAATATAAATGATGTTAGAGTCAAAGCTCTAAGAAGTGATAATGGTACTGAATTCAAGAATCATCAACTTGAATCTTTTTGTGATGAAAAAGGGATTTCACAGAACTTCTCTTCAGCTGGCACCCCTGAACAAAATGGTGTGGCTGAAAGAAGAAACAGGACTTTGATTGAAGCAGCCAGAACTATGTTGAATGGTGCAACCTTACCAAAGCAATTTTGGGGAGAAGCTGTTCACACTGCCTGCTACAAACAAAACAGATCAATCATTGTCAAAAGACATGGTAAAACTTCCTATGAAGTTTTCAGAAAAAGATCTCCAGATGTCAGCTATTTTCATGTGTTTGGATGCCTTGTGTTCATTTACAACTACAGGGATAAACTTGGAAAGTTTGATGAAAAAGCTGATGATGGTTTCTTCTTGGGATACTCTCCAACAGCCAAAGCCTTCAGAGTATTCAACATCAGAAGACAAGAAGTAGAAGAAACCTTCCATGTTAGATTCAATGAAGATGATGAAGTCATACAGAGAACAGGAACAGAGGGTGATGAAATTGATTTTAATGAAAATATGTCTTTTCCAAGTGATGAGTTCTCAGAACCAAGACCTACCAGTCATCTCCATCATCACTCCAACACTCTTACCCCTTATGTTCCTGCCTTTGACCCTCTGTCTAATCACAACATAGAAGTTCCTACCTCTCAGGAACTTGATGAAGAAGAACCACATACCTCTGGTAGCCCTTCTTCTTCTAATGCTATTGATGACTCACCAATTCTTCAAATCCCTTAAGAATCTCCTACTGATAATGAAGTTGTAACTCTTGATATGGCTGAAGAAGACTCTAACACTGAAGTAGTCTTTGAAGAAAGCCCTCCTAGTCAGCAGGATGAAACTCAAATTGTACCAGCTGTGCCCACAAGTGTTCCTGTCCTTGAGTCCCCAGCTCCTCAAAATAAGTGGTCAAGAGATCAACACATTCTTCTTGTCAACATTATTGGGGAGCCTAATGCAGGGGTCACAACTAGACAGCGAATCCTTGACTCAGAGTCTGCCTCAGCCAATGAATGTCTCTTTGCTGAATTTCTCTCACAAATTGAACCTAAAAGAGTAGCTGAGGCTCTGGTAGAAGAAGGATGGGTAGCTGCTATGCAAGAAGAAATCAATCAGTTCAAAAGGAACAAAGTATGGACACTAGTGCCAGCTCCACCAGGAAAGAATATCACAGGCACTAGATGGATCTATAGAAATAAGATGGATGAAATTGGGAACATCATCAGAAACAAGGCCAGGTTGGTGGCACAGGGGTTTTCTCAGACTGAAGGAATTGATTATGATGAAACATTTGCTCCAGTTGCAAGACTTGAAGCCATCAGAATCTTCCTTGCTTATGCTGCCTATATGAACTTCACTGTGTATCAGATGGATGTAAAGAGTGCATTCCTCAATGGTGATTTGGCTGAGGAAGTGTATGTTGTACAACCTGAAGGGTTTGAGAACAACGAGTTTCCCAACCATGTGTACAGACTACACAAAGCCATGTATGGGCTGAAACAAGCTCCAAGAGCATGGTATGAAACTCTTTCTAATTTCTTAACTGAAAATAAATTTGTCAGGGGTTCTATTGATAAAACACTCTTTACCTTCAAGGATAAGAGTGATTTCATCATTGTGCAGATTTATGTGGATGATATCATCTTTGGGTCAACAAATGTCAATCTTAGTAAACGTTTTGCTAAATTAATGACCAAGAAATATGAGATGAGTATGATGGGTGAATTAACTTACTTTTTGGGTTTTCAAATTAAACAATGTCCTAAGGGAATTTCAATTTGTCAAGAAAAGTAGGTTAAGGATTTACTTAAAAAATATGACTTAGCTGATTGTGCATCAGTGAAATGCCCCATGCTTCCACCCAACAACTTGGGCCCAGATGAGTCAGGGGTCTCTGTTAATGAGACTTTATATAGAGGCATGATTGGGTCACTCATGTATCTGACAGCTAGTCGTCCTGATATCCAATTCTCCACATGTCTCTTTGCAAGGTACCAAGCTAACCCAAAAGAATCCCATCTAGTGGCTGTTAAGAAAATTTTCAGGTATCTCAAAGGAACTCCATCCCTAGGTCTATGGTATCCCAAGGAATCAGGCTTTGATCTCAAGGCCTATTCAGATTCAGATTATGCTGGATGCTGTATTGACAGGAAAAGCACTTCAGGCAGCTGTCAAATCCTAGGAGGAAAATTGGTTGGATGGAGTGCTAAGAAGCAAAACTCTGTGGCTATGTCTTTAGCTGAAGCAGAATATGTCGCTGCAGCCAGCTGTTGTGCTCAGGTGCTCTGGATGAAAAGTCAATTAGCTGACTATGAAATTTTATACGACAAAGTGCCAATCTTTTGTGACAACACCAGCGCCATTGCCATATCCAACAACCCTGTTCTTCACTCTCGTACCAAACACATTGATATCAGGTATCACTTTATCAGGGATCGTATAATGAAGGGAGATATTGAGCTGCATTTTGTTCCCACAGAGCTGCAACTAGCTGATATCTTCACAAAGCCTTTGGCTGAACCTTCGTTCAACATGCTAGTTGTTGAGCTAGGGATGCTCAATCTCTCAAAGCCTGTGGCTTAATATTAAATGTGTTCATTAAATGATTGATTCTATATTAAATGTTTTTCACATGAAACTAGGTAGTTACTTTCCAAGTAAATGCAAAAAACATTCTCAAATATTTAATCATTTATTTTTCGAATAACGAGAAGACAAATACGTTTTGAAAGGTCAAGGGACCCACTTGAGCAGTCATTTTATCACTTTGCATTTAATGTGGTTGAATAACTGTTTACTTAGTTTGAATATATATATTGTCTCTCTTCTCTTCTCACCCACCACCATTCTCCTTTCACAAATCTACTTCTCTCTCTAAGTTCATCTCTCTCTTAAACCATCCTCCATTTTCTTTCACCTTCGACTTTGAATCCATGGCGTTTTCTGTTCCCAAAGCAGCAAACGTTAACTTCGAGATCAACGAAAGCATCCTCGCCTCCAACAACTCCATTGGATGGATCAAGGCTCCTAACGACACATACTCAGATCTGGTAAACGTCATGCAAAATTGTGACCTAAGTGAAGCCTTCACCAAATCCCCAACCACCTTCTACCAAGAATACCTTAGGGAATTCTGGTACTCTGCTGAAGTGGTAGATGATACAATAACCTTTAGCCTTTCATGCAATGAACACCCTTTTGCTTTCTCCCTTAAATATTTCTCGAGTGTGGCTGGATTGAAACATGGAGATGAATGCCTTAAGGTTGTTGATAAAAAGGCTGTTAAAGATGCCTTGGCCACACTCAAACCCTTCCATGATGTAAACCCTGCCCTTACACCCGCTGAGGTCCTCTCAAAATCTCCTTTGAAGATTAAGTACTTTACACCCATGTGGCGTGTCCTCTTCACCCACATTGTTAAATCCTTGGGAGGAATGCAGGGATCCCAAGATCAGATGTCATTTAACCATCAAGCTATAGCATATGGGCTGATCTGGGGAGCTGATGTTGATGTTGGAAGCATTCTCTTCTCCAACCTTGTAGAACAGCTGAAGGGATGAAATCAAGTCAGGGAAAAGAATATCTGCTATGTTCGCTTCTTGTCGTTGATCTTTGAAATTCTGTTGGGAGACAACTACCACAACTCTGCGTTGACTGCTCTGAAGCCCTACCGCATCACAGGTGCCATCTATAAAGAAATAGGAGCTGAAGATGTCTCTGTCACCTCTCATATGATGAACGTGGCCAACAAACAACCAACAGCTGAGAAGTCCTTTCTCCCTTCTTCTGAGAAGGTGAATAATTCTAGTGTGTCTGGCAAGTCTAAGTCTTTGACCTCTGGGCAGTACACTACGAAGTCCAAGGCTTCTTCTGGCCAACAACCTAAGAAGAAGAAAATCCCCTCTTCTTCCCACACCAAAACTGTTACTAAGGCCAAGGGAAAGAAGATTGGCACCTCCTTTGTTCCAGATACTCATGTGGAATCAGATACTTCTGTTGACCAACAACAGGGGTCTAGTGTCTCAAAGTCAGCTGAGACAACAGGAAACCAGCCTAATCCAGCTGATATCTCACAGGTAATCAGTGTACATTTTTAGAGGTTCACAAGCAGCCACTCTCAATTGTCTGTAGGAGAGAGTGGTGAAGTTAGGGTAATCCTCGACCCATAGAAGTCTGTCTATGCACTTAGAACTCTTTAAGACTTTTGTACACTCTGTCTTTGCACCAGGGAATAATTCATTTATGTTTGTAAAGCACCCTGATGACCCTGCACCCTCTAGACAGTATTCAGGCTAACAACAACCTGGATACACTTATGTCTCAACCTTGATCAGCTGTACTTCACACAGCCTCTTGGTTCCCTCCTTAAAAGAATCCCAAAGGGATTTATCCTTTTTAGGGGGAGCTGAATCATCGCCCTCATCTTTCCTAGGGATAGCGTAACAGGCGACCTTAAACTACATATGTTTCACTCTTAAAAGAATCCCAAAGGTTTCTTAACCTTTTGGGGGGGGCTGAATGATCACCCTCAGCTTTCCTAGGGGCAGTGAATGGCGATCTATAAACAACATATGTCTCACAATCAAAAGAGTCCCAAAGGTTTTAACCTTTTGGGGGGCTGAATAATCACACTCAGCTTTCCTAGGGGCAGCGAATGGCGATCATTACCATATATTTTTCACACTTAAAAGAATCCCAAGGATTTATCCTTTGGAGTGGCTGAGTAATCACCCTCAGCCTCTCTGGGACAGCGAAACGACGATCATTCCCCTTATCTTTTTCCCTGTTACTAATTATAACAATTTGCAGGCTGAAATTGTACAGCCAGTCATTGAATCCCAGGTACAAAAAGAGAAGGAGGCTGATACAATTACTCAAGACCAACCTAATGACGATGAGCCTCTGCTAAATATTGATGAAGACATGCTGTCATTAGAGGATGATGTCTCTGACCTTGAGTCAATGCCTGAAGATGAAATCCCTGTAGGGATGTTTGAGGAGGAGGATGAAGAAGATGAGGAAGATCAACAATCTGTCTCTCCTCCCAAGGAAATAGCTGTGTCCACTCCAGCTGAAAATAATACTCCTCCTCCCAAGGGCGCTGTTGTTACTCCAAACTCTGCTACTTCCACAACAACAGTATTCCAACGCCCAGCCTATGATCAAACAGCTAAGTTTCTAATGTTTGATCATCCTGCCCAAACCAACTTTGATCTTTTACCAAGGGGGATGATTATGCTCAACAAAGCCTCAACATACATAATCTTCAGCCTGTCCATCATCAATCTGAAATTGAACGCTTATCAAGGAAGCTGGATGTGATCAAGTCTGAAATGCACAACTTCACTGTCACATTTCCAGGGATCATACAAAAGGCTGTTGCTGAGGCGGTTACTGAACCCATCAAGGATGGTGCAAGGAAAGGTGTAGCACAAGGACTTAGTCACCTTTCCACCAGAATGAAGGATGTCATTGACTCAGAGGTCCCTGCCTTATTCCATGAACATGAGCTAACTATGCACAAACACTTTGATGATGTTCGCAACAGGCAATACCGTCATGCAAACTTCATTGTCAGTCGAGTTCATGCCAACACTAATGCAAACAGCAACCTTCTGCTGAAGATTGCCAGGGCTTCAAGGAAAAGGCAACGTGCTATGGCTGCCTCTGTTGAACAGATTGCAAGGCATTTTCAAACACGTTCATCCAAACGTCTGTGTAGCTAGGATGAACGTGAGGGGGAGAAAGAAACAACACTTAACCTTGAATCTTCTAAACAAGGCTCATCATCAGCTGACAACACCATTACACCTGTTCCTCTCTAAGTCATCACACCCATCAACATACCTGATGATGAGGATAACACTCAGGGGGAGCAACAGAATCAAGATGGAGCTGACTCATCAAAGTCCCTGGCTTTGGTTAACACCAGCGAGTCTGGGGATGATGGTGAACCAGCTGCCAAGAAGCTAAAGTTCACTGTTAGCTCCCTTCCCAAAGCAATACAAACTCAGGCTCAGACAGCATTTATCAGAAGAGCTGATGTTTTGAAAAATATAAGTGTGGAGTCCTCTGTCTCGAAGAAAGGAAAGGAGATAGTTTTGGTTGACACAGACACCAAACTAAAGAAGATAGTTGCGATGCTAGAGACAGGAGGATCCACCACAAACCTTTCCCAATTTTCAACCTTTACACCTTCCAATGAGATTCCTTTAACTCCTGAAGAAATAGAGAAACAGGCTGAGGATTTCAAGAGATTAAATGAACTCAAGACAGCCAAAGAATTGAATGAAGCTACTCTAAGGAAGATGACTCCACCTGAAAGAGAAAAGCAAAAACAAAGGTTGAGGGAAATGGAAGCTAAACGCGCTGAGGCACTAAGGAAAGTCAAAGCTGATTATGATGCCTGCGTTAACAACATATATGCACCTGGCAATATAACCAAGTTCAAATACACCATTCATAAATCCACAAACACCCCACAGATGATCTTATGGAGGGATAACCAACAGGGAAATATGAATGTGTTTGACAACTTCAGGCTAAAGACACTTGGGTTATCTGAATGGTTCGAACTTGAAGCCTTAGCTTCCAAAAGAACTGGACAGGCTAATTTTCTTCTACTTAAGACTATTAAGGCCAAGTTTACCTGGATCAAACAAACAGCTGTCAAACTCAAGATTGATCCCCCACCACAGCTTTTTGAACAAGAACCCCCAAAGACTGGCAACAAAAGAAGAAGAGTTTCTCAACTTGTTAAAGAAACTTTTGTCACAGATGATGTTCAAGTGGATGGCATGCACAGGGATTTGATCCTACCCAATGGTATAGTTAGCCCTGTTGATGGCCAGACATACACAGAGCTTGAAAGAGGAATGGCATTCATGAACAGGGCTTGCCAGTATGCATTTCAAAGAGAAGATGAGTTGTGCTTAGCTTCAATAATTCAGCTACTTTGTCACAAGAAGTCACTCAAGATCAACACAGAGTATTCCAAGAAGTTTGCAAAGACTTTACAAGAAGAACTGGATAACAGATTGGACTTGGCTGAAGCTGAAGAAAGGATTAAAAATGATGACTATTGAAGATGTTCACAGCCTAATTTTACCTTCACCTTTTATTTTACTTTTGTAATGTACTTGTAATTTTCTTTAAGTATTAATAAAATCATGAGGTATGTTTGTTTAGATCTGTTACGAGTAAGAAGAAGCTGTTAACTCACTTACCTTAACTTAGTTAGATCTAGCAATATTTATGTTTTAATAGGGGGAGATTGTTGGGAATCTAAACTTGTTAGATTCCCTGATCATAGATTTAAACATAATTAAGCTGTTAGATAGTCCCTTGCCTGTGCCTAGGAGGCAGGCAAGTATCGCAAGACTTACAGAGATCCAAGTCTCTGTGAGCAACCTCAGAGGAGTCCATGTCAGAGACATTGTCAAGGAAGTCAAAGATTACTTGAAGACATACTCATTGGCTGTGATGGATAACAGCCAAGATGTATCAGGGACTCTGAGGGGTTGAGGGTTAACAGGGGTGGCAATACCCTGTTAACACTCAACACACTTTGGACATGCCATTTATGTGTTCGAGACTATGAAGAAAAAGGAAACTGTTTTGACAACTGTTTCCTTAAAGCATAATGGAAGACTACCAAGAATAGAAGATCATCATGTGACTGATGTGGGAACTTGTGAAAGCTTGTGTAGTCACCATCAAGTACTATTTAGGTCAATCCCGTAACACTATAAATAGGATGTGTATCCATGCATTAATGTTTAACACTTTGAGTATATTCATAACATTATTGCATAGAACTTATAGAATCAAACAGCTGCGACTGTATTCATAAGTTAGGGTTTATAGTTGTTCAAAGTGTGCACAACACATTGTCATCAAACGGTGTTATCCATAACACTTGTAATTGTTTATTATACAATAATAAGATTACGTTTGAAAAGTAATACCTTGTGTTGATTAGTTAAGATTAGGGTTTCTAGCATTGATTGGGGACTTTCAGCTTTCATGGGCTGCTGGGCTTGACACCAATCTCGGACCTGGAGCTTCTTTGGGCTACTTCCACTTTCGGGCCTCTGATGGGTTGCACTATAAAACGGGCTGAAGTGCTAAGTTGGGCCAGAAGCTATTATGAAGTTCAATAATGGGTCGGTTCGACCCATTTAAACAGTGTCGAGCCGGCCCAATAAAATATGAAGGCATCGTTGAACTCGATTTTCCATGCTCTTTCCATTTCTCGTGTCCGTTTTGGCACTTTTGCTTCATTTTTTGTGATTTTATTAATATTTGTACCTGCACACGCACAAACGATAAAACACACATATACAAGGCATAATGGATGATTATTTATCCGTTTTTAGCACATTTTACGAGGAAATATGATGTGTAGTTAGAGTCACATCAGACATTCCAATGATAGCACATTAGAAGAAGCCACCAGTAATACTTTGGAGAGTGCAACACTTGAAGATGATATAGAATCTGAGGGTGATGACACAGAATATCAAAGTTTTAATGAACAAATTAATAGTCCTATAATGGAAAGAGAGATTAGGAAATCTGTTAGAAAGACTAGTATGCCTAAAAAAATTAAAGATTTTCAAATTAATACTAAGGTTAAGTATAATATTGATAATCATGTCAATTACTCTAAGTTGAGTACTGAACACTTTATTTTTACTACTAGTCTTGATAAAATTCATTAACCAAAAACATATGCTGAAGTTGTTAAAGATAATAGATGGATTGAAGCAATGAACTTAGAAATGGAAGCTTTAAATAGAAATGGTACTTGGATTATAACAGATCTTCCACAAGGAAGAAAAGCTGTGGGACATAAATGGGTTTATAAAGTTAAGTATTTTTCTGATGGAAAATTAGAAAGATTCAAAGCTAGAGTTGTAACTAAGGGGTATAATCAAAAAGAGGGCATAGATTATGAGGAGACATTTTCTCTTGTAGTCAAAATTGTTACTGTTAGGTGTCTTTTGACATTAGCTGTTAACCTAAATTGGCCATTATACCAATTAGATATAAACATTGCTTTACTTTATGGGGAGTTGAAGGAAGATGTATATATGACTCTTCTAGAAGGATATTTTGATAAGGATGACAAAAGAGTTTGTAAGCTTGTTATGTCTTTATATGGATTAAAGCAGACACCTAGAAAATAGAATGAGAAACTTACTTCAGTTTTAATTGAGAATGATTTTGTACAAAGTAAGAATGATTTCTCATTATTCATTAAAAATAAGAATGGTGTTTTTCTTGCTTTACTGGTATATGTTGATGACATTGTCTTCACAGGAAACAATGTTACTGAAATTGAGAATGTTAAGAAATTTCTAAGTTCCAAGTTTCTCATAAAGGATCTTGGTAAACTTAAATATTTCTTAGGGATTGAGGTTATTGAGTCTAATAACAGTTTGTATTTAACACAAAGGAAGTATTGTTTAGAAGTTCTTTCTGAATTTGGAATGCTTGGGTGCAAACCCTGTGGTACTCCTATTGAAACTAAAGTGACTTCTGTTAAGAACAAACCTGTTATAGATAAACCATTGGTTGGTATTAATAATTACCAGAATTTGGTTGGTAAATTGATACACTTGACACATACCAGACCAGATATCAGTTATGATGTACATGTTCTAAGTCAATTTATGCATGCACCTATGGAATCACATTTAAAACTGGCTTTTAGAGTTCTTAGATACCTAAAGAACTCACCTGGTAAAGGTATTTCGTTTTCTAAAGGAAATCTTGAGCTTAGTATTTTTATTGATTCTGATTGGGCTAAACGCAAGGCCACAAGAAGGTCAGTGACTGGATATTCTGTATTTTTGGGTAAGTCTCTTATATCATGGAAAAGTATGAAGTAGTCTATGCTTGTTAAGTCTTCTGCTGAAGCAGAATACAGAGCAATGAATACTGTTACTTGTGAGGTGATTTGGATTCTTAAAATTCTGACTGAATTAAATGTTAGTATCTCTCTTCCTGTGCATATACATTGTGATAACAGTTCAGCAATCCAAATTGCTGCTAACCCAGTTTTCCATGGGAAGACAAAACATTTTGAAATTGAGTTGTTTTTCTTAAGAGAAAAAGTTGCTGATGGTATTGTAAAAACTGTGAAAGTTAAGTCAGAGGATAATGTTGCTGATATATTCACTAAAGGATTGAGTGTTCAGGAACACAATAAGTTTCGTAACCAGCTTGGTTAATATGACATGTACAAGAGTTAGTCTATGGGGGGATGTTGAGAAGTATACACTTGTATACTTTTAAGTATCCTAACACTTGTACAGGGACTAGTTCTGCCATTTCTGATATTAAAAGGTATAGAAGGTAAAGTTATTTTTATTATTATATATATACTAGTTTGAGAATTGTGCAAGGACTGAGATGTGTAATATTGGAGGATTGAAGCTGAGCATATTTAGGAGTTCAGGGACTCACATTGCAAAGTAGTATATATAGATTATTTCTGTTAGGTTTTTCATTATTAGCTTGTATCATTTCTTGTTTCTACACACAGTTAACAATCTCTCTCGTTTGTATCGTCTGGTAAAGATCTCAATCTGTGAGATCTTGTTTGTTGATTTCTTTCAGTTGTATTTGTACGATCAAAAACCCAGATATTACATTTGAAATAATAGTCTGAGGCAGTTAATAAAAGGGGTGGTTGGTTGACTAAATCAGTTGTTATAAAAAGATCTTTGTATAAATTTCCACATTTTATGTCAAGTTATGTGCGTAACATATACCCTTCAAGTCTCAATAAGTTGATATCTTCATTCAATATATACAGAATACAACTAAATACACACATAAATACTTATTCAAATGGCTTTGAAGAGGAAAGTCTTGATCATTGGAGGGACTGGATACTTAGGGAAAAGACTCGTAAAAGCGAGTTTAGAACAAGGCCATGAAACATACGTTCTTAGGCGACCTGAAATAGGTGTCGACATTGAGAAAATACAGATGTTACTTGGATTTAAAAAGAAAGGAGCTAGACTCGTTGTTGGTTCGTTTAATGATCATCGTAGCCTTATTGAGGCAGTGAAGCAAGTCGAAGTTGTGATATGTGCGATATCTGGTTCGCATATACGTAGCCATCAAATCTTGCTTCAGCTTAAACTTCTTGATTTCATTAAAGAAGCTGGCAACGTTAAGGTATATACTCTTTAGAAAATTTTTCCAATGATATGCAGACTTGACACATGCTATTAAAAGTATTCTACAAGATGTTTTCACCAATCTCGCTAGCATTTTACAATATTTTGTAGCGGTTTTTTCCATCTGAGTTTGGTACTGATCCTGCACGAATGGCGGATGCAATGCAACCAGGACGAGTTACTTTTGATGACAAAATGGTGGTACGAAAAGCTATTGAAGAAGCTGGGATCCCGTTCACCTACGTATCAGCGGATTGCTTTGCCGGTTACCTGGTTGGAGGGCTGTGTCAACATGGCCACATTCTTCCGTCCCATGAGTCTGTCACCTTGTTTGGGGATGGAAATACAAAATGTAAGATATAGTAGTAGCACAGTATCTACCTTTTTGTAAGGTTATGAATCTAAATCTAGTTAATTTCATATGTAAACACATTGTTACATTGTTAATTTGTTACATTGTTTGTGTAGCAATATTTGTCGATGAAGACGATATAGCAACATACACCATCAAAACAATAGACGATCCACGTACTCTTAACAAGAAAGTCTACATTAGGCCATCGGCAAACATTCTTTCACAGAGGGAAGTTGTGGAGCTTTGGGAGAAACTTATTGCCAAAGAACTCGAAAAGTTATCTCTATCAGATCAAGAATTTCTTAACATCATAAAAGGTACCTAAGAGGGTGTTTAATTTGTGATTGCTTATTTTGTCTACTTCTTTTTCTGCTAATAAGCTTCCTATTTCTGGAGCTAATGTTTGGATTTGCTTATTTTACGAAAAATCCAATAATATTCGTAAAAATAATAGATTGATATCAAATAGAACACATAAAACAAGTGAGTTAGGATCTAATAAGAAGATTAACAAAAATTTGAAGGATGAGAAGAAACCACAACCACTCATTTCAGATGCACCTATAAAATCTCTTGCATCTCCCCTTAAAATTCTCACTCTTATTTAAATTGTGTGGTCCAGAGTTCTTCTTATTCTTCTTATTTTTATTTCTCTTCTTACTGGATCGCTACTCTAAAACAAGTAGCTAATTAGCTGCTTATATAAAACTATTAGTTTGCTTAAGAAAAGCATATAAGCAATCCGGAACACCCTGTCTAACAACATTTATTTGTATGCGTAATGTTTTATAAATGTTGGGACATGCAGACCAAGATTATATTCAACAAGTGGGCTTGACTCATTACTATCATGTATACTACGATGGTTGTCTTACAAACTTCGAGATCGGAGATGATGCTGAAGAAGCTTGTGCTATTTACCCCGATATCGAATACATTAAAGTTAAAGACTATCTCAAGCGATATCTTTGGTTGAAGTCATATGTTTTTGTGTGTAAAATTGAGAAGTTGTTCATATTGTTTTTTCAAAATATTATATCAAAATGCATTATATATTGACGCTTAGTATATGAAATAAGAGAATGCAAGTTCAATTCTATCATGACCTGATCTCTTTTATAAGTTTTCAGCCGATTAATCAAAAAATGTCTATTAAACACGCCGAGGCTCAGATACGCTAGCCCTTAGATTTGAAAGTACGGCCGCCATGGCTGCTAGTAAGCTTGCCTCTCCAAGAGGCACATAATCCAAATTCTAACTGAAAGGATTAGAGGCGCTTAAATATTATCATCATTGCCCTTGAAATTAAACATAGGTTAGGACTCAGTAATATCGATGTACAGTATCCCCAGATACAAAATTTCATTCTTTCTGTCCATAACCTTTTAGAAATACAAATTATCAAATGCATCTACACATCAAAACCGACAACATTCAAATTGTCGCACGCTGATCAAGATCGCCACACACCATAGACGGTGGCAACTAAGTAATTGTTGGGATTTTACAACTGGTAAACCAAGTTACTACGAGTGCGCATCGGAATGGATCTAGTTTGATATTTAAGATTAACACATAAATAAAGCAATATAAATACTAACCTTTAAGTTTAAATGATAAAATCAATTAAACGGGTCTTGATCTTGGATCTTGAAACTAAACGGTTAAAATACCGTCTCTATAGGTTGCTCACACTACACGTCACACGAGCATGTTTGGATAGTAGCGCTTGCTTCACGATCAACAAGCCAACGTCACATGTTCTTGTTTAATTGCCAAATTCGATTCAAGTCCCTAATAGGGTGCGTTTGAATCAGTACAAAAGAAGAAAAGAGGACCAGTGACTTATTTTCAATATTGTGTGCATGTACATATAAAACATGCACATTTATGCAATGCCAATCAATATACTAATGATGCTTTATTTTTGTCGTATTCAAGGAGAAAAAGAAAAAAACCATTAGTATTATGTGATTGTTAAGTCAGTGTACATATATATACATCCGAATGATTTTTGACAATAGAAAGGATATATTTTTCTTGTCGTAGAGACAAAGAAATAAGATAAAATGAATTTTATTTTTGACGTATCTCATATAGTCATATGTCGGGTCATTCTTTTTATCTTACCGACAAAAAAACAATCGTATCATAACATTAACAAGTATCCATATTTAGATACTCTCATGTCTGATTATAGATCAATATCTCGGCATGAAATATTTCATATGAATTATTATATCTTTCTTGTTCTTCTTATTTAATTTAACGCGTATATATTAGTTTACAACGTCTAACGATTAAACTAAAAAACGTTAAATATATATCGTGAAACATATTATATATTTAATAAAAATAAAAGGGTTACATATATCAAATATATATAATAAACGTATTCTTCGTGTATTCGTTTGTGCCCCCGATAGGCTCACGCATTTCCGATGGTTAAACGATCGCATATCCCAACAGCTCCCACTTGTGAGAGTTTAAGACACAATACGTCCATGATAAAAATATCTAGCAACACTTCATTATAACCGTAAATGATTGAGATATAGTTTCAAGAAGAATATCTCATAAGTATAAATGGTATATGATTATGTGACTTGCTTATAATCATCCCGTTGTTACTAGTACGGTTAAACCATGGATATGGATCCTATCTCATTCTATATAGTTTAACTTTTAGTTTCTCGTTATAGAAGTTAATTCAGACATACCAAATGTAAACAAGTATCATCTTGATTTACTCTTTGGGTGCGGCCACACAATTATCTGATTAATTCTGGAGAGGGCCCAGTGGTACTAATCTGCACTATATCAAGTGGGGGAACAAATTCTATATTGACTACAAGTGTTTGTGGATCGCTGCTTCACAACACTTCCATCTATAGCCTTTATAACTACCGCTTGCGAGATAGCGTTTAACTTATAATCAAAAAGTGATATTCACACATGCACAAACTTGTTTGCATCTCAAGTCTAAGGATGACTTAATCACCATTTTCGAAATCTTACTCATGACAAGGATCCAAAAGTAACGATTCGAAAGTTCGGGGTGTCTAATATGCATCCTTTACGAATAACACATGAGTTTGGTGGGAACCGTCCATATATTCAAAGAATATAACCAATACTCATATTTGTCTTAATGTAGACAATATTCTCATATTGCTAGCCGACAATGGACATATTTGGAATAATCAATATTCAAGGATTAAACATACAAATATAGGACAACAGTAATTATATGAATGAATGCAAATATCAAGTGTCTTTATTCATCAGAAAGTAAAACCTGTCTTACCATCCCAATTATCCATATACTAAAATAGATTGCATGAAACTAATTTAGCAAGTTGAAGTCAAATGTTTCCAACATTCTCAACTTTTCTTTACAAGAATGCTAAATAGTCATCTAAGTAAACTTACCGAATACTTGTTTCAAATTTCACAAATTGTGAATGATATGAAGAACTAGATGAGTGTCTCATCCTACATGCTCATACTATTGGAAGTGTCATAGTATGAGGATATCGTCATACCTTGTATTAGGTATTCAAAATCAATGATATACTGATAGTCATCTTTACAGTTTCTTAAAATGTAAAGCATTCTTATTCCTTAATGTTTAATGCAATAATGCTCATTGATTGAGTATATCTAGTTAGCATATTTATCATAAATGATAAAATCATACTTTACTAGATATGATTATCCTCTAGCATCAGTGTACACATATAAAAATATGCTTTATAATTCGTAAACATTTGTATTAACATTAATCTAAATACTATCAATTAGATATTGTTGTTGTCGTCTCACTTTGCTCTTGTGGAAAAGTGACAACAAGTCATATACACAATATAATATATACATAATGAATCCTTAGTTAAAAACATAAGGTTTCCATTCATGTAATAAATTATGTCAAGTGAAATATATCATTCAAGACTCGCTTCAATGATGTATTGCATTGTGTTGAACTTAACTACTGAATACGTTTATTCCAATAAACATTTATTCCAAAGTCATTTGTTTTATTCCATAAATTCTCAAATGAAGTTTCATTCCAATCTTAAGGATTATTATCTAGCTTAAATGGAATGATGTCTTCAATATGTTATTCAACATATGAATTTAAAGTAAAAACACAGTGCTCCCACTTAATGTCAAGTGTACTCAAAACGCAGCTAAATTTAATCAAAATCATATTGTAATTAAATTCTAGATTCAGTTTCTAGACGCATGATTTAATCCATACTTGGATTATTTATCACGTATACTCAATAAAGATTTTATAGACTCATAAACCTTTTGATTACATACCATTCTTGCAAAAGGTAATCATAAAGGAGAACTATAAAGCTTAATTGACATATTCCATATACATAGAAACATATATGACAATCAATTATCTTTATTTAATCAATGCGTGTTTGGAAGAATGATTTAATCATAGTCAATTACTTGAGTATAATTAAAAGCTTCCTATTATTATCCACGCATTCATTTTGTCCTTGTGAGTCTTTCTTCAAGAGAAACTCATTCCATCCTCATAGGTTTATAATTAGGCGAAATATTAATCAAATTCAAAAGATTGGTTTTCCCTTTAAGGACTGCATCTTATCATTCATAGTTATAAGACATTTATCAGATTCAAGATATGATAATTTGTCTTAGCAATTAGTGAATTACAAAAGATCAACTAACTTATATTCCCCAGCATTGATATTAAAATACCAACCAAGTGATGAGGTATTCTTGCGGATTTATGAATGAGAGTAACATTTACTTTGGTTTGACATTTTCATGCTTAACCAAAATTTGACATCAACAAGTGGATTTTGAAGGTTTTGTATTTTGCTCTTGAATATCTTCAAGATTTGTTATAACTCCCACTTACTTTTGTAAATAGAGATAATTCTCTAAATACTGAGTATTTAAGCAACAATAAGTTGTTCTTAATAAGAGATACTACAAAAATACATTTTAAATTCTTATCTCAAGTTTGTTAATACTATGCTTCAAAAGATATTAACAAATTAAAGAACTTTAATCAAGACATATAGGGATTTCTCCCAAGAACCCTAATTAGGGTTTGTAGTATAAACCCTAATTCTTGCATCACCTTTAACCAATAACCTTAGGAAAGGTTTGTGTTACGTCAAGCTATGAGGAACACCAAAAACTACAACCGTCAAGCTAGGAAGTGTAGAAAATAAAAAAAAATAAAGGGTTTTAGGATTCGATTGTTTTGAGTGGAACAATCGAAAATCCCTAATGGTTTATGGTTTCCAGTAATGGTTTGTCTTGAATACCTTCTAGGTTTGAACTATATTGAGCGTATCAATGACACACGCAATTTTCAAACTTTGATAGATCATGGAGGTAGAGTAATTAAAGCTATCATGAATCAAACTATATGAATATCATTCGTTTCATATCTGTAGACATACTGTAATATTTGGTATTCTATGAGTATTGGAATTGTGAGACTACATCAAAATTCCATAGATAACTTAATTCTCTTTGGATTAAATACTGGTCAATTTTATCGTGTACCAAATTACAATATCAGTACTTTAAAACCAAGTGCATGCTATAATGTATAATTGTTGAACAATGCGAGAACCATGTGTTTACAAGAAGACATGGCAGTTCAAGAATTATATGTTCATGTGTTTACAAGAAACCCTATCATATCAAGTATACATTATAAGTCTTTAAATAAATCAAAGACCTTATGTTTATGTGTTAAAAAGAAGACATTACTATTTACTACATACTTTATGTTATAAGTTAGTGAGTAATTCAAGGACTTTATAATTATGTGTTATCAAGAAAACATAATTATACTAACAAAAGTAATCATGAATGCAAACTCTTGAATTCAATAGTAATTTCAAGTTAATTTTTATACTTCAAATTATGATTATTATATCTTAACCATAAAATTTATTTACTAAACATGTAGTAAAAATGTTGAAGTAGCTTTTCACTATATCATGACATTTGAGTGTAGTAGGGAAACAAACATCTTGTGTGTTCAAGTCCTAGTAGAATTTTTAGCTTTCTTACCTTTTGGGCAAGTGAAACTAATTATATGTTGTTCCTTGCACACACTTTGCAATTTCTCCCACTTGTGTAAGGTAGAACATCATATTATGAAGACAAGCAATACAACATGTGGTTGATTGTGTAAACAATATGATAATGTCATTGATATTATAAGTAGATTTATAACCATAACTTTAAATAAAGAATTGTGGATTATTATTCTATAGATAACGCTTCATAAAGCGACATCAGAAAGGCAGCGTGTTATCTTATAAAATAAAATGCAATTTCCCTTTAAGCAATGGTCGTTCATATTTGGAAGTGATAAATTATTTCAAAGCAAGTTCGAAATAATACGAGTGACTAAACAAGAAAATAAATCTTGTAGCTCCCACTGAAATTGACAATATTACATGGATATTATTTTATTAATAAACCACAACGCTCCCACTGAATTTATCAACATAATAAATGTTACATCACCAGTAGAAAGCAAATAGCAATTTATTGACTTCCTTATCTCGGAAAAATGCCTACAAGTATACATGTACTTACGTATTTGAGAAAAGTAAATGAAATTCTACTTGTGTAGATGAAGGGCTAGCCGTTCATGCTTTCAATTAACTTGACTATTTAGCATGCAATTCCTCTTGTATCGTCTGCATAGCCATAAGGGTATTGAGCACTTTAAGGAATAACAAGAGTCCAAGAAAGATACCTAGCAGAGTGCTAGTAAATTCTTTACTCTTTGCGGTTTTAAACTCATACATCGTGACAAGTGCAAGATGTCATTTATTCTGGGATTTATAAACAAAAGTACTCTAGATACACAAAATACGTTATCTGTCCAAGATCTCAGAACCGGATTAGGATAATGAAATATTGAAAGTGAGTTTAAATACAATCGATAATGATTCGATTATACTCCTATCTTTATTTTTGTCAACTAATGAGAAGATATAGGAGTAAGTCTTGCTCTTCTTACTAGTAAAAGAGACTATGTTTGCTTTCTATATTAAAACAACTTTAGTTTACGAATTATGTTACAATAATACAATTAATCGGAACATAGAAAGTTCAATTTAGTAATTTCGATAATTAAATTATTAATAGAATTAACTACCTAATTAATTACTAATAAGACTAAGATCCTTACTTGTACTCCCACTTAATATTAGAGGTCTGAGTATATAATAATAAGTAGGGCAAGAGGTAAGCGTCGAGCGTTAATTGCATTACAAGTGAAACTCTTAGATTTATGAGACGATTCATGAATTTTATTGTTGTAGAGTGTTTGGATGGGACGTTCTCACAACTCTTTCGAGTACCGATGAACATCTCAAACAAACTTGTTCTACATGTAATAAAATCATGAGTATGTTTCATCTCATCTTATGCCTCAGGTTTCGAATCTGACCGGGAACTCGACCTAAGTTGTACAATGTAAAGCATGCAAAAATTGGCATAGATCCGACCTATGACAAAATTCGCCTTGGGTATAGAGTTCACCCTAGATCTGACTAGATGATGAAAACCAACAACAAGCGCTTTTACATTGGATGGCATAGACTTAAAGATTAAATAGGTATCACATAAGTTTTGAAAACTATTGTCAAAAACGTGTAAAAGATACATGCAATCATCTTTTTAGCACAAGTTAAGAAAAACCTTTTATTAAGTTTTAGTTTAGGCGCGTTTACCGCGGGAAAGCATTTTCATGCGCCCGAAGGCGCAAGTCCTTGGGATAATTATCATATATATACCGAAACAGGTATATGACACGGGGGGACATTAAAGATCATTCAAACCCAAGATAGCTTGAGTAGAACACGTAGTGTAATAGCAAGTCCATCATTAGTAAAGCACAAAACATGATGTTTTAAGTATTACAAGATAATTAAATTTTGCAAATCACGTCGTTGAGAAGATAGTTTATAAGCCATCATTACGGTATGTAAGCCCAACTCGAGTGACACTACGATTTTGAAAAACAAATTAGCTTATAATAAAATCAAGTTTCATAGATCTTATGTCCATATTAATCTTTGTTAAAAAAGCGAGTTTTAACAAATAACACATAGCCGATTCGCAAGGAAAATAAGTGTAATTAATATGACATTGTTTTAAAGCTAGTTTCAATATAAGTAGAGATTTGTTTTTATGATTACTAGAATCTTGCGTATTTATATTTTTGCAATTCATAATGGAAAATATTAAGCACATAAAAACAGACAGAAATAGGGGTAGAAGATGAAGACAGACTCTATATGAAAGCAGTAACATAAGATCAAGTCTCGAATGAGTCTTCCCTAAATTGAGGACCAAAGACCCTCATCAAGTTTTCGAGCAAGGTACTTGATGACTTGCATGAATCACAAAAGTGATATGATAAAGTCTTTAACGGATAATAAAATTTTGTTTATTAACCAATTTAATAAACCTACCCAATTTATTAGATCCAGATTAAGATTAAATTTTATGGCAAGAATGCATGTTATAGTCAAAGAAAATAAAATAAAGCGAGTATTTAAGCATATCTAGCGTGTTTATTCTATGTGTAACCTATAAACACCAAACGATTTGACTCGTGATGCCACTGTTGGGATTTTACAACTAGTAAACCAAGTTACTACGAGTGCACAGCAGAATGGA
This sequence comes from Glebionis coronaria, assembly GCA_025667525.1. Lineage (NCBI taxonomy): Eukaryota > Viridiplantae > Streptophyta > Magnoliopsida > Asterales > Asteraceae > Glebionis > Glebionis coronaria. Next base: position 37,521,053 of record CM046878.1, read on the forward strand.
TCTAGTTTGATATTTAAGATTAACACATAAATAAAGCAATATAAATACTAACCTTTAAGTTTAAATGATAAAATAAATTAAACGGGTCTTGATCTTGGATCTTGAAACTAAACGGCTAAAATACCGTCTCTATAGGTTACTCAAACTACACGTCACACGAGCACGTTAGGATACTAGCGCTTGCTTCATGATCAAAAAGCCAACATCACATGTTCTTGTTTAATTGCCAAATCCGATTCAAGCCCCTAATAGGGTGCACTTGAATCAGTACAAAAGAAGAAAAGAGGACCAGTGACTTATTTTTAATATTGTGTGCATGTACATATAAAACATTCACATTTATGCCATGCCAATCAATATACTAATGATGCTTTATTTTTGTCGTATTCAAGGAGAAAAAGAAAAAAACCATTAGTAGTATGTAATTGTTAAGTCAGGGTATATATATACATCAGAATGGTTTTTGACAATAGAAAGGATATATTTTTCTTGTCGTAGAGACAAAGAAATAAAATAAAATCAATTTTCTTTTTGACATATCTCATATAGTCATATGTCAGCTCATTCTTTTTATCTTACCGACAAAGAAACAATCGTATCATAACATTAACAAGTATCCATTTAGATAATCTCATGTCTGATTCTAGATCAATATCTCGGCATGAAATATTTCATATGAATTATTATATCTGTCTTGTTCTTCTTATTTAATTTAACGATTATATATTAGTTTACAACGTTTAATGATTAAACTAAAAAACGTTAAATATATATCGTGAAACATATTATATATTTAATAAATATAAACGGGTTACATATATCAAATATATAATAAACGTATTCTTCGTGTATTTGTGTGCCCCCGATAGGCTCACGCATTTCCGATGGTTAAAGGATCGCATATCCCAACAGTATGTCGCGACATCGACATGTTGTTTCACAACATCAACCGAAACAGGTGCCAACAAACACGCAACCCACCGGGTTTCGGCAACAATCAGATTAACACCCATTAGGCCTTTTTCACGACACACAAACGGATTTCTTACTAATATATTTCCTTACGTTGGTACTCGGTTTGCGGCAACAAAACATTTTCTAATCGATATCCGGTTTTTATTTATATTGCCCTCAAACATGAGCAGAAAACATATGTAAGGGAAAAGCCGGAATCATAAGCAAGCCTAAAGTACATATGTTAATATAGTGTATATTTGCTGAAAATCAAAACCCGCCATAGCTGTAAGCACGTGCATGTACTGCCACGCCAAGATACGGTTTGACTTCAAATGCAAACTACGATTTGAAATTTTTTATATATTGATGTGGGATATGATTCCTACAACCTGGTTACTATTGTGGAACAAACAACAATCGTGAAGCAAAAAATCGACAGAAAAGAAACCCACAAGGTAATACCCTTAATCGAACGTTTAGATTAAGCTTTAAAGAATGCGTTAATAATCCCCTCCCCCTCACCTCCTTTTATAAAGATGAGGGGAAGGACAACCGACTACAAAAAGAAGGATTGGTAGTCGGGTGTAAAGGTTGGGCTTGGAAACAAGCAAATCCAACCGACCGTTTATTCTACATAGCTAATATATGAAACTCGATACATTACTACCTAGACGACATAAGCTAATAAATAATAAATATTACATTTAAAACTCACAATGGTTAAAGTACAACCAAACAATTATATGGAGCATGGATTCCACCAAATTTATTTCAATAATAATAAAACCTTTTTTCATTTATGCCATCAGCCTTCGTATTTTCCAGCCACTACGCCTAGCACCATCCTCACCCAACCGATGCATCTTCGCATAACAGGCATAACGGAAACGAAGAGAACGGTGGCATCATAGTAGCATAAGGCAAGAGTTCCAAAATTAACAGAAAAGAAAAATAAATTAAATCAAATGGGAAAACATATACCTCCGGTGATAATCAAAAACCAAATCCCCAAGGATCGTGACAATCAAGAACGAAGCCCACAACAATTGTGAAAGCCACGCAACCCAACGTCACCAACCAATCACCAACGTCGCCAACCATTAACGACGGCATTTGATGCGTGTTCCACGCTAGGTTTTAAATTTATAAACAAGAATTACCGATTTTAATTAGGAACACAAATTCGGGCAAGTATACCCTAGTCATGTTGTAATTAGGTTGGTAAGTCAAGGTCGTCACATGGGACTTGGTTGCACTCAAGTGTAGTTTGTTTGTAACAAAATGGTGGTTATGAGAATCGATTATAGACACAAGCACACAAAGATCATACATGTATGGCCAAATGATCCCATGGACATTAGGATGTTTAGTTTGGAAAACAAATTATCAAAGGTAATCCTTTTGACCTATAAAACCAATAATAATGGATTATTGCTTTATAAATCAAGTATACATAAGTCTCAATCAAGTGATCATATCATAAGCCTTATGCCTAAACCAACAACAACAAGAATCCTTTCGACCCATAGACTTAGTGTTATCAATCCGATATGTTTCATTTACTTGAAAGATGATTAGAAAAATATATTCAAAATACTTCTTTCGACACTAGTCTCAATTAAACCTTTACTTGTTATGTTTATTAAGTCTCTTGCTCAATCGTTACAAAGCACAAGACCAAATAATTTGTCGAATAACGAATTGAAATCAACCATGTCGAGAATCCTTTCGACCTTTAGACTCAACCATGATTAACCAAAATGAAAAACAAGAACAAGTTCTAATTCAACCGAATATGATGTTATCCCCATAATCCAAAACAAACACTAATAACATCCAAACATCCATTTATCACAAGTTTTCATAGGAACTACATGATGACGTATAGTCCCTAGTCGGCTGGATAATCCGACTCATGGGTACTACCCGTATCCATCAAGAATGGATTAATGCTTATGTTATGTGCGCACAGCCCGGGAGGCCCGGTAAGTCGTTGTCGCACCTGTGGTTCATTACTTAACCGTATCCTTATCGCACTACGACAAGATCAGACAGAATATAATCTATCTTATGGTTATATTCGCCTAAGGAAAGAGGATATACACTTACCTCATTTATGCGATAAGGATCAATCTATTTTGAATCGTTATCTCTTCCTTAGGCCACAAGAACAGGGAGCCCAACCTAGACTCTCTCGAGTATAAAAGGAACCCACATGGTTCCACAAAGGTACGATAAACACAATACCCTAAACCCTAATATACTCAAACCAATTATTTACTCTCACGCTGGAGTCTAATCATGGGTCACAAACCCACGGTAAGCCTAACGGTGTCTGTTTAGTGCGCAGGGTCCTTAAAACAAGTTTCACTTTGTGCAAGACCCAGAGTCCAAAAGACCCCGAATTAAGCCTAATTCGGGTCCATCCAACTTATGTATCAACAAGTTGGCTCCATCCGTGGGACCCTACACTAAAGCTCTAAGAAATGACGAAAAACGGTATGAACGAAGGCCATCGAAGATCCTCGACGGTAGATGGTCACATTGCATCCGCAAATGTTACTCCTAGATCTGCCAATGAGGCAAACACTCGGGATGTAATAAATCCACCTTTCAAAGGATTAGGTGTACTATTCTCAACTCCCCTACCTACTGTTGAGGAAAGAAACTGTGACAACCCAAAACCGAGGTCATTGCTTAATCTTATTTTACGATTATTTTTGAAATTTTTGGATGAGTTTGAACGATATTTATTTTTGGAGGTTTAAGTTTAAACCGATGTTGGAAGGTCTATATTTAATATTTATTAAGTATAAGAAGTATTAGCAAGCGTGATGTCGATGGATGCCAAATATTTTATGTCTTATTGTCGGTTGTTCGATTTTTGTCATTTTTGAGGATTTATTTTAAATGACGTGTTAAGTCGAGTCGAGAGTCGATATTATTATTTTTGAGGTACGTTTTGAATTTTTAAAAGTATCTTTATGAAACCCGAGCCCCGTAAATATTTTGAAAATTGACTAATAGTTATTTCCCGCTTTTTAGCTAACTATTTACATTTTTAGCCACAACTATTGCCAAATTGCAACCAAGGTCCTTACTCCACTATATATAAAGCTTAAACAACACACAAACTTCATTTTCTTCCATTCAAAATTTTCTCCATCTTCTCTTTCTCTCTCTATTTTGTCGAAACACGCACCACCTACACAAACACATACAATTTTCAATTTAACTCAAGTTTGAGGATGAATTGAGCTAAACTAATCATAGACCCACTCTTATATTTGATCAAGGATCACATTGGTATAAGAAATTCCTACATGCAAGCATTTTTTTTCTTGATGTTGGTAGGTAGAAGCCATAATTATGCATGGTGTTTTTAGCATGATCAATGGTGGTTCTTGCTAGAATCTTTGTTAAAAACTTCATTTTGATCTAAAGGTTTTAATTTTGATTATGATTTAGATGTTATGGTTCATATATGATGATATTAGGGTATAGAAATGATCATTTCTATGGTTGGTTTTGATCAAAAAGTTGATTTTGTACAAGATTTTAATGGTCATTTTATAACAGTAAGTAAAGTGTAAAATCCGAATTTTTATGCTTTTAAAATGGCTTAATTAATAGCCTAGGGTTGTAGATAATTTTATTAGATTCGATTTGATATAAGGTAGATCTTCTAGCTCCAAACGAGCGTGAAGTTATGATGTTTTGAATGATCGTGTATCGGGAGACGAGTATCGACACTACATATAGTTGTTGTCGATATTTGGATCGAATCTCGGGGACTCTAAATGGAAGTTTTGAAATATGTAACCTACTGATAATGAGGTGTTTACTTTATAGGTTGAGTTTACTTTAAAACCCGAGTGTCGGTTTTGTAAACGGAGTCGTTTAAATAAGTTAAAACGGTTGTATGAAAAATTAACGTAAATCTGTCCGGATTTTGTAGTTTGAAAATGAGTCGGGTAAAGGACTTTAAAAGTAATTTCATTTGATAAACTTGTAGGAGGACTTTCTATATATAGTAAGTTAGTTTATCGAGTCGTTTCATAAACGGTTGACGAGTTTAAAAGGGGTAAATAAGCTAGTACATGTAGAATGTACCGGCGGATTTTATTAAGTAAATGTGTACTAAAGTATAATGAAGTTACTTATATCGTTTTATCTCGAGTTTATCGTGACTTTATGAGTTTGAGTTTGATGTTGTTATATATAATTTATTTCTCGAGTCATTATTAATGAACGCGCCTTATTTAATAGGTAGCGGTTCTCGTGTTTGAAAGGCATACATTATCGTCGACGATCATCTCGCTAGATCTCTTATACTAAAGGAGTCTGTAGCCTCGCTTTTTATGCTAGCTACTAAATGTTTTATACCCGCGAGGGGGATACATGCTATTTGAAAATAAATGAACACAAGTCATGAGTAATTGTTGGACCCGAATGTTGCCTAAAGTTGATTTCATTGTATTGAGTAACTTGTTGCTAAAGACCCTAAATTCATGAGCCGTTAACTATCTTCTGACTTGATGTTGTGAGTCGGGAATAGCCGCTTATTCTAATGATAGTACTATTGGGTTGACCACCCTCTCTGAAACCAGGGCATTACGTTGAGTAACCCGCTGGGAAGGATAATTTTACGTGAATAAGATTGTGGTATTCTAGCAACTGATACCCTAGAGGGGAAATGGTTTTATTCTAGTCATGCCGGCATTTGGCGTGGGTGACTATTTGGTTAAGGGGTCGGTGTCATGAGCTTAAATACAATCTTTAATGTTTATTATTCCCTTGAATATAGATTGTGTGTACGACAATTCTATAAATGATTATGATTGATTTTCTTCTTGTGTTCAAATGTGTTTTGATAAACCTATAGACTCGCTCAACATTATTGTTGACTCGTTTTATGCATGTATTTCAGGTAATAGGAAGTGATGGAGCATGGAGCTTTGCTGTGGAGGTTTTGGCTTGGCTTTTGGAAGAATGTTGGTCTAAAAACTGTTTCTACCTTTACTGTTGAACAATTTACTTTATGTTAATGTACTGTACTAAACTTGTTGGTTGTTAGTCGAGATCTACAGGGACTAAACGCTTTACTCTGGTGTCGTGTCAGTACAATTTGGGATGAAATTTATGTTTTAGACCTTGTATGAAAATCTTGTTTATATTTTGTGTAAACGTCTCTATTTTGAGTCGTTCAATATACCTTGTGTGATGATGCTTGTGTCTAGCACCCAATTGTGTATTTCCACTGCGCAATGTAAATTGGGGGTGTTGGAGATTGGTAATCAGAGCTGCAAGTTATAGAGAACTGGGTCGATTTTGAAAATTGTCCTAAACTATAACTTTGGTGTCGAAAGTATTTATTCTTCAAAAGCACACAACTCCTCTGCAACGCTCCGGTAAGATCACTTTTAGTTTTGTTTTGCATTGTAGATGTATCCCTCATAACTGAAATGATTTCCCGAGTATTTATTAAGTAAATACTACGATATTGTATTGGAATTATTGAAAGTACGCTGAGTGCTTGTCAGTATCATTTTTTTTGCGAGCATTGCATAAACATCATTGCATTGTGTTGCATAGCATGGATAACGTATGACATTTGCATGAGCATTGCATACTAATTATTATTTAATTAACGATGACCTTAAGTATCCTTGAACCCTTATAATTGTAGAAAATGGTTGGTTTACCTCGTGAGGATGGATGGATTGATATGACTAATGTAGTGGATGGTGAGGAAGTAGATAACCTTGGTGCTAGTGACGATGAGGATCCTTTTGAGTTTTTAGATGATGGGATTCCACTTACTGCAGTTGGTCAGACAAAGCCTGAGTTGATACAAGGTAGTTATGTTCCAAGGGTTAATGTTGTGCCACAGACTGTTCCAGATTGTCAGCGACCTGTTGTTCGTTCTTCGAATACTACTTGTGATGCTTATATTAGCAGTTTGCCTGGGATTGCATTTGCTTGGGGTGATGTTCCTGTTGAGTCGAGTAGTGCTCGATCTATTCATGATCATATTCCTGAGGTTTATTGTCCAGGTCCTGTTGGGAATAAATTAAGGCCAAATCACTTGAACGCTGACAAGAACAAATCAAGCGTTGACAGGAACAAAGCAAGCGCTGACAGCTCAAACGTTGACAAGTTAAGGTCAAGCGTTGACATATTGAAGACAAGCACTGATGGAAGATATAAGCTACACGTTTATTATATTCTAGAATACTTCTAGTAAGGATAGAAACGACAATGTATTTTCTATGTTTATCTTTACCTAGAATAGTTGATACGTAGCTTATTGTACAAGGCTTCTTAGTCTATAAAAGAAGGCCTTTAGGTTAATGTTCAATATCAAGTTTTACATAAGTTTTCAATCGTAAACATCTTTCATTGTAAGCAAGTTCGACATTCATAATCAAAGTGAAAGTTTTGTTTACATCTTGTGTCCTTGTTTAAGTGTTAAATTCCGCATAACACTTAGATTCATAAAGCATATAACAAAGGTTTCTCTACGTGTTATACTTGATCTAATCTCGTATACACAAAGCTAATCGATCTAAGTTTGGGATCAACAAGTGGTATCAGAGCCTCGTGGCTCGTGATGCTAGGACAAAAAAGGTGTTCGTATATCGTGAAGAAGAAGAAAAATTCGTATAGAGTTTTTCTGGACGTTTTTCTGGACGTTTTTGTGTGCGCAGCAGTATTCAGAAGGTCATAACTTTTGATTGAACCGTTGGATCGTCACGAAATTTTATATGTGTGTTCTACATACATAGATCTAAACATCCACCGGAGGGATTGTCGAGTTTTATCCCCAGGCAAAAGTTATTAAGCGTCGAAGTTGGCAGCAGAGGTGTTATTCAGTTTTTCAAGCTTTCACATAAAATCATGATTAGGGTTTCTTTAAACCCTAAATCAATTTAAAAGCAGAAAAAATTGAAGATTTGAGGGATATAGCAGCAAGAAAAAGAACACATGAAGGAAGCACATGATGGAATATGTGTTCTTCGATTCCAGTTAGGGTTTTTATATGAAAACCTAGATCTCAGATATAGCATGTCGATCTTTACTTGGTGATTGTATTAATTGCTACTGCTCTAAGGAAAAGGACAATGATTTCTGATCTTCAGGATTCAGTCACATGATGACATGCGGATCTTCGGGAGTTGCTGTTTTAGACGTGAATTGTTTGATCACATGGGTACTCTTCACAGCGTTCACATGGCCTAGGAAGTGTTCTGTTCACGGCAATACGCATGTCTGCATGAAGTGATTTGTTATTTTACTGATTCTCTACATGCTCATCCAAGGTTATTCACGTGGGCTCAATTCTAATTGGTGGAAAGTTGTGTGTTCACACGGTGCTAGAGTTTTGATTGGTTGTTTAGCATTGTGTTCACATGATCAAAGTAAAAGCTAGTGACGTGAAGATCTTTGTATTCACACGGTTCAAAAGGTGTGATTGGCAGAAAACAATGCAGATCAAGTTTTACTTGGAATGTTTGCTGATTTTTAGGAGACAATCACAAGATAAAGACACGCTTTGGTCAAAGATTGCTACGTAACTTTTGGAAAATATATTCATGCGTGATATTGTTTTGATGTATGACGTGAGGTAATAATCCTATTTTATAGGATATATTTCTTTTCCAATTTTAAATGTGGTTATGCAGTGGGGTAAGACGTAGCAAGATTGGTTTAAATAGCATCAGTGTTTGATGTAAACGCTGACAAGAATGAGACAGACGCTGACAAGATTGGTTTGACGCTGATAAAAGTGGACGCTGACAAAGTATGGAATTGACGCTGACAAGAAGAAACGTAACACTGACAGAACAGGCATTGTTACGTGTTGTCCGAGATATGTAAATCCAAACACTGATAGGTGTTGTTCGATATCGGATAAAGCATCTGATAATGATATTGGATAAGAGAGGTTCTTGGACAACAAAAGGTTTGCTGCTGTTGAGAAAACTGGTACGTTTTAAGCATACAAAAAGGAGGATTATACACACGAAGGTACATGGAATCTCCGTTTTAATATAGAATATCATGATGATATTAATAGCTCGGATATTTTGAAAGGGATTAATGATTTTAAGGCGAGTTAGCAACCATTAATGAAGTTATTTATTGGAGTATGTAATCGGGATAGCCTTGTGAAAGAGTTATCCATTCCCATACTTTTACATATGAAGATATTGACTTGTCATGAAGAGGTGTTGACTTAAGGGGAAGAGTTCTTATGGTAAGTTTGATGATTGAAGAAGATTTTCGCGAGTTTGTGTTCTATCATATCTTAAAGTTGTGCACTCTCAACCATAGACTTTAAAGGTAACTTGTTCATGCTTTACATAGTTGGTGATGAAGACTTGTCATAACACTTGAAGGAGTTACATTATCGTGCTCAGTGTCTCACAAAGGATGAGAATATTGACAATGGATTGAGGTCTACTTATAATTTGCCTAGTATAAGTTCTTAGTCACATGGATAGTACAAGACATGGAACACAAGGTTGGGTTATTCTACTTCTACATCAAAAATATTATATTAATTGTTCTTCAAGATCATTACATAGAGCCTACATATAGAGAATCTTCAAAATTGCAACATTGTTTACTTCCTTGTTGATGTGACAAAAAGGGGAAGAAATACGGTGCTACACTTGAGGGGAAGCAATTTGAAGATCATGTATAACTTACAAGAGATACACATAGAGTTTTGCCCTATCAACTAGGGGAAGATTGTTGGGTCAAAAAGTTGATGTGGCAGAAACTCAAAATCGAAGAACATTTACTCAAGCGTTGACAAGAGTAATACAAGAGTTGACAAGAGCAATGTAAGCGTTGACAGAAGTCAACAAAAGTCAAACGCAGCCAACAAAAGTCAACGCTGATGGATTTGATGGAGAATTCTATTTACAGAATATATTGGATATATTCTAAATAATATATTCAGTATATATCTATAGAAATAGAATATTTAGTTGTTTATTTGATTTGATCTCTTGTAAACCCTAATCCTTACACTATAAAAGGAACCAAGGGTCATAGGTTTTATTCATTCAATTCATTCACAATGTAAACCTAAAGTGTGTGTCGACTAGACGTGGGATTCAATGTATACACGTCTAGTGATTGTTGATTATTAATATAATTAGCAATCCATGTGTTTTAATTCATGTTATTCGTGCCTAAACACCTTGTTAATGGTTGTTGTTCTAATTCCGCTTTGAGCTTGTTGAGGAACTTTTGATCTTTGAAGAACACCACAACCATCACAATCCCAAACACCCCTTAACCAACCCACATCTACCCATTCTTCCACACCATCTTCCACACCACCTGAATATAGGTTGATGAAACGCCAAAGGACTACTAGAGTGTTCTCCTCTGGTGGTCCTAGCCATGAAGCAGAGAGAACCACCACCACAAGTGTGGCTGGTGACTTGGATGAGGCTGGGACTATTGGTTCTGGCTTAGATGCTGGCCAAGGCAGTCCCACCATAATTAAGTCCTCACCCATGCCCAATGAATCTGACTTGGGAGGTCAAATCCCCATTTCAGAAGAGGGCAGACTGGAACCAATGACTCTTTTAGAATTGATGGCAGTCTGCATTAGCTTGCAAAAGCAAAATGAAGACTTAGTACAAATTGTCAGCTCTCAAGGCCTTGAACTCAAGCAATTGAGGGAGAGGATTGTTGTTTTGGAGAGTGATCATGCTAGGAGGGGTATGGAGGAGTCTTCCAAAGGGGAGGAAGATCAAAGAAATCTGAGTGATAAGGGCAGCCAAGATGGTCAATCAATGGATGTTGCTGAAGCCCTTACAACTTTGAAGGAACAAACAGGTTTTGATACGTCCTTAATCTCTCCAACCAATCTAAATTTATCATTTACAGCTATGTTGAGAGAGGTTACACAAGGCGCTGAGGGAAAATATTTGAGCGTTGACAAGACAAATTTAGGCGCTGATATAGGAAATTTGGGCGTTGACAGACCTGCACATGAAGGTGATGTATTCCAGTCATCATCTATCATCAAAGAAGTTTCTACTCAGGTATTACCATCTACCTTACCAACCATTGCACCATCAGATAAGGGTAAGGGTAAATTGGTAGAAGAATTTGTTCCAAAGAATGCAGCCCAAGTTGAATTTGATAGAAGATTGGGTGAACAAATGATGGAACAAGGTGAAAAGGAAAAGTCACCATTTGTTGTGACTTCTGAAGAAGAAAGTGATGGAACTAGCTCAGACTCAAGTGTGATGATTATAGAACCAGAAAGGCTTGAGTATGGTGATGAGCTTGCTAGGGAAAACTTGAGAGATTTAAAATTGCAGGTTGACTTTGACATGGCAGAGGTGGTTCAGATGTACAATTCTTGGGAAGAAAGCTGCATGGATAATCCAGACTTGACCATTTCAGATCAAATATGGGGTTTGGAGCTTCTTCTTAGAGTTCAGAAGGATTGTAAGGTGATTTTGAAGCACAAGGCAAGCAATATTCTCTCAGAATTGAAAAGGGATAGAAGAGAGCTCTATTTTATGCTGCTCAGATGTCATGGAGTTGGATGGACACATCAGAAGTTGAAGGCTTTGACATTTGATGAGTTGCAACATAGGGCTTATCCTATTTGGGTGAGAGTGCAGGAAGCAAACACTCTCAGACTTCTTTCAGATGAAAGAAAGGAGCAACTTGCAGAAGAGATGGAAATCAAGAAAGCTATGATAGTTCCCAGGCCAGTGAAGAAGGGATTTAAACTTGAGTTTCCAAAAGATATGAATCCACTATATCCAAGTGAAGCAGTTATAAGAAAGAGCCTCAAGCTCTCCCCATTAGAAGCTTCAGATATGGTGCAGGTGTTACCATTAGATTCCAGGAATCCAATTGTGAGTTATGATGAGGATGAATGTGGATTCTGGAAGATTGGCAGATTTGGCAAGGAGGTACACACTTTTACCACTCTCATATCTTTATTTGCAAGTTGTGATAGAGAAGACTTGGTGGACCTTTGGAGGTTACTAGAGACCAAGTATGAGGCTGAAGCACCAACTTCAGCTAATGGAATAAAACTTTGGACCACATTCAAAAGAATGTGTGGGACAAATGAGGAAGATCCTGAAATATGGAAGGATCTTGAAGATGACCTCAGTGGTCTTCAATGGAGGTTATATTCAGCTGCTGGTGTATACCATTTGAGTTCTACAAAGTTTACTGAGTATCTACTTGTGGATGCTCAATATTTCATATCCAAGGCTGTTTTGGAAAAGATGAAGGACACTCAGCTGGAGATAGATTATTCAAGTGATGTGGCAAAGAATTTGATCAGATTTATTCATTACCAATATGAGAAGATTTGTCAGACTCCTCCAAGTTCTTAATGCTTATTCAGAAACTTGATCATAAGAGTGGATATCAAGTTTAGGGGAGGATTGTTGGGAATAAATTAAGGCCAGATCACTTGAACGCTGACAAGAACAAATCAAGCGTTGACAGGAACAAAGCAAGCGCTAACAGCTCAAACGTTGACAAGTTAAGGTCAAGCGTTGACACATTAAAGACAAGCACTGATGGAAGATATAAGCTACACGTTTATTATATTCTAGAATACTTCTAGTAAGGATAGAAACGACAATGTATTTTCTATGTTTATCTTTACCTAGAATAGTTGATACGTAGCTTATTGTACAAGGCTTCTTAGTCTATAAAAGAAGGCCTTTAGGTTAATGTTCAATATCAAGTTTTACATAAGTTTTCATTCGTAAACATCTTTCATTGTAAGCAAGTTCGACATTCATAATCAAAGTGAAAGTTTTGTTTACATCTTGTGTCCTTGTTTAAGTGTTAAATTCCGCATAACACTTAGATTCACAAAGCATATAACAAAGGTTTCTATACGTGTTATACTTGATCTAGTCTCGTATACACAAAGCTAATCGATCTAAGTTTGGGATCAACAGGTCCTAGGTCTTATGATGATATTTTCTGGTTTCTTAAGAAGTTTGATAGGTCTTTGTTTGAAAGGTATTTGGTTGAGACCCGTGTGATTAGGAGGTTTGAGCAGAATGAGAAAAAGTTTGACAGGTTTGTTGGTAATGTGAGGAGATCAGAGTTTGTTAGGGCAAGGGAAATGGATGAAGTTGTTAGATTAAGATCTATGGTGTTGAATTTGAGTGGGCAAGTTGAAAGGTTACGTAGGGAACAAGAAAGGAATGCAAGGTTGAGTGCATGGGGTCTGCCGATGAGATCTTTTCCTAGTCGATGTGTAGTGATTCGTGATGTGCCAAATCAGGTTGAAGCTCAAGTGTTGGTGAAGCCAAGTGAAGGAAGTAGTCGAAAGGGGAAGGAAAAAGTGGAGGATGATTCTGAGGATGATGATAGCAGCAGTGATGACAAGCCGATGTACAAGAAGTTGCGGGGATCTGATGTTTAGTTCTTTATGTTGTTTTTATTTAGCCTTGTTGTAATAGAACTTATGTAGACTCGTACTCTAGTTTCTGATGAAACTTAATGACTTTAAGTTTGTTGTGATGAAGGATTGTAGTGACATTACTTGTCACAATTTTGTGGAGATTTTCCGAAGCAATCCAAATTACCTTCATGACTTATGATTTGTCTTATTAGTTCTTGTGTGAATTGGTTAATGATTCATTGTGAATTGTGTTGTTGGTGCATGTAGTATCCATGTTACATCTTGATAGAGAAATCCTTCTTCTTATCATGATATGAATACTTACTTGTTCTTTTTCTGTTATGGTTATACAGGAAGGAGTTGGGAGGCATTTTTCTGACTTTACTAAATTATTGTTTGGTTAGTTTCCTGTAAACATGCCGCCTAAATTGACGACTGCTACTGTTAATACCATGATTGAGCAAGCTATTACTAGAGCTTTGGAAGTTGAACGTGCTGCGAGGAACCAAGAGGCTGAGAATAGGAATGCTATTGGTCAGGTTGGAGGGAATGTTGAAAATCAGGTTGGAGGTAATGCTGATGAACAAGCAGGAGGAAATGATGCGGGACAAGTTGGAGGTAATGCTGCTGTTCAGCAGGTTCAAAAGGAATGTTCTTATGCTAGTTTCATGAAATGTAGACCTACCCAATTTCGTGGTACTGGTGGTGCATTGGAATTAAGGAGGTGGATTGAGAAGATTGAAAGTACTTTTGAAATCAGTGGATGTTCAGAAGCTAGTAAGGTGAAATTTGTTGCAGCTACTTTTCAGGATGATGCATTGAGTTGGTGGAATAGTCAAGTAGCTACTGTGGGGTTGGTTGAAGCTAATGCTAGAACATGGACTGTGACCAAGGGAATGTTGACTGCTAAGTTTTGTCCTGAGGAAGAGTTAGGTCAGTTGGAAGATGAATTGAGGCATTTGGTGCTGAGGAATAATGATATTGTAGCTTATACAAGGAGATTTTCTGATTTATGTTTGTTGTGTCCTGATGCGTTTGCTGATGACCGTAAGAAGATGAAGGAGTATATTAGGGGTTTATCTAGTAATATCAAGGGAGAAACTACTTCGTCGAAACCCAAATCATTTGATGAAGCTGTTCAAATGGCTCACGCTTTAATGGATGTAAAGCTTCAGGATCGAAAGGATAGTATTGCTGAGGGGAATAAGAGAAAGTGGGAAGCTGCACACTCAAGCCAATGGCAAAATCGTGGTGGTTATCGTAATAACAATAACCAAGGACCGAATAGGAATAAGCAGTATAATTTGATAAGGAATGATGGTGTTCGTGCTACCACAGGAAATCAAGGTAACAAGGTGACTCCGAAGTGTGGTCGGTGTAATCTGTATCATGTTGGAAATTGTCCATCTGCTTGCAATAAGTGTGGGAAGGCCGGACATAAGATGGCAGATTGTAGAAACAAGGGTGTAGCCACTAGGGCCAATGCTGTCAAGGTAGTTTACTGTTCTGGATGTAGAGGCCGTGGACATAAGCAAGAGAACTGTCTGAGGGTTGGAATACGACAGGGAGGCAATGTTGCTGCTGTTGCTGCTGGGATTGCTGCTCCAGCGTATGTCGTGGGAGATTCTGACAAACCTCAAGGGCCGAATGTGGTGACTGGCACGTTCTTACTTGATGCTTGTTATGCTAGTGTGTTATTTGATTCTGGATCCGATAGAAGTTTTGTAGATGTTAGATTCAGCCAGCTATTGGATAGAGAACCAGTGAGATTGACAACTAGTTATAAGGTGGAGTTAGCTGATGGTAAGGTTGTAAGCACTAGTTCTATACTGAAAGGTTGTTCCTTGAAGTTAGGTAATTATGTGTTTAGTATTGATTTGATGCCCATAGAATTAGGATCTTTTGACGTGATTGTTGGAATGGATTGGTTAGTTGGTAATTGTGCAGTAATTGTTTGTGGAGAAAGATTAGTTCAAATACCGCTAAGGAATAGGGTATTGACTGTGAAAGGTGATGAATGTACGTCTAGTTTCTTGTTTAAAGATGGGGTAAAAGCTATAAAATACCATCTTACTTATTGATTTGTGCCGACTTTAAACACTTACTATTTTATCTTGTGACTTTACCAACGAACTTGTTTGTTTTGTGACAATGTTACCTATATGACCGACTATACTTCCATGTTATTATCTTTTTTATTTTAAATGACACTTCATCTTTTTAGTTTAGTTTCCACCCTTGTCTTTTTCACAAACATCAACTTTCATCAATTTTTCTTTTTCGGATGAAGTTACAATCTATAAGGTTTATAAAGGGGTTTTACCCGATTCAGGTAGTGAGATCGCGGTCAAATGAATTCCACGTGATTCGAAACAAGGGCCGCCGAAGGAATTTGTGTCGGAGATTTCAACTATTGGCCGTCTGCGACACAAAAATTTGGTTCAGTTGTTGGGGTGGTGTAGATGGAAGGGTGAGTTCTTGCTGGTTTATGATTTTGTGCTAATGGGAGTTTAGATTTTGAGTTGGGCACAAAGGTTTAAAATCATAAATGATGTGTCAGACGGATTACTCTATTTTCATGAAGGGTGGGAGAAAACTGTGCTCCACAAAGATATTAAAGCAACAAATGTATTGTTAGATTCAGAGTGGAACAGCCGGTTGGGCGATTTTGGGCTGGCCAAGTTATATGACCATGATTCGAATGCGAACACCACCAAATTGGATATGGGTTTTTATTTTCTGACAAAGATCTGAGTTTTATTCATATATATATATGATAAACAAATAAAAAAAATTATTCTCAGAAAATTGAAGGAGAAGAAAGCAAAGGGTATTTTAGGCAAACTATCCAAGTCACCATGTTATATAGTGGAAATCATACGTGGATGTATTAAAACGAAATTAAATAATGACGTGGATATTATTTTGCCAGCGTGTCAGTAACAAGTTACCATCTTGGTAACTTCAAAACGATTTTGAAAGTAGAATGGTAAAGTCACGAGATAAAATAGTAAGTGTTTAAAGTCGGCACAAATCAATAAGTAAGATAGTATTTTATACCTTTAAAGATGATGAGGTATATAGAAGCAGGTTGTGATGTGTTTCTTGCACAGATAAGTAATGATGGTGTGAATGAAAGGAAATTAGAGGATGTGCCTGTGATTAGAGAAGTATCCTGAGGTTTTCCCTGAAGATTTGCCAGGATTACCGCCGCATCGTGAAGTGGAGTTTCGTATCGATTTAGTGCCGGGTGCTGCGCCTGTTGCTCGTGCACCGTATCGTTTAGCTCCATCTGAGATGAAAGAATTATCTGATCAATTGAAGGAATTGATGGATAAGGGATTTATTAGACCGAGTTCGTCGCCGTGGGGTGCGCCTTTTTTGTTTGTTAGGAAGAAATATGGTTCTTTTAGAATGTGTATTGATTACAGAGAGCTTAACAAATTGACTGTCAAGAATCGGTATCCACTGCCGAGGATTGATGATTTGTTTGATCAGTTGCAAGGATCTAGTGTATACTCGAAGATCGATTTGAGGTCTGGGTATCATCAACTGAGAGTTAGGGAAGAAGATATTCCTATAACAACTTTCCGTACTTGATATGGACATTTCGAATTTCAAGTGATGCCTTTGGGTTAACAAATGCGCCTGCTGTATTTATGGATTTGATGAATCGTGTATGTAAGCCGTATTTGGATGAGTTTGTTATCGTATTCATTGATGATATTCTCGTTTATTCCAAGAGGGAAGAGGAACATGATAAGCATTTGAGAACAATTTTGGAATTGTTGAAGAAGGAGAAGCTGTATGCGAAATTCTCTAAGTGTGAATTTTGGTTGAAATCAGTGCAATTTTTGGGGCACGTGATTGATAGTGAAGGTGTTCGTGTGGATCCTGCTAAGATTGAGGCAATTAAGGATTGGTCAGTGCCGAAGACGCCGACTGAAGTTCGCCAATTTCTTGGTTTGGCTGGGTATTATAGAAGGTTTATTGAGAAGTTTTCGTTAATTGCTAAGCCGTTGACTAAGCTTACGGAAAAGAATCGAGTGTTTGAATGGGGATTGGAAGAGGAATCTGCATTTAGTATGTTGAAGGATAAGTTGTGTTCTGCGCCGATATTGTCTTTGCCAGAAGGATCTGAGGATTTTGTAGTGTACTGTGACGCGTCTCATAAAGGATATGGAGCTGTATTGATGCAAAGGGAGAAAGTAATAGCATATGCGTCGAGACAATTGAGGAAGCATGAAGAGAATTACACTACGCATGATTTAGAACTTGGGGTTGTTATTTTTGCTTTGAAGCTGTGGAGACACTACTTGTATGGAACCAAGTGTGTGGTTTTCACTGATCATAAGAGTTTGCAATATATTCTGGATCAAAAGGAATTGAATATGAGGCAAAGGAGATGGGTTGAGTTGTTGAGTGATTATGACTGTGAGATTCGTTACCATCCTGGTAAAGCGAATGTAGTAGTTGATGCACTTAGTAGAAAGGAAAGAGATAAGTCTATAAGAGTTAGGGCTTTGACGATGTTGGAAAGTGTTGATTTGACAGAAGTGATATTGAAAGCCCAAGCTAATGGTTTGAAGGAAGAGAACGTTGAGGCAGAAAATTTGGGTAGAATGTTGAAACCATTGTTTGAAGTGAGGCCAAATGGATTGAGGTATTTTAAGAATAGGATTTGGTTACCATTGTGTCCGTCTGAGGAAGATTCGTTAGGGGTGCAAGATTTGGTGATGAATGAATCTCATAAGTCGAAGTATTTAATACATCCTAGATCGGACAAGATGTATCAAGATCTTAAGAAAGTTTATTGGTGGCCGAATATGAAGGCAGATATAGCACAGTATGTTAATAAGTGTTTAATTTGTGCGAAGGTGAAGGCTGAACATAAGAAACCGTTTGGATTATTAGTGCAACCTGAGATTCCCGAGTGGAAATGGGAGAAGATTACAATGGATTTTGTGACAGGTTTGCCAAGGACTGCAAATAGTTGTGATATGATATGGGTGATTGTAGATAGATTGACTAAGTCTGCTCACTTTTTGCCAATGAAGAAGACGGATAGTATGGAAAGGTTAACAATAGTGTATGTGAAGGAGATTGTTTGTCGACATGGTGTGCCTTTGTCGATAATTTCTGATCGTGATAGTAGGTTTACTTCAGAATTTTAGAAGTCTTTGCAGAAAGCGATGGGAACGGAGTTATGTTTGAGTACAACATATTATACGGAAATTGATGGACAAAGTGAGAGAACGATTCAAACGTTAGAGGATATGCTTCGTGCATGCGTGATTGACTTTGGAAATGGTTGGGATAAGCATTTGCCATTGGTTGAATTTTCGTACAATAATAGTTATCATTCTAGTATTAAAGTCGCTCCATTTGAAGCTTTGTATGGACGTAAGTGTGGATCACCAGTGTGTTGGAGTGAGGTAGGAGAAAGTCAATTGAATGGGCCTGAAATGATATTTGAGACGACTGAAAAGATTGTACAAATTAAGAAGCGTTTGTTATCTGCCAGAAGTAGACAAAAGAGTTATGCTGATAATAGAAGGAAACTGTTGGAGTTTGAGGTGGGAGACATGGTTATGTTGAAAGTATCTCCATGGAAAGGAGTAATACGCTTTGGAAAGAGAGGAAAGTTGAGACCGAGATATATTGGACCATTTAAGATTATCCAAAGGATTGGATTGGTGGCTTATAAGTTAGAGTTGCCTGATGAGCTTAAGGCTATTTATAATACTTTTCATGTGTCTAATTTGAAGAAGTGTTTAGCTGAAAGGGATGTGGTGATTCCATTGGAGGAAATTCAACTTGACGATAAGTTGCATTTTATAGAGGAACCTGTAGAAATAATGGATAGGGAAGTTAAGAAGTTAAAGCATAGTAGAATTCCGATTGTGAAGGTGAGATGGAACTCTAGACGTGGGCCAGAGTTTACGTGGGAACGTGAGGATTTCTTTAAGGACAAGTATCCTCATTTGTTTAGGAAGGATTAAGCGTCGCGGACGTCGCTTCTTTTAAGAAGGGGGGGGGATGTGACAACCCAAAACCGAGGTCATTGCTTAATCTTATTTTACGATTATTTTTGAAATTTTTTGATGAGTTTGAACGATATTTATTTTTGGAGGTATAAGTTTAAACCAATGTTGGAAGGTCTATATTTAATATTTATTAAGTATAAGGAGTATTAGCAAGCGTGATGTCGATGGATGCCAAATATTTTACGTCTTATTGTCGGTTGTTCGATTTTTATCATTTTTGAGGATTTATTTTAAATGACGTGTTAAGTCGAGTCGAGAGTCGATATTATTATTTTTGAGGTACTTAAATTTTTAAAAGTATCTTTATGAAACCCGAGCCCCGTAAATATTTTGAAAATTGACTAGTAGTTATTTTCCGCTTTTTAGCTAACTATTTACATTTTTAGCCACAACTATTGCCAAATTGCAACCAACTTCCCTACTCCACTATATATAAAGCTTAAACAACACACACACTTCATTTTCTTCCATTCAAATTTTTCTCCATCTTCTCTTTCTCTCTCTATTTTGCCGAAACACCCACCACCTACACAAACACATACAATTTTCAATTTAACTCAAGTTTGAGGATGAATTGAGCTAAACTAATCATAGACCCACTCTTATATTTGATCAAGGATCACATTGGTATAAGAAATTCCTACATGCAAGCATTTTTTTTCTTGATGTTGGTAGGTAGAAGCCATGATCATGCATGGTGTTTTTAGCATGATCAATGGTGGTTCTTGCTAGAATCTTTGTTAAAAACTTCATTTTGATCTAAAGGTTTTAATTTTGCTTATGATTTAGATGTTATGGTTCATATATGATGATATTAGGGTATAAGAATGATCATTTCTATGGTTGGTTTTGATCAAAAAGTTGATTTTATACAAGATTTTAATGGTCATTTTATAACAGTAAGTAAAGTGTAAAATCCGAATTTTTATGTTTTGAAAATGGCTTAACTTATAGCCTAGGGTTGTAGATAATTTTATTAGCTTCGATTTGATATAAGGTAGAGCTTCTAGCTCCAAACGAGCGCGAAGTTATGATGTTTTGAATGATCGTGTACCGGGAGACGAGTATCGGCACTACATATAGTTGTTGTCGATATTTGGATCGAATCTCGGGGACTCTAAATGGAAGTTTTGAAATATGTAACCTACTGATAATGAGGTGTTTACTTTATAGGTTGAGTTTACTTTAAAACCCGAGTGTCGATTTTGTAAACGGAGTCGTTTAAATAAGTTAAAACGGTTGTATGAAAAATTAACGTAAATCTGTCCAGATTTTGTAGTTTGAAAATGAGTCGGGTAAAGGACTTTAAAAGTAATTTCATTTGATAAACTTGTAGGAGGACTTTCTATATATAGTAAGTTAGTTTATCGAGTCGTTTCATAAACGGTTGACGAGTTTAAAAGGGGTAAATAAGCTAGTACATGTAGAATGTACCGGCGGATTTTATTAAAAGTATAAAATGGTAAAGTAAATGTGTAGTAAAGTATAATGAAGTTATTTATATCGTTTTCTCTAGAGTTTATCGTGACTGTTATATATGATTTATTTCTCGAGTCATTATTAATGAACGCGCCTTATTTAATAGGTAGCGGTTCTCGTGTTTGAAAGGCATCCATTATCGTCGACGATCATCTCGCTAGATATCTTATACTAAGATGAGTCTGTAGCCTCGCTTTTTATGCTAGCTACTAAATGTTTTATACCCGCGAGGGGGATACATGCTATTTGAAAATAAATGAACACAAGTCATGAGTAATTGTTGGACCCGAATGTTGCCTAAAGTTGATTTCATTGTATTGAGTAACTTGTTGCTAAAGACCCTAAATTCATGAGCCATTAACTATCTTCTGACTTGATGTTGTGAGTCGGGAATAGCCGCTTATTCTAATGATAGTACTATTGGGTTGACCACCCTATTTGAGACCAGGGCATTACGTTGAGTAACCCGCTGGGAAGGATAATTTTACGTGAATAAGATTGTGGTATTCTAGCAACTGATACCCTAGAGGGGCAATGGTTTTATTCTAGTCATGCCGGCATTTGGCGTGGGTGAGTATTTGGTTAAGGGGTCGGTGTCATGAGCTTAAATACAATGTTTAATGTTTATTATTCCCTTGAATATAGATTGTGTGTACGACAATTCTATAAATGATTATGATTGATTTTCTTCTTGTGTTCAAATGTGTTTTGATAAACCTATAGACTCGCTCAACATTATTGTTGACTCGTTTTATGCATGTATTTCAGGTAATAGGAAGTGATGGAGCATGGAGCTTTGTTGTGGAGGTTGTGGCTTGGCTTTTGGAAGAATGTTGGTCTAAAACCTGTTTCTACCTTTACTGTTGAACAATTTACTTTATGTTATTGTACTGTACTAAACTTGTTGGTTGTTGGTCGAGATCCATGGGGAATAAACGCTTTACTCTGGTGTCGTGTCAGTACAATTTGGGATGAAATTTATGTTTTAGACCTTTTATGAAAATCTTATTTATATTTTGTGTAAACGTCTCTATTTTGAGTCGTTCAATATACCTTTTGTGTTGATGTTTGTGTCTAGCACCCAATTGTGTATTTCCGCTGCGCAATGTAAATTGGGGGTGTTAGAGAAACGTAGAACAAGAGTCAACTCGGCCTCTTCCGAATAAACAAAAAAGAAGGATAATCCCCGAAGAAAGCGAGGAAGTTATTGCCACGGAGGCGCGCACAATGGAGGAATATGTAGCCAATAATCTACGAGCCCTCATCCCACCGGTTGCAAACACAGAAAGAACCAGAAGGGAACGAAAGGAACAGAGCGGGTAGAACACGGTGAATCCTCTGAAAGCAATCAGTCAAGATCGAGTGATAACCACCCTGCAAAGCGCAGGCATGGATGTTACTCCTCTGATGACCAAGGCTTCTCACAACCTTGGAGAAGAGCCATAAAAATGCTTTCACGAGACGCATACAGTATTACGCGGATACGGGAAAGCGCCGCATGCCAGCAAACGTAAAAACGTATGATGGCACCTCAGATCCAGAAGACCACTTAAAGGTCTTCGAATCCCAAGCAGGCATTGAGCAATGGACAGAACCTGTATGGTGCAACATGTTCAACTCTACACTCGTAGGAAACGCGCGGATCTGGTTTGACAGACTTACGCCTCGGACAATTAATGGGTATGAAGTATTGCGGAAAGCATTCAAAAGAAATTATGTGGAACAAAAAAGACATGATAGGAGTGCTATATCACTTGCCAGAATCAAGCAAAATTAGGGCGAGTACTTGGAGGATTTTTTTAGAACGTTTCAAGAGTGAGTGTCTTCAAATAAAAGAATGCCCAGAGATCTTGAAAGTATCTTGCTTCATGGCGGGTATACGCAACAGTGATCTAATAAAAAAGCTGAATGAAAGAACACCAGAAACCTTCGATGGAGTACTACGGCGGGTAAGATCCTTTATACATGGGGAATCCGCTGCCTCAGAAGTCACACAAAACGCCCATGGTTATAGATCTTGAGAAGCGCCTAATAAAGGATTTATCAGGCAAAGCAGGCCTGGAGGTCTCGATTACCAAGGAAATAAAAGAGAGGGGCGACCCAGTAACTTCAGGTTTACTCCCTTTAAGTTAACTCCGAGGTAAATCCGTATATCAGAAGGCGCGAACTTCCCAAGACCATTGCCAATGACCACCCCGGTAGAAAGGCGCATTGGCAACAGATATTGTGAATATCATGATGAGAAGGGGCACGCTAAGAACGAATGTATTAAGCTGCAGAAACATATCGAGAATATGGTAAAAGAAGGGAAGCTAAAACACCTTGTCAAAGGAACCGCGGAGGACGAGAAACCAAAAACCGCTAACGCACATGTTTACATGGTAGAAGCATGGCAACGAAGGACAAAAAAAATGGTGAGCCAAAAATTCTCGAAAGGAAGAGACA
Organism: Glebionis coronaria; assembly: GCA_025667525.1. Classification (NCBI taxonomy): domain Eukaryota; kingdom Viridiplantae; phylum Streptophyta; class Magnoliopsida; order Asterales; family Asteraceae; genus Glebionis; species Glebionis coronaria. The sequence continues at coordinate 37,544,405 of CM046878.1, forward strand.
TCTCCTTCCCCCCCCCCAACGCGAGGAATGTGGATGAGGGCCCGTTAGTGATAGAAATAAACATTGGTGAACACAGTATACATCGTATGTATGTCGACGGAGGCTCATCGGCAGAATAATGTATGAACACTATTTCCTGAAACTCAGCGCAGAAGTAAGGAGCCAAATGGTGCCTACAACCTCTCCGCTCATTGGATCCAGTGGGGAAGCGGTGTGGCCTTTGGACCAACTAAAGCTAGTAGTAATAGTGGGAAACGATGAACATTGTCACACCCCACCATGGCGGAATATGGGGCGTGACGTATGGATATCATCACAACAACAGCGTGTCTATAGAGAGAACTAAATGAAATTGAAATATCATAAATGGCGACACAAATGTCGTGACAATATCTAAACAATGCAGGCGTCTAGGTAAGTAGGTAACAGGCCTACCTCTTACCAAAGACATACAAATGAACAAACATCAAATATATAGGTACCACAAAGTTCACTTAATCAAAACACAAAATAAAATCTAAGAGGAAAGGGATTCCTCCTAATGCAATCCTAGCAGCCTCTATAATTTAGCCACTTCTAACCTCATCCTTCTCTACTACCTCACCTGAAAATGACACTAAAATCTGTCAACATAAAGTTGGTGAGAACATAGGTTTAAGTTATCAAAATATCTTAAGAAACCTTGTCAACCGCTGTAAATAAATTGAAGAGAATAAGTTAAAGCAATGGACCATAATGTGATAATCATGTTACATACAACTACAGTCAAAGCACAATTATAACAATCAAGAACACACAATAAGAACAATGCACCACACTATTAACAATCAAGAAGTATCCCGTCACACACACAAGAACACACCACACTATCCGGATCTTTCCCACACCACCTGTGGAAGATGAACTATATCCCCGTCGAGATATCTTGCCTCTGAAGAGACGATGCACAAGTACTCAGGACGGATCGTGCCCCACGAACCAAGAACTCAGGACGGATCGTGCCCCACGAACCAAGAACTCAGAACCAAGAACTTAGGACGGATCGTGCCCCACGCTCCACACACATCACAACTGGTCCCATAGACGCCCATACATCTATGTACCAAAGCCAATCACAACACAAACAAGATTCACATAGCATAACACATATCAAAGCACATATGAGAACACATAAGCACGCAAGTCACACAATAACACATCTATGTCCAAAATTTATGAAAATACAGTACCAAAACATTTTAAGAACACCACATGTGTCATCTCCATCCCAAACTAGAATAAAACATTTAAAAACTCAGTGAAAATGGGACTATGAACTCACCTGAATGCTTCTTCACAAGTCCTTGCACTAGCAACAAGCTAACAAACCAAAAACACGCAATCAATACATGAACCAATCACTAAGGTGACTCATCAACCTATGATAGACATCTAGCCTATTCCCATATAAATACCTCATTGATAAGCTCTAACCACCCCATTACCCTTCATTAACAAGTCCTTAACTTGGTTAAGTTTAATAACTATCCCGTTCATATTTTACACAAAACAGTCCCAGTTTTTAGGTCACAAAACTTTAAGTCAAACGTCCACTTAAACATACTCATGGTTTCTGTAAAATGAATATTCATACCCCTACATATGTTAGCTAATACCTCCCACTTGCCCTAACCTTAAAGCTACTGTTAAGGCCCCGCGATATATATATATATATATATACTTTTATCATTCCAGATTTCCTGATTTTAAACATACTAAAAGTTTGTTACAATTAAGGGGTCTTACCCTAAACCACAACCTTAGCCAAAGTGCAGATACTTAATACAATATATAAAACATCTCTCATGTTCGTGAGAAGATCCCAATGAAACCCTAAGTACCCCAAACAACCCAAAACTTAAAAAGAAAACAGGCTGACTTCAAAACTGTTTTGACCTCCGACTGTTGTAACCTGTTTTTGACCCACTTCCCGACCTCCAAATTAGTTCTCGTTTCTTGCATTGGAAAGCAACTTCAATTACCTTTTCAGGGATACTTGGATCGCATCTTGAATGTTCCTAGAACTCCCGATATGATCAAAACAATTGACTCAAAATTCTACCCAGTTTTTAAAAACGGGTTTAACAAAATCAACCACATTAATTAACCCTAATTCCTCTAATTACAAGCCCTAATTCATGTAATCGTCCTAATATGATTATTACAACATAAATTCACTGTTTTAAAATTAAACCTAACCTAAATCCATTATAAGATGACCAATTAAACATAAAAACAATTTAATTAAAAAGGTTTAAGAAGGTTTTTACCTTTAATTCAATGGAAGATGAAAAACTATGAAAACCCCTAAAAAACTCTTCTAGTCGTCGCCTATGAAGTTCCAGGAGAGAAAAATATGGTTTTTGATTTATTAGAAAACCTTATATAGTGTGTTCACAAATCCTAGTCCAAGTAGAAGCCCACTTTCCATTTTTTCCCCTTCCTTTTCTTTTGATTCGTCCAAACCGACCCATATGCCCCTAATTTCTTTTTTTTAATATTTTATTATTAATATATGTATTAATAACATTACCTTAATTTTCCTTAATTTATTTCAGCTCCTAAAGCCTCCAAAACCTCAAAACCGTAAAACTAGTCAGTTTTTACGCGTTTTACCGTAAAAGACGTAAAATATACACTTTTATAAAAAATCTCAAATTTTGAAATAAACTTTATAACTAAGTCCTAAATGACTTAAAACCATCCCGAAAAATATCCATATGACTAATTACCTCATCCGAGACCTCTAAATGCTAAACCGTAAATCGTAAAAAAAATACTATTACTATAATTCTTATACGTATACGTAACACCAAAATATCACCATTTTCATTTCATAGTCACCACTTGTGAGCTCATGAGCATGAAATAACCGTTCCTCGATTTACTTATGAGTACTTCTATACTCATAAACGATAACCACACCAACCTCAATCACACAAAATAAACATGTAATCACACAATCAAGTAAGCACACATAAAATAACCTAAAAGTAAGACCAAGTGACAAATCCAAAACCTAGGGTTGTCACAAACATTCAACAAAAGTCTCCATGAACTTCTTAGTCATACGGTCGCCATCACAGTATAACGGAATTATTGGGCGACCTGCCATACTAGCAATGCGAGCAGTACCTTCTACGGCTCATGGCATGATAAAGTTCCCAGTGGAGGGAGGAATTGTAACGATCTTCAACATAGCGATAGCACTCCCGGAGTGCAACACGATCACAGAACCCCCTCGGGTTACAATGGAACCCAAGATAAACTCGCCGCCGAACCTAAAAGTGGCAGTCCATCCGCAATATCCAGATCAAGAGATAACGAGCGAGGGGACATTGTCTGACAAAGGAAAGGCTGACATGTGTCATCTCTTAAAGGATAACCTAGACGTCTTCGCTTGGGAACCTAAAGACATGACGGGGGTCAATAGCTGAACACAAGCTTCAAATCCGCGAAGGATACCCCCCAGTTAGTCAAAAGAAAAGAGGACAGGCCCCAGAACGCAACAAGGTGATACTTGAAGAAGTGAAGAAACTAGTAGACGCAGGAATCATGAGGGAAGTTTACTACCATGATTGGCTCGCTAACCCAGTAATGGTTAAAAAACATGATGGCAGCTGGCGCATGTGTGTTGACTTCACAGACCTCAATAAGGCTTGCCCACAAGATTGATATCCACTCCCGGAGATAGATTGGAAAGTAGAATCATTGTGTGGATATCCTTTTAAGTGTTTCCTAGACGCATACAAGGGATACCACCAGATACAAATGGAAGAGCAAGATGAAGAAAAAACAACATTCCATACAAGCCAGGGGGTGTATTGATACACAAAAATGTCATTCGGACTTAAGAACACATGGGCCACGTACCAACGGTTGGTTGATAAAGCGTTTGAAGGTCAAATAGGGCGAAATTTGGAGGTGTATGTTGATGACCTGGTGATAAAAAGTCACACAGAAAGTGAATTTATCCGGGATATAGAGGAAACATTCTCAACACTTAAGAGAATAAACATGAAGTTGAACCCAAAGAAATGCACTTTTGGGGAAACAGAAGGCATGTTCCTAGGATACATGATTGACCCTAACGGCATCAAACCCTGTCCGGAAAAGACAGACGCAGTCATTCAGCTTCAAAGCCCAAAGACGAAAAAGGAAGTGCATTCGCTAAATGGGAAGCTCGCAGGTTTGAATAGATTCCTGTCCAAATCCGCAGAGAAGTCGCTCCTTTTATTTAAAACACTCAAGAAGTGCATCAAGAAAGGTGACTTCAATTGGACAAAGGAAGCTGAGAAAGCCTTCGAAGAACTGAAAACACATTTAGCTTCACTCCCTATGTTAGTCGCGCCACATCCTAAAGAAGAACTAATAATCTATTTGTCAGCTACACACGGAGCAATCAACGCGGTGCTAATGACGGATAGGGAAAATGTGCAAACACTAGTATACTTCATAAGCAGAGCATTACAGAGCTCGGAACTAAATTATACCCCAATGGAGAAATTGGTACTCGCACTCGTATTTGCAGTAAAAAGGTTACGCAGATGCTTCCAGGCACATCCTATAGTAGTAATAACAGATCAACCCATAAAACAGATAATCTCAAAACCGGATGTCACAGGAAGATTACAGAAGTGGAGTGTCCTACTGGGGGAGCACAACATTACCTACAGACCGTGGAATGCCGTAAAAGGAAAAATTTGGGAAGATTTCATCATCGAAAAGCTAGAAGAGGACGTCCAGGAGCCAAAACAAAAGGAAGAAGACCAAGATCCTGGATCTTATTCACTGATGGGTCCTTTTGTACTGATGGATCTGGCGCAGGCCTCATACTCACCAACCCTGAAGGAATGGAATTTACATACGCATTGCGTTCTGGGTTCACGACCACAAACAACGAGGCATAATACGAGGCGCTTATAGCAGGACTATGGATCACAGCCCGAATGGGCGTGCGCAATCTCGAAGCGAATGTAGATTATCGCCTGGTAGCAAACCACATACTTGGTGAATATGAGGCAAAAGAAGAGAACATGGTACAATACTTGAAAAAAGCCAAGTCATTAATTGAAGGATTCGAAAAGTTCCTAATACGCCAAGACCTAGAGGGGAGAACAAGAAAGCAGACACACTTAGTAAAATAGCGTCAAGTAGCTTCGCACATCTATCAAAGCAGGTCCTGGTAGAGATCCTTAAAGATAAATCAATAAAACAGCAGGAAGTCACATCGGTAGTAGAGGAAGAAGGTCCTACATGGATGACACCGATTGTGAATGACGAAATCGAAGCGCGACGAATACGAAGACGCTCGAGGCAGTTCGAAGTCAGAGATGGGATTATTTACAAAAGATCATTCCTTCAGCCATGGCTAAGATGCGTGGGGCCGCGACAAGCGCAATATGTCATTAGTGAAATACACGAGGGATCCTCCGGCATGCACGCAGGACCAAGTTCAGTGGTGACAACAGCGTTGCGTAGTGGGTATTGTTGGCCAACCATGCACGCGGATGCGCGCGCTCTCATCAATAAATGAAATGACTGCCAGGTACACAGGCCGATACCACGTCAACCCTAAGAGGAACTAACACCCATCACTTCCCCTTGGCCATTCGTCAAGTAAGGAATAGACATCGCCGGACCTTTTCCCATAGCTGTGGGTGGAATTAAGTTCCTAATAGTCGCGATGGATTACTTCACAAGGTGGATTGAGGCAAAAAGCAATTGCAACAATCACAGGGAACCAAGTAAAGGGGTTCGTATGGGATAATATAGTATGTCGCTTCGGGCTACATGGGGAGATAGTTTTTGACAATGGAAAACAATTCGCGGAGAACCCATTCAAAGATTGGTGCGCGAAAAATAACATAAACCAAAGGTTCGCATCGGTAGCCCATCCGCAAACAAATGGACTTGTGGAAAGGGAAATAAGAGTCTGGGAGATGGCATAAAAGCGCGATTAGGGGAACACAACAAGAAATGGGTCGACGAGTTATCACATGTCTTGTGGGCACATCGCACAATGATAAAAACAGCTACGGGTGATACCCCTTTCGCTCTAACATACGGAACAAAGGCAGTAATCCCAAGTGAGATTGGATTACAAATGCTTCGCACAACAGAAGTAGACATGGTCACAAATGATGATGAATTGCGATTGAACCTAGACATAATCGAGGAGCGGAGAGAGTTGGCAACTATCCACGTAACCAAGTCAAAAGCAAAAATGAAGGGTTACTACGATGCTAGGGTACGAAAGACTTCCTTTAGACCAGGTGATTTCGTGTATCGCTCAAACGTGGCCAGTCGCGCTGAAAATACAGGAAAATTTGGGCCTAAGTGGGAGGGACATAACTTGGTGAGAGATGCATTGGGGAATGGCGCATATCGACTACGCGACATGGATGGTCGCGACCTACCGCCTTGGAAAATATGCCATCTAAATAAGTGCTACATTTAGCGGCGAACTTCTGGAACCAATGTATTATTTTTTCTTTTATTTCATGTAATAAAAATCTTGCAGTGTTAATAAAACTGTCGTGGTCCCTAGCTAGTTCCACGACGCATTCTAAATACATTTATTTTTGTCGTACGTACACTTTGTCTATGTTATATGTTTCCTACTAACGCACGCGTGCACAACGTTTCTAGGAGAAATAAGAGGAATGAGCCTACCCTACCAATTAGACTCGTCGAGTAAGATGGATGCAACCCCATCGACCACGGATCATGTATCCTTGTTAGGCTCCTTGATATCAATGACATCGTAGCAAGTTATACAGCCAGTACACTATGAGACTGATAAGACACAATCGTGCACACCTAACAATTAGTCAGCCTCACCTGGCCGTCCTTATGGTAGTAGCGGTATACTGCATGTAACGAGTTTGCCTCACCCATAAGGACCATTTATGAGTTTACATTAACTCATTATACGAATATGCCCTATAAAACATTAAAAATATTTATCATAACACAAAATGGAAAGTATTCATTACAAATAAAGGTGAACATTCGCACGTAAAATTACAAATCAGATAAGCTGTTGGAAAGTAAATTAGTGTCAGATGAGGATCTCTTCAACTTCAGCAGGGGCAATAAGCTGTGGCGTGGTGCTCTTTCATGCCCTTCTCAGTTCGGTCCAGCACACGCGAGTCCCTCTCTAGCAGCGACAAAGGCAGTACAGGGATGGAGGAAGCAAGGTGGGCCGCACCAACAGAAGGTGCAGCCTCTATGTTTAGCACGGCCTTCTTGGCGGCAGCGCGACTTTCATGTGCCGCAAGCACCCCAGACAACGACGTTTCCTTCTCAACCCTAAATGGGTCAAGTACATCCCTGTGATGAGCAAATATTGGCACTGTTAGCTGCTCTGCGGAAGGCTTTAAGTGAAAATCTGGTTGTAATTTTGCGCCCTCTACCTGGTGGCGCGCCAAAGTAAGGCCCTCCATCACAATCTCAATGGGCAGCTCATGGTCCTTGTCACCAAGACCAAAGGATGGCAACGGACAAACACTCATATCCTTCAGGGCTGCTGTGAGCTTGGACTCGACAGTTGGGTCATAGAAGGGCACCTCTGTCAACTCTTTCTTCAACAAACCAGCTTTGTGCGCCTTCACTAAACCCTTGGAGGTACCCTCATTAACTGCAGCTATGATAGACTAGGAAAAGGTGGCCCATAAAGTAGGGTCTTCTAAAGCACCCATAGCGGCTAGGCGCAAACCATAGCGCTCCAGCCATCTCTTCTCAGCTACCTCCTTCGTCAATCGCGGATATAGTTCTTCATCCAACTCAATGCTCAACCTCTTTAGCTGGCTGCTAAGACCACCCACGTCTTCTTTCACCCTTACGCCCAGCGCATCTACATCTGACACAAACTTATTTTTGCCATCCTCAAAGGCCCCCATTGCAACCTGGTTGGAGGTCTTTAGCCGATTGAGCTGGGCGAGCTCATCTTCAAGTACAGAGGCTAGCTTATTTTTCTCTTAAGTTAGGGAGTGGATGAGGGAAGCATCTTGTCGTCCTCTCTCGACCTCTTGGTTGATTTTCTCTTGCATTTCCCCAAGGGGGAGAGACTTATCCTCAATGATTTGCCCAAGTCTCTCTTCAGTGGTCTGAACTTAGGCGGACAACTCCAAAAACCTCTTCTTGATGCGCGGCATCAATGTAACGTTCTGTGACGAAAAATAACTGACTTCGTCTGCCAGAACCACATCGCTTATCCCCTCTAATATCGCGGCTCAGCCAGGGGGCACGATGTTGTCCAAAAAGCTGGAGCAGTCAAACGCACCGGTCAACTCTAAAGACGCGGGCAATTCCCAATCAGGAGCGAAGACAGGGTCTTGGGGGAACCCGCTTCCCCCAGCTGTTGAAGTCTCCTTTTGGGGGGGAGGCGTAGCATCAGCCTTCGCGGAGGACTTCTTCTGGTCATCATTGATACACGAAAGAAGCGGTTAGAGAGATATAAGGAGAGATATGGATGATAGACATAATTCAAGAACAAGTGTTTACCTTAAGTTGATGGTGGCAGGAGGAGTGCGTGGAGGAGTCCTCGCAAGATTCTCCTCAAATTCTTCCTCGGTCACGCGCGCCTTTGTCCATGAGGGCCCAGTCCCTATACGAGCATCTTTACGCGAAGCTGCTGAGGGGCTCCTTTGCCTCTTGCCCAAAGCAGAGTTCTCCTCTTCTTCAAATTCCAGCGCGGCTTTCTCGGTATCCTCGGTAAGATTATCCGATGATAGCGAGGAGCTGAGGAAGGGCGGTGGTTGCTGTCATGCTGGTGGTTGTTGTTGTAATGGTGGTTGTTGCTGAATTGGGGGTGGTGATGGCTAGTCTGCGCCGATGTCCTCGTGCTCTTGCGATGTGGAAGCTTCCCCAAACTCCAGATCCATGGTGTTCTTTTGAGCGCGTTTCTAAATTGACTCTTCATTCTCCCTCTCAGGACGGGAGTAGACTATCAGATCTTCCGGGAAGGCACCGCGAACAAGGTTAGGAATATCCATAGCTGCGCAACAAACAAGTAGACAAGCAAGTGAACAAATTTTAGTTTTTGGCACAAGGTGGTACTTACAGAATGCTATGATGAACACGGGAAGAACCACTAACCCTGGCCACTCTGGGCGCGGAAGATGGGTATCTGTTGCGCGCCACAGATGACTGCGCGACTTAGGCCAAGAATAACCAATAATGCCTCCTGATACGGTTGCACGGGAATGCGGTTGTTGTTCAAGGTCTCCGCGTCCTCAGAGTTGTAGGAGTTAGGGCCAGGCAATGGGTCCTTCCTCATCGTTCCAGTGGTCAAAAAGGGGAAGTAACAAGGAAAGGCGGCTTCGTCTACCCAAAAAAACCTATCATTCCAGTCCTTTAGGGAGTCTATTTCCCCATCATAGCATTGCATTTCTCCCTTTCGATTAGCGAAGGAAACCCAACCATTGGCTAATTGCCGTTGGTAGAAGACACGAAATAAGTCTACTGTGGGCTCTATATCTAGTGTGCGGAAATTAATTTCGAATCAAAATTTTGGCCGCCCTATACAATGCAATTGGGAGACGTGGGTCTCATAATGCATCAGCACACTAACAAGGAAGCGCTACATGGGTATACGCTGATTTGCGTAATCGAAGAACCGAGTATATACTCCTATCTTTCCCACTGGCGCTTGGCTTATATTGTGCCGAGGGTTAGGAATTTTTGGGTGTAGATAATTGGGTATGTAGTAGTCCGTCATAAATTGGTCTAGCTCCCCTATGGTCAGGATCGACGTGACATTGGATAATTGTCTCACCATGATGGCGTGTATAGAATGCGGTGGTCGCAAAGGTTACCTTAGCAGAAATCTGGTGAACGATGGAATGATTTGTAGACGATAATGGAAGCTTGAGAGTTTGGAAGTGAATAAACAGTCAAAGGGAGTCATCGGGGTATATATATAGCCCTCCTAAGTTACTGTTCACAACCTAGATATGTGCCACGTGTTACCCACTTGCTAAATCCAACAGTGGAAGATGAAGAGGTAACTATGATGTGGCAGACGCTTTTCCCGGGTTCCGAGGAGGTTAGGTGAAAGGGGGGATGAATGTCTTCTTGGCGAGAATGTTTTGAATTAATTGCTCATGTGTGTTTTATGCGCATCTGAGTTTTTTGAGCACTTGGAAGATTGTAGTCTATTAGCCACGGTTAAAACCTGCGACCACTAGACTGGGGGGACATGATGACGTATAGTCCCTAGTCGGGCTGGATAGTCCGACTCACGGGTACTACCTATATCTATCAAGAATGGATTAATGCTTATGTGATGTGCGCACAGCCCGGGAGGCCCGGTAAGTTGTTGTCGCACATGCGATTCATTGCTTAACCTTGTCCTCGTCGCACTACGACAGGATCAGACAGAATATAATCTGTCTTATGGTTTTATACGCCTAAGGAAAGAGGATATACACTTAGCTCATTTATGCGATAAGGATCAATCTATTTTGAATCGTTATCTCATCCTTAGGCTGCAAGAACAGGGAGCCCAGCCTGGACTCTCTCGAGTATAAAAGGAACCCCATGGTTCCACAAAGTTACGATACACACAATACCCTAAACCCTAATATACTCAAACCGATTACTTACTCTCACGCTGGAATCTAATCGTGGGTCACAAACCCACTGTAAGCCTAACGGTGTCTGTTTAGTGCGCAGGGTTCTTAAAACAAGTTTCACTTGGTGCAAGAGCCAGAGTCCACAAGACCCCGAATTAAGCCTAATTCGGGTCAAGCTCGGTCCATCCAAATTTTGTATCAACACTACACAAGTATCAAGACATCATTCACATTATCACAAAACTCATGAATAACCATAAACATGAACATAAACATGACTTAATAATAAATAAGAAGTTACCAAACATTAGAGTCCATAGTACCAAAGTATCCAAATGATTCTAACCCAAAGAACAACCGAAATACAATGCATTCTTCCCATAACCTTCTTGGACATCAACCTCTAGGTGTGAGCATAGAGCATTTAAGGTGTTTGGGAATGGGGATTGTTGGAGATTGGATGATTTATAGAGTGTGGCTTTCTTCTCTACTTCTTCCATAGCTTATTACATGAACATGATAACCAATTCCACCCCTCACCAGTTCTGGAAATAGGTGAGGGTGATAGGAGAGAGTAGCAAGGATGTGGTCAATCAAAGCTATGAGATTATATGATAAAGATATGAAAAACAATACCCCATGGGTTCTTTATATAATTAAAATGGCCTTCGCCATCAAGTAGTTTCTTTGGCTCCAAGGAGAGTAATGTCCATAAAAATGAGTTAATGGAAGCAAATGATTGGACGCTAGGTGTTATGGAACTTAATTGGGACTTAAAATGAAACTTGGAAAAGTGGCAGGAAAAAGGAGATGGCAGCCGATAGAGGAGACGGACGGTTGCTCATCAAGTGGGCGGCTTCTTAGTAGAAAGGATATGGCACTCAAAAAATGAGATGGGCGGTTGCTCATCAGGTGGACCGGCTATTTACCTACTGATCACACTTGGCAGCCGGCTTCTTTGGCCGGCGGGCGGCTGCTCGTCCAGGTTGTTCAAAAAGTGTAAACACCAAAGTTGTATTCTGACAATCTGTCAACTTCAGGTCGTTATTTTAATCTCGACTATTACGTATTACGTGTTTACTTTAATGAGAATTTTAAATTATTGGCTAACCAAGAAGGTTATGACTTGAAACTAGCGTAAGAATGTCGATTAGATGAAAACCGGCAAGGAATACGTTAGGTATCGATATTATATTCTCAATTTATAATAAAAATGATTTTATTATATTTAATCTTTATTTCTCGTGTTTTACGTTTTTCGAATGACGAGAGCTATTAGTGATCGCGATACCGACGGATGCCCAAATATTTATGTTTTGTTATCGATTTTCTCGATATTTTATATTTTTGACGTTTTCGATTTAATTACGTTTTAACTCGTAAATATTTTCAAAATTTACAATTTACACTTTTTACCTTGTAAACTATTTAATTGCATTTTGGACCAAAATTATGGCTAAATGACAAAATCTACCCTAACCTTGGACTATATATAAATTTTCCACTAACTAGTTTTCATTTAAAAATCATTTTAACAAAAAAATCAAAAATCTCTCTCTTTCTCCTTTGTTTTGCCGTCCAACCCCAAACCAAAAACCCTTTCAAAAATTTTGATCAAGCTTGATTCAACCTAAACTAATCAAAGACCCATCCTAAAAATTTGATAAGCTTTATTTTAGTATAAGAATTTCCAACATGCATTCACTTCATTTTTCTTTTTAATTTTTGGTGAAGAACATCATGTTTGATCCATTTTTATGGTTAAGAATGTTGTTATTATTATTATATTTGTAGTAGGTTGTTGTTGCATGCATGATTTTTATATATTTGATTTTTATTAGATTGAATTTGAGGGTGTTAGGAGTTAGTTAAATGTGTTATGATAATATTAGGGTAATATTATGAGTATGTAAATTGTTGAAATGGGTCAAAATGTTGATTTGGTATGATTTTTAGATGGTTAATTTTAGGTAGTAACTTAAAGGCTATTTTTGAATTACTTACTGTAATAAACTTGTTAAACTAATAAGATAGGGTCGTAGAGAATTTCGTTAGCTTCGATTTTATATAAGATAGAGCTTCTAGCTCCAAACGAGCGAGAAGTTATGCCAATTTTAGTATTTGTGTACCGGGAGACGAGTATCGGCACAATCCGAAAATTGTTGTCGATATTTGGATCGAATCTCGGGGACTATAAAATAAGATTTAAAAATGTTCAAGGACTGATGTTGAAGTCTAAACCTCAGGTCATGAGTCTATTTTCAAACCCGAGTGTCGGTTTTAATTTAAATGGAGTTGTTTAGATATGTCAAAATGGTTTTACGAGTTGAAGACGTAAATCTGTCCGGTTTTTATAACACGAAGGTGTGTCGGGCAGAAGGTCTTAAAAGTAATATTTTTGAATGAAATTTAAACTGAGTCTTATTCATATTATATGTGAGTTTGTGACCAAGTTTCGTCGAAAACGGAATATTTTAAGTAAGGTAAACGAGCTTGTACTTTCGGTAAGTACCGGCAGATTTTTATCGATGATATAGTCTAACAAAGTTGACATGTAAAGAAGTATAGAAGTACACTTGCACTATAATTATTTTTGGGATTTTCATGGTTTTATAAATTGAGTTTTATATTATTTAAGTATTATTTATACTTAAGTCATTTACTAACGAACGCGCCTTATTTGGTAGGTTGCGGTCTTCGTGTTTAACGGGCATCACTTATCATCGGCGATCGTCATATTACTACTATTGTACCAAGGTGAGTCTATAGCCTCGCTTTTATACTATCTTATAAAGATTTTAAAACCCGCGAAGGGGATAACATGCTTGTTTTAAAATAGAACACAAAGGACCCGGTTGTATGCTAGATGAAAGTTATTTACATAAGTTTGCTTCTAGCCTTAAAAGACCCATTGAATCATGAATTGTTAATCGAATGAACGCTAATACTATAGATAGATCTATCGGGGTGACGCCCAGTCCGATCGCGACTAGCTATCGCGTGGTGTTGTGATGCACTAGTAATGAAACATCGGATGCAATTGTATAAGAGAAATATACGCATTTGGCTAGGTGTGTTGGGCTGAAATAATATATGTTAACGTTCAATGTCATGAGACTTATGTAATAACAACGATGATTATGTCTGATCCACATGATTATCAACCATTGAAGGTTTATTCAGAATACTTGTGTTCGTTTATTAAATTTAAACTCTATAGATTCACTCAGCTTTTTTGTTGACTTTATAGCATGTTTTATCTCAGGTCCATGAAGAAGGCACTCAAAGGAAGGAGGTTTCGTGTAGCTTGCTTGTGAAATGTTTTGGCCCGCTTTTCTAAACTATGTCCATTCAAAGAAACTTTTATCATTTGTTATGTTGTGTAAACTTAAAACTATTTGTACTCGTGTGTGAACTGTTTTATCTTTAAATAATGAATGGCTGAATGTTTTGTTAAAACGACTCGTTTTGAGGCGTTTTCTATGATATTGAGATTGAACCATGACAGTAACACCCAATGACTCTTCCGCTGCTATGACATGAAATTGGGGGTGTTACAGATTGGCATCAGAGCTCAAGTTATAGAGAACGAAAATATTTTCCAAAAATAAATTTTTGAAATCTTTTGACTATAACATCTGCAAGCGAAACCTCCGAGTTGCCAATGGACGAGAATAAGAAAAGTATATATATGTTATAAATATTTAATTATTATTTATGCTTAAAGCCTAATGAATTACATTTATTTATTTATAAATGTTTATTATTTGATTATTATAATACTAATACGTAATTTATAAACGAAGCTGATTGTCACGGTAGAAATTCCTGTCTTTTGACTCATTCCTCGTGAATCTCCGTTCCTTGTTTAAATTATATTCTCCGTTCTATCATCCTTTCTTGTTTCTCTCCTATTCTATCTATTCTTATTCTGTGTTATTCATGTTTTGTTATCACAAGCGTTGAATGAATACTCATTTTGATGTGAATTGTGTAACATGATCATGTCGCCAAACCAATTGACTGAGACTCAATTACGTGCTATAGTAGCTGACCAATTTGAGGTCTCTATGAATGCATTTATGGAAAATATGAATAATGGAGCTGGTGGATCCGGTGGAGCTGGAGGATCCGGTAGAGCTGGTGGAGCTGGTGGATCTGGTGGAGCTGGCAATACTGAAGTTGGCAATACTGGAGCTGGCAATACTGGAGCTGGCAATACTGGAGCTGGCAACACTGGAGCTGGCAATACTGGAGCTGGCAATACTGGAGCAGACAATGCTGGTGCTGGAACTAGTGATGCTGATAGACCAGTGATTCCTGAAAACAAGAAGTGTACTTATACCTCATTTATGAAATGTAAACCTCCGACTTTTAAGGGTACTGAAGGTGCTGTTGGCTTAATGCAATGGTTTAAAAGATTAGAATCCGTGTTTCGATTTAGTGGAAGTGAGGAAGGAGACAAGGTGATGTTTGCCTCTGCTACTCTTCAAGGGCGAGCATTAACTTGGTGGAATGGAAGAATGGCGTCTGTAGGGATGAATGCTGCTTATGCTACACCTTGGGTTGAAGTGAGAAGATGGATGACCGAGGAATTCTGTCTAAGGAGTGTTATTCAAAGGTTAGAACAGGAACTGTATCAGCTGAGACTGAAGGGTACTGATATCGATGGATACACAAACAGATTCCATGAACTTGCTCTACTTTGTCCAAACAAAGTTACCCCAGAATACTTGAAGGTGGAGTAGTATATTCGAGGCTTACCTGCCAACATCCGTGGTGATGTGACCTCATCTAAACCTGCCAATATTGATGAAGCCGTACGAATGGCCTACCAACTGATGGGACAAATTATCCAAGATAAGGCTGATGGTGTTGTTGAAGGTAGTAAAAGAAAGGCTGAAGTGGAAAGTGATGATCGAGGTGATAACCGTAAATCTCACAATAGGAATCAAAACCAAAGGAGGAGCAATGCTAATGCAATGACTGAAGCTGCAACTGCTGATAAGGGAACCCGATGTCAACGATGCAAAAGGATTCATACTGGTGAATGTACTAAGTGTGGAAAGTGTAACAAGCTGGGGCACAAGACTGAAGACTGTTGGGGACCAGGAAGGAAAGGAATGACTTGCTTTAACTGTCAAGGTAAAGGACACATGAAGAATCAATGCCCTGAGCAGCAGAAGAATGCACGTGGTGGAGATAATCAAGGAAAAGCCTATCAACTAGGAGAAGTTGATGCTAAGCAAAACCCGAAAGTTGTTACTGGTACATTTTTACTGAATAACCGTTATGATACAACTTTATTTGATTCTGGTACGGACAAAAGCTTTGTGTCTACAAGTTTTAGTACCTTCATTGATATCAAACCGGTCGAACTAGACGCGAGTTATGAAGTAGAACTAGCTGATGGTAAATTAGTAAGTACCAATCGTGCGCTCTTAGGATGTTCTCTTAATCTTCTGAACCGTATTTTTAAGATAGACTTGATGATCGTTGAATTGGGAAGTTTTGATATTATTATCAGAATGGATTGGTTGTCTAAGTATAATGCGTCTATTCTGTGTGGAGAAAAGAAAGTTAGGATTCCTTTAGATGACAAGACCTTAGTTATCGAATGTGATAAATATAATTCTCGACTGAAAATCGTTTCATGCATTAAAGCTCGTAAGTATATCGAAAGAGGTTGTGAGTTGTTCCTAGCTCATGTATCGGAGAAGGAATCGAAGGAGAAACGTATCGAAAATGTTCCAGTCATTCATGACTTTCCTGAAGTGTTTCCGGAAGATTTGTCTGGGCTTCCGCCTCCAAGGCAAGTAGAATTCCAAATTGATCTAATTCCTGGTGCTGCACCCGTGGCTCGTGCGCCATATCGTTTAGCACCATCCGAGCTGAAGGATTTGTCTGTGCAATTGCAAGAACTATCTGATAAAGGTTTTATACAACCGAGTTCGTCACCTTGGGGAGCTCCTGTTTTATTCGTTAAGAAGAAAGATGGTTCGTTCCGTATGTGCATCGATTACCGAGAGCTAAATAAGCTGACGATCAAGAATCGTTATCCGCTTCCACGAATTGATGATCTATTCGATCAACTTCAAGGTTCTCGTGTTTTCTCTAAGATTGATCTTCGTTCTGGTTACCATCAACTTCGTGTACGCGAGGAAGATATTCCTATTACGGCGTTTAGAACTCGTTATGGTCATTATGAGTTCCGAGTTATGCCTTTTGGTTTGACTAATGCACCTGCTGTATTCATGGACTTAATGAATCGCATTTGTAAGCCGTATCTTGATAAATTCATGATCGTTTTCATCGATGATATTCTAATCTACTCTAAGAGCAAGGAAGAGCATGCCGAACACTTAAGAATTATCTTGAACTTGTTAAAGAACAAAAAGTTGTACGCTAAATTCTCAAAGTGTGATTTTTGGCTTAATTCTGTACAATTTCTTGGACATGTGATTGATAAAAGTGGGGTACATGTTGATCCTCTGAAGATTGAAGCCATTAAGAATTGGAGTGCTCCAACTACTCCAACTGAAGTGCGACAATTTCTAGGTTTGGCTGGTTACTACCGACGGTTTATTGAAGGATTCTCTTTGATATCGAAACCATTAACTAATCTAACTCAGAAGAATAAACCGTTTGTGTTGGGCGATGAAGAAGAAGCTTTCAAAACCCTGAAGATGAAACTATGTAGTGCGCCGATCTTATCGTTACCTGAAGGAAGTGAAGACTTTGTTGTTTATTGTGATGCATCTCTTCAAGGATACGGTGTTGTTCTCATGCAACGTGAAAAGGTGATCGCATATGCCTCTAGACAATTAAGGAAGGATGAGGAGAACTACACTACCCATGACTTAGAATTGGGGGTTGGGGTTTTTGCTCTGCGACTTTGGAGACATTATTTGTATGGTACGAAGTGTACAGTATTCACTGATCACAAAAGCTTACACTACATACTGGATCAAAAGGAGCTGAATATGAGGCAACGTCGATGGGTTGAACTTTTGAGTGATTACAACTGTGAAATTTGTTATCATCCGGGAAAGGCGAATGTGGTAGCTGACGCGTTAAGTCGAAAGGAAAGGGAGAAACCGATTCGAGTGCGTGCTTTGGTGGTGACAGTTCATAATAACTTACCTGAGCAGATTCGAAACACACAAATCGAAGCGTGTAAGAAGGAAAATATCGCAGCCGAAAGATTTAGAGGAGATGGTGAGACATTTGAGACGCGATCCGATGGTATGAAATGTTTGAGAGGTCGAATCTAGTTACCATTCTATGGTGGACTGAGAGACTTGATCATGTTAGAATCTCATAAGTCCAAGTATTCTATTCATCTTGGATCGGACAAAATGTACCAAGACTTGAAAAAGTTATACTGGTGGCCGAATATGAAAGCTGATATTGCATCATACGTCGCGAAATGCTTAACGTGTACAAAAGTGAAAGCTGAATATCAGAAGTCGTCAGGATTACTTGTCCAACCTGAAATTCCAATCTGGAAATGGGAGTGAATTACGATGGACTTCATCATAAAACTTCCAAGGACACCGTCTGGGTTCGATGCAATTTGGGTTATTGTCGACCGTTTAACTAAATCCGCTCATTTTATTCCAATCAACGAGAGGTTCGGTTTGGAGAAACTTGCCGACCTTTATCTGAAGAATATCGTGTGTAAGCATGGTGTTCCTATTTCAATCATTTCCGATAAAGACAGTCGTTTTGCTTCTGGATTTTTGAGATCACTTCAGAAATCCTTAGGAACCAATTTGGATATGAGAACAGCCTATCACCCGCAAACCGATGGGCAAAGCGAAAGAACTATTCAAACATTGGAGGATATGTTGCTTGCTTGTATGATAGACTTTGGAAGTAGCTGGGATAAGCACTTACCTTTGGCCGAATTCTCGTACAATAACAGTTATCACCCGAGTATTAAAGCTGCACCTTTTGAAGCACTTTATGGGAGAACATGTAGATCGCCCGTGAGCTGGAGTGAGGTTGGTGATGCTCAACTCACTGGACCAGAGATGATTAGAGAGACGACGGATATGATTGTGCAAATCAAGAATAGGCTGTTGTCTGCGCGAAGCCGACAGAAGAGTTATGCGGATGTGAGAAGAAAACCATTGGAGTTTAGTGTGGGAGATAAGGTTATGCTAAAGGTATCACCATGGAAAGGTGTTGTACGATTTAGAAAACGTGGGAAGTTAAGTCCTCGTTATATCAGACCATTCAAGTTTACATCTAGAGTGGGACCCGTGGCATACCAACTTGAACTACCACAAGAACTGTATGGGATTCATAACACTTTTCATGTGTCGAATCTGAAGAAGTGTTTATCCGATGAAGAACTCGTTATACCGTGGGACGAAGTTAAGGTTGATGAAAAGTTGCACTTTATTGAAGAACCAATCGAGATCATAGATCGCGAGGTCAAGCAACTGAAACAAAACCGAATCCCTATCGTCAAAGTTCGATGGAACTCTCGGAGAGGACCGGAGTATACTTGGGAACGAGAAGACCAAATGTGGAAGAATTACCCTGATCTCTTTGATTTCAACAAGCGATCGGGCAAGAACGCAAGTTGATCTTCGAGGGCGAAGATCCTAATTTAGTGGGGATAATGTGACAATCCGTCAATTTCAGGTCGTTATTTTAATCTCGACTATTACGTATTACGTGTTTACTTTAATGATAATTTTAAATTATCGGCTAACCAAGAAGGTTATGACTTGAAACTAGCGTAAGAATGTCGATTAGATGAAAACCGGCAAGGAATACATTAGGTATCGATATTTTATTCTCAATTTATCATAAAAATGATTTTATAATATTTAATCTTTATTTCTCGTGTTTTACGTTTTTACGAATGACGAGAGCTATTAGTGATCGCGATACCGACGGATGCCAAAATATTTATGTTTTGTTATCGATTGTCTCGATATTTTATATTTTTGACGTTTTCGATTTAATTACGTTTTAAGTCGTGTCGAAGCTTTATTATTATTTTTATGAAGCGTTTTAACTTTCGAAAAGTATTTTTACGAAACCCGAGCCTCGTAAATATTTTCAAAATTTACAATTTACATTTTCTACCTTGTAAACTATTTAATTGTATTTTGGACCAAAATTATGCCTAAATGACAAAATCTACCCTAACCTTGGACTATATATAATTTTTCCACTAACTAGTTTTCATTTAAAAATCATTTTTAACAAAAAAATCAAAAATCTCTCTCTTTCTCCTTTGTTTTCCGTCCAACCCCAAACCAAAAACCCTTTCAAAAATTTTGATCAAGCTTGATTCAACCTAAACTAATCAAAGACCCATCCTAGAAATTTGATAAGCTTCATTTTGGTATAAGAATTTCCAACATGCATTCACTTCATTTTTCTTTTTAATTTTGGTGAAGAACATCATGTTTGATCCATTTTTATGGTTAAGAATGTTGTTATTATTATTATATTTGTAGTGGGTTGTTGTTGCATGCATGATTTTTATATATTTGATTTTTATTAGATTGAATTTGAGGGTGTTAAGAGTTAGTTAAATGTGTTATGATAATATTAGGGGTAATATTATGAGTATGTAAATTGTTGAAATGGGTCAAAATATTGATTTTGGTATGATTTTTAGATGGTTAATTTTATGCAGTAACTTAAAGGCTATTTTTGAATTACTTACTGTAATAAACTTGTTAAACTAATAAGATAGGGTCGTAGAAAATTTCGTTAGCTTCGATTTGATATAAGATAGAGCTTCTAGCTCCAAACGAGCGAGAAGTTATGCCAATTTTAGTATTTGTGTACCGGGAGACGAGTATCGGCACAATCCGAAAATTGTTGTCGATATTTGGATCGAATCTCGGGGACTATAAAATGAGTTTTAAAAATGTTCAAGGACTGATGTTGAAGTCTAAACCTCAGGTCATGAGTCTATTTTCAAACCCGAGTGTCGGTTTTATTAATGGAGTTGTTTAGATATGTCAAAATGGTTTTACGAGTTGAAGACGTAAATATGTCCGGTTTTTATAACACGAAGGTGTGTCGGGCAGAAGGTCTTAAAAGTAATATTTTTGAATGAAATTTAAACTGAGTCTTATTCATATTATATGTGAGTTTGTGACCAAGTTTCGTCTAAAACGGAATAGTATAAGTAAGGTAAACGAGTTTGTACTTTCGGTAAGTACCGGCAGATTTTTATCGATGATATAGTCTAATAAAGTTGACATGTAAAGAAGTACAGAAGTACACTTGTATTATAATTATTTTTGGGATTTTCATGGTTTTATAAATTGATTTTTATATTATTTAAGTATTATTTATACTTAAGTCATTTATTAACGAACGCGCCTTATTTGGTAGGTTGCGGTCTTCGTGTTTAACGGGCATCACTTATCGTCGGCGATCGTCATATTACTACTATTGTACCAAGGTGAGTCTATAGCCTCGCTTTTATACTATCTTATAAAGATTTTAAAACCCGCGAGGGGGATAACATGCTTGTTTTAAAATAGAACACAAAGGACCCGGTTGTATGCTAGATGAAAGTTATTTACATAAGTTTGCTTCTAGCCTTAAAAGACCCATTGAATCATGAATTGTTAATCGAATGAACGCTAATACTATGGATAGATCTATCGGGGTGACTCCCAGTCCGGTCGCGACTAGCTATCGCGTGGTGTTGTGATGCACTAGTAATGAAACATCGGATGCAATTGTATAAGAGAAATATACGCACTTGGCTAGGTGTGTTGGGCTGAAATAATATATGTTAACGTTCAATGTCATGAGACTTATGTAATAACAACGATGATTATGTCTGATCCACATGATTATCAACCATTGAAGGTTTATTCAGAATACTTGTGTTCGTTTATTAAATTTAAACTCTATAGATTCACTCAGCTTTTTTGTTGACTTTATAGCATGTTTTATCTCAGGTCCATGAAGAAGGCACTCAAAGGAAGGCGGTTTCGTGTAACTTGCTTGTGAAATGTTTTGGCCCGCTTTTCTAAACTATGTCCATTCAAAGAAACTTTTATCGTTTGTTATGTTGTGTAAACTTAAAACTATTTGGGACCGTGTGTGAACTGTTTTGTCTTTAAATAATGAATGGATGAATGTTTTTTTTAAAACGACTCGTTTTGAGGTGTTTTCTATGATATTGAGATTGAACCATGACAGTAACACCCAATGACTCTTCCGCTGCTATGACATGAAATTGGGGGTGTTACATGTACCCCTTTCTCTTACGCACGCGTGAGCGCGAGAACCAATTTAACTGAAGTTCGCATGCTCAAGTTATGGCCAAAACGGTGAAGGTGTGTCGGTAACACAAAGCTTCCAACATCTTCGATATAACTTCATTTCTTCAATTCTTTCTTGAATTCCGTCTTGAACATATTCATTTGAGTATCGTGAGCAACGAGTTCATGACTCTAAGCTTCTCAAGTAGTCTCCATGAGACTTGTACTTGTCGGGATTCCTTCGTATATGCATAAATCATCGTTTATTCTTCGTTTTCACTTCTTTTCTTCATTTCTCGTGGTGATGTAGACTTTGATGAACCTAAAATAAAAAATAAGCTTCATTATGTATCATAAGTTCATAATAATCACATAAATATATGCATAAAAACCACGAGACGCTCCTAAAAATATGTTAGATTTGAGCGTTATCAAATCCTCTCACACTTAAGTTTTGCTCGTTCTCGAGCAAGTAAAAGAAAAACTTTGCTTGCCCTCAAGCAAATAAAAGTAAAATAAAGTTAGAAAGAAATTACCTAGATGCTAAAAGAAAATAAAATTTTAAAATTTTATGAAAGATTAAAAAATCTATGAAAAATTGAAAATATTTTTTTTATAAGAAATCGCTAAAAGTGCAAACCCCCTCACACTTAATAGTTTGCTCGTTCTCAAGCAAGAATTAAGAAAATATTTCTCACATGGTGCATGAAAATGGTTTAGAAAATTACGATGTGAATCTACCAAGTACAAGTACAAGATATAATCCATCGTTTTAAGCTTCATTAGAAACAAGACGTTTGACAATTCTCATATAAACAAAACTAAGCTGAATAGCGTGAGCACCAAGTGTACACATCTAAAGAGGACTTTTATTGGATTTTAAGGCTTCGGTTTAATGGGGTATGGATAAAGCATGGAAATTTTATGAGAGATGTATCACGAATATACAAGTTAAAAGTCTAACTCCCATGTTGCTAGTTACCGAACAAATAACAAGCCCAACAATGATCATAACTACAAGCTTTATTCAACATATATCGATCAACACATATATATCACGTCTTAGCAAATTAGCTAATCGATATCGAAACATACTTCATCTTCCTTCATCTTCATAATTTATTAGAGCTCATTTGCTATTTTTGTCATCATTTTTTTCTCTTTTTTTGATGACTTATTCTTTTTTTTCTTTTTCTCTTTTCTCATTCTCCTCTTTTTTTTCCTTTTTTTTCAACATACATTACATTCTCCCATCACAATTCGCTTAAGCACACAGTACAAAAAATACAAATAGAAACGGGCTCTCTCCATCTTTGTTGGAATAGCACATACACATAGCGAAGTGTGGCATAAGTATAAATCATCAAAAACGATCCAACATACCAAGCAACTAGCAACCCACCATTTAGAATTTGACACGGGTTAGGCTACGGTTATGGTTAAATTTTTTATTCTTTTTAGTGGATTTAACAAACATGAAAAGAATGGCTCAATGGTTGTTCTAAGGGTATCTAGCACTAGACGAAGGTGCTAACAAAAGGGTTAATATAGGTGGTTAGCTAATCGATGCAACTAGCTAAAAAGATGTAAACGGAAAAGGCTATTTGGGTTTTATTCCTAATGTTTCCTCTTTGTCACGCATATACACTTATATCACACAAGTGTGATCTCGCTACCTTTTTTCACAATGGGAACGATTTAGCTATTATATATATATTTACATATAAGCATTTGAAAACAACAACATCCTAAGGGCAAACAAGTACACAAATCTTTTTTTATCATTATTTTTTTATTTTTTATTTTTATTTTATGTTTTTTATATTAGCCCAAAAAAATTTAGATATTAAACACTGGTTTCGTTTTCCTATTTATTTCCCCTCACACTTAAGTTTAGTATTGGACTCAATATTAAAAATAAACTTTAAAGTATGAAAAGTAAGGAAAATAAATAAATAGTCCAAGAGAAACGAAACTTACCGGGTTAGGAAATTGCAATTGATCTCCATATGATAAGATGCCAAGTAAGGAAGATAAGCGATTTCATCTCCAACACGCGTATACACAACCAATCCATCAACACAAAGAATCCACCCTCCATAAGCTTTATTCAACATACAAAATAAACTAAACTACAAAACATGTAAATTTATTAAGCACATTTTCGTAGGCACCACGATTACATTTAGAATATTCAACAAGCCTTTAAACCCCTCGGTATCCCGAGTGGACGGGTTGTAGTCTCGTGAGGGTTTCCAACGAACACACCCTCAAAGTTCATTCCTTAACCACATGAACTTAAACAAACACAAACACGCACAAAAACTAAATAAACCACACACAAGATAGCTTAAACAAACAAGAACAAACATTAAGCATATATAAACATCACACATATGACAAATAAAAACAATCTAAGCACTTAGAAACATATCACAACTCTAAAAAAAACTAAATAAGAGTTTTTTTAAACAGACGCAAAGTAGCCGACCGGCTGCTCTAGCCAGCCGAGTGCTAACAGACTCAGAGGAGCCGACCAGCTGGCAAAGGAGCCGACAGCTTCTCGACTTTATATATATATATATATTTTTTTTTTTTTTTAACATGATTAATCACATCTTAAAATTATGACGCAATAAGATTAACGCAAATAAACAAACCTACAAAAATAAAAGTGAACTAAAAGTAAAAAAATAAAAGTTAAAGAGGCGAGAAACGAGCACAACCGGATATGCTTTTACTCCCTCTTTTTTTGAACATAACCTCCTTTCCCCATTTGTCCATATCATGCTTTTCCCACTTTTTTTCATACCATAGAAATCACCATCATTATGAAGTAAGGTCACTAATCATTTAAGCGCTTCGTACATTTGCTAAGGATTTCCATGTGAATCATAGCTACAAACTTTATCACAAAACAACTAAAACACGAGATTGGGTTAAGGTTAGTTAAAACAATATAAAATTGCATAGTATGATACTTTATTAAATTCTTAAACATTTGAAACAAATATCGAAATTAAGCAAAACAAAGTAAAAACCTTTTTTTAATTTCAGTGGGCTTTAGCCGTATGCTACTGAGCTCGGCCACAGGCTTATTGCTACAAAAATTAAGTCTTAAGATACATGATATCTTAATTATGACCATATACTCTCAATATCCTATATCTCAACAACGATGCATATTCTTTAAAATGACCCGCAAAAAAATGCATTCATGCGCCCCTTTTTTCTGTCTCACAGTTACGAACACAAAAAATAACAAAACAAAAAGTATGATGTACACGAACTAACACAGAAGGAACTGTAGATTACAAATTAAAAAATAATGAACACCATAAACATATTTATTACCAATGTAAAAACTAGCAGGTGCACAAAGTAATCTTATTTTTAAAAACTGCAGAACATGACAACTTGGGCTCGGCCAGCGACTTAGGTCCTCGGCCACAGGCTAGACATGCTACAAACACAAAAACTGGACTCGACCCACGGCTAGGATACCCGACCGCAGGCTAAACTATAATTTTTTTACAGGTTGGAGGAGTCGGTCAACCGGGCTTAGCAGCCGCCCGCTGGGTGTCAATAGAAGGCAAGGAGCCGATCATCCGCTAGGAGCATTACCGGTTTTAATTAGGAACACAAATTCGGTAAAGTATACCCTATTCATGTTGTAATTAGGTTGGTAAGTCAAGCTCGTCCCATGGGACTTGGTTTGCATTCAAGTGTATTTTGTTTGTAACAAAATGGTGGTTATGATTGTCACGGATCAAACCACCATGAGAATCGATTATAGACACAAGCACACAAAGATCATACATGTATGGCCAAATGATCCCATGGACATTAGGATGTTTAGTTAGGAAAACAAATTATCAAAGGTAATCCTTTCGACCTATAGAACCAATAATAATGGATTAGTGCTTTATAAATCAAGTATACATAAGTATCAATCAAGTGATCATATCATAAGCCTTATGCCTAAACCAACAACAACAAGAATCCTTTCGACCCATAGACTTGGTGTTATCAATCCGATATGTTTCATTTACTTGAAAGATGATTAGAACAATATATTCAAAAGACTTATTTCGACATTAGTCTCAATTATACCATTACTTGTTATGTTTATTAAGTCTCTTGCACAATCGTCACAATGCACAAGACCAAATCATTTGTCGATTAACGAATTGAAATCAACCATGTTGAGAATCCTTTCGACCTTTAGACTCAACCATGATTAACCAAAATGACAAACAAGAACAAGTTCCAATTCAACCGAATATGATGTTATCACCATAATCCAAAACAAACACTAATAACATCCAAACATCCATTTATCA
The DNA here is from genome assembly GCA_025667525.1 of Glebionis coronaria. Classification (NCBI taxonomy): domain Eukaryota; kingdom Viridiplantae; phylum Streptophyta; class Magnoliopsida; order Asterales; family Asteraceae; genus Glebionis; species Glebionis coronaria. The sequence continues at coordinate 37,570,625 of CM046878.1, forward strand.
CAAGTTTTCATATGAACTGCACAAGTATCAAGACATCATTCACATTATCACAAAACTCATGAATCACCATAAACATGAACATAAACCTGACTTAATAATAAAGAAGAAGTTACCAAACATTAGAGTCCATAGTACCAAAGTATCCAAATGATTCTAACCCAAAGAACAACAAAAATACAATGCATTCTTCTTAGAAATCAACCTCTTGATGTGAGCATAGAGCATTTGGGGTGTCTGGGAATGGGGATTGTTGGAGTGGATGATTTATAGAGTGTGGCTTTCTTCTCTACTTCTTCCATGGCTTATTACATGAACATGGTAACCAATTCCACCCCTCACCACTTCTCGAAATAGGTGAGGGGTGATAGGAGAGAGTAGCAAGGATGTGGTCAATCAAAGCTATGAAATTGTATGATAAAGATATGAAAAATAATACCATATGGGTTCTTTATATAATTCAAATGGCCTTGGCCATCAAGTAGTTTTCTTTGGCTCCAAGGAGAGTAATGTTCCAGAAAATTGAGTTAATGGAAGCAAATGATCGGACCCTAGGTGTTATGGAACTTAATTGAGAATTTAAATGAAACCTGGAAAAGTGGCAGGAAAAAGGAGATGGCAGCGACAAACGAGACGGGCGGTTGCTCATCAGGTGGGCGGCTACTCAGCAAAAAGGAGATGGCAGTCGAAAAAGGATATGGGCGGTTTCTCATCAGGTGGACCGACTGCTTGCCTACTGATCACACTTGGCAGCCAGCTTCTTTGGCCGGCCGGCGGCTGCTCGTCCAGGTTGGTAAAAAAGTGTAAACACCAAAGTTAGATATTTATCTTACACACGCATGAGCGCGATAACCAAGTCAATTGGAGTTTGTATGCTCAAGTTATGACCAAAATTGTGAAGGTCTGTCGGTGACACAAAGCTTTTAACATCTTCGATATAACTTCATTTCTTCAATTCTTTCTTGATTTTCGTCTTGAACATATTCATTTGAGTATCGTGAGCATCGAATTCATGACTCTAAGCTTCTCAAGTAGTATCCATGAGACTTGTACTTGTCGGGATTCCTTCGTATATGCATAAATCATCGTTTATTCTTCGTTTTCACTTCTTTTCTTTATTTCTCGTGATGTAACCTTTGAAACAAATAAGCTTCATTAAGTATCATAAGTTCATATTAATCACATAAATATATATATAAAAACCACGAAGACGCTCCTAAAAATATGTTAGATTTGAGCGTTATTCGCATCAAAGGGATCGACGCTATCGAATAGTTTAGATCTAGATCGAATAATTTATAAATAGTGGGTGTGAGGCGAGATCAAAATTATTGGTGGTATATATATCACCAAGTAGTGGGATAACAGACAGATCAACGGCAAAAACGCAACAACTACTACAGGATCTCAAAGCTGATCTACCGCTATATACACTTTTGAGAACCCACTAAAAACCAAAAACGAATCAACAACCATAATTTAATAAGAATAAAGAAAATCTACTGTTACCTCCCATTTTCTGCACCCACTAACATCCTTGTGTAAGAGAAGGTAATTTTTTGTTTATTTATTATTTTTTGTTTGGTATGTTGTGAGAGATTTTGAGAAAACGAAGTACTCTCTCCGTCTCTAAATAAGTGTCCACTTTTAACTTTTGGAGTTTTTCTTTTTCGCCTTTAACCTTAAATTATTTTGTTTGCGTTATATAATCTTTGATGACAATCATATTAATGTAAATGCATTCAAATATCAATTCATTTATATAATTTTTATCAAGTAATATATAACACAAATAATATAATTCAATGTCAAAATTGTAAACGATTAACTTTCAGACATTTATTTAAGAAGGTAAGCTTCTTAAATAGGAATGGTAAGCTTCTTAAAGAGGTTAATCACACTTTTATAACCCTCATTCCTAAAATTACTACCCCGGCCAAGGTGAATGATTTCCGTCCTATATCGTGTTGTAACGTTATTTATAAGTGTATTAGTAAGATTATTATTAAGAGGATTATTGCGGGTATTGAAGAAGTGGTTAGTTTGAATCAATCAGCTGTTATCCCGGGAAGGCGGATTTCGGACAGCATCCTTATTACTCAAGATCTTATGCATCCATACCATAGGAATCATGGACCTCCTCGTTGTGCTTTTAAGGTTGATATTCAAAAGGCATATGATACCGTCGTTGATTGGCTATTTTTTCATCAATTCGGATTCTCGGTTACTATGATTAAGTGGATTATGGGGTGTCTGTTATGAGTTTCTTTCTCTATTTGTGTTAACGGGGATGTTCATGCTTTTTTAAGGGTAAAAGGGGTTAAGGCAAGGTGATCCACTATCGCCTTATCTATTTACGTTGGTTATGAATGTGTTGACTCTTATTCTTAAACGTCGGGTTTCTCATTTTGATTCATTCTGATTCCACAAACAGTGTGAAGCTTTAGAAATTATTAATGTTTGTTATGCGGATGACCTTTTTCTCTTTGCTAGAGGTGAGGTTGAATCAGCCTGTGTGATTATGGAGAGCCTTGAAGAATTTAAGAAGGTTTCTGGTCTTATTCCTAGCATGCCTAAAAGTACCGCCATCTTTTGTAATGTTCCAAATAATGTAAAAATTTACATTCTTCATATTGTGCCATGTACGGAAGGTACATTTCCGGTTAAGTATATTGGTGTTCCTCTAATTTCATCGAGGTTGCTGATTAGAGATTGTAAACCTCTGGTGGAAAAGGCGAAGGATCGAATTGGGGATTAGAAGAACAAGTCTTTATCATTTGCGAGACGACTTCAATTATGCAAATCGGTCATTTCGGCTATGCAAGTTTATTGGGCTTCTGTTCTCCTCATTCCGAAGGGTATTGTTTATGATATTCAGCAATTTATTCGGGGCCTCTTGTGGTGCAATGGCGAATCAAGCGAGGCAAAGCTAAGGTGGCATGGGATTTCATTTTTCTTCCTAAGTGGGAAGGTGGCCTTGGGATTTGGAGTTTGATATGTTCAATATTGCTCTTATGGTGACACATATTTGGAGTATCTTATCTAGACATGAGTCGTTGTGGGTTCGTTGGATATATGAGCACAACCTTCGGGGAAGATCATTTTAGGAAGTCCCAATTCTAATGGATGCAAGTTGGAGATGGCGTAATCTGTTGCTTATGTGTGATACGGTTAGGCCTTTCTTTTGGAAGTCTATTAGAAATGGTAATACCACTTCTATACTATTTGATTCATGGTGTTCCCTATGTTCAATTTCTAAGCTAATGACTCCTCATGATATATCGAATGGTATGCATCGTCTTGATTGTGTGGTGTCTAATTTTGTGGTTGACGACGCTTGGAATTGGCTTCAAGAGTGGCTGTTGAAGCTACAAACTTAGGTACGCTTTCGATTCCCAATCTTAGTGATACTTCGGATAAAGTTTTCTAAAAGGACAAAAATGGGCTGCTCTCGGTGTTTTCGGTCAATAAGGCTTAGGAAGAGCTACGTCAGCGATGATTTGAGGTTAGATGGGCGAGGGTGTAGTGTGGTTTTCGGATTGTATTCCTCAGCGCGCGTTTCATTTATGGCTTACGGTTAGAGGCAGTTTAAAGACCCAAGACAAGTTAACACAACGGGACGTTTGTTCAACCGACATAACTCGGATTTGATGCCCTCTATGTAATGATACTCCGGATTCTCATGGTCACCTATTCTTTGAATGCGGATTCTCGTCACAGGTTTGGTGTTACGTTAGGAGTTTGGCAGATATGGATGCTTTACCCCCTGTTCTTCATTTGATTATTATACATCTTATACTAACTTCTAGGAAGCGCACAGCTAGGAGTGTGATTGGTAGACTTATTATCGTTGCTACTACTTATTTCTTATGGTCGGAACGAAATAATAGATTATTCAAGAAAACTCGAAGATCCCTGGAAGAAATTTGTGATTTAGTTATGAAGACGGTTAGGCTTAAACTCCTAACTACTCGGTTCAAGAACACTACTCAAGTGATTGAGATACTCTCCAAATGGAACATGTCGAGGGCGTTTACTACTTATGGTGCCTAGATTTTCTCTTGATTGCTTGATGTTTTAGTTTTCTAAGTTGAGGTTTAAAGTTAGTTGTTTCGGGGCATGTCTTGAACTTTTTAGTAGTTTCAAGCTTCAGCACCTGAGATTCTACAATTCCCTTCTATTTTTATATTTATAGTAACTAAGAATCCTTTAGTTAAAAATAGCCTTTTACATGTCCCGTGCTTCATTCCTAACCGAATCTGAAGATTTGATGATTCGTAATTAAATAAAATAAAAAGATTTAAAATTAAATAAATAACACTGTTTGCGCAATTGTAAGTGTTGCGAGTCTAGGTTCAAGTGTTACAAATTATGGTCCAAATGTCGTCGGTAAGGTTTAAATGTTGTGGGTCGAGGTGGTCCAGGTTGTAATTAATGTTGGACCAAGTGGTCGAGATTGATTTTTGGTTAGTGTACATGTGGTGAGTATCGGGTTGTAGTTCTTGTAGGTCGTGTGGTTGAGATCGTTTATGTCGTCTCGACAAGGGTCATGGTTTCATAGGTTAGATATCATGATGAAAAATTTGTAACCGTAAACTACCATACGACTGAAATTTGGTAGCTTAGTTTTATGTCAAGTAACTTGAGGTAAAATTTTCAAGTTATGTACGTAACATATCTGTTACCCTTCAAGTCTCAATAAGTTGATATCTTCATTCAAATATATACAGAATACAATTGAAGACAAATGGCTTTGAAGAGCAAAGTTTTGATCATTGGAGGGACTGGATACTTAGGGAAAAGACTCGTAAAAGCGAGTTTAGAACAAGGCCATGAAACATACGTTCTTAGGCGACCTGAAATAGGTGTCGACATTGAGAAAGTACAGATGTTACTTGGATTTAAAAAGCAAGGAGCTAGACTCGTTGTTGGTTCGTTTAATGATCATCGTAGCCTTGTTGAGGCGGTGAAGCAAGTCGAAGTTGTGATATGTGCGATATCTGGTTCGCATATACGTAGCCATCAAATCTTGCTTCAGCTTAAACTTGTTGATGCCATTAAAGAAGCTGGCAACATTAAGGTATATATATACTCTTTAGAAAATTTTGCCAATAATATGCAGACTTGACACATGCTATTAAAAGTATTCTACAAGATGTTTTCACCAGTCTCGCTAGCATTTTACAATATTTTGTAGCGGTTTTTGCCATCTGAGTTTGGTACTGATCCTGCACGAATGGCGGATGCAATGCAACCAGGACGAGTTACTTTTGATGACAAAATGGTGGTACGCAAAGCTATTGAAGAAGCTGGGATCCCGTTCACCTACGTATCAGCGAATTGCTTTGCCGGTTACCTGGTTGGAGGGCTGTGTCAACCTGGCCACCTTCTTCCGTCCCATGAGTCTGTCACCTTGTTTGGGGATGGCAATACAAAATGTAAGATATAGTAGTAGCTCAGTATCTACCTTTTTGTAAGGTTATGAATCTAGTTAATTTCATATATAAGTTACATTGTTTATGTAGCAATATTTGTAGATGAAGATGACATAGCAACATACACCATCAAAACAATAGACGATCCTCGTACTCTTAACAAGACAGTCTACATTAGGCCATCGGCAAACATTCTTTCACAGAGGGAAGTTGCGGAGCTTTGGGAGAAACTCATTGGCAAAGAACTCGAAAAATCATCGCTATCAGAACAAGAATTTCTTAACATCATGAAAGGTACCTAAGACTAAGAGGGTGTTTAATTTGTGATTGCTTATTTTGTCTACTTCTTTTTCTACTTATAAGTTTCCTACTTATTTTGTCTACTTCTTTTTCTACTTATAAGTTTCCTATTTCTGGAGCTAATGTTAATACTCGTAAATATAATAAATTAGTATCAAATAGAAAACATAAAACAAGTAGGAGTAGCTAATTAGCTGCTGGGGTTAGGGGTTAATACATAAGGTTACTAAACATCCCTCCCAATAAAGTGCGTCTAAGTTATTAGCGTTTCAATTTATTCATCTAAGTTATTAAACTATACACCACTATAATTTAGTGTTAATTTGAGTATCGTAAAACGCACGTTTTTTGATAAGTTAAGTATAAATATCGTGTTTTTATAAGTTAATTAACATAAATATCGCGTTATTATAAGTTAAGTAACTCAAAAGTTATGTTTCATAACTTTAATAATCTAAGTGAATAAAATGAATGTTTAGTAATTTAGACGCACTTTTTAAAAACATTTAGTAACTTCTGTTTAACAAGTGAATAAAATGAATGTTTTGCATCCATTTTTCTATTTGTATGCCTAACGGTTTATAAATGTGGTCGGGACATGCAGACCAAGATTATATTCAACAAGTGGGCTTGACTCATTACTATCATATATTCTACGACGGATGTCTTGCAAATTTCGAGATCGGAGATGATGCTGAAGAGGCTTGTGCACTTTACCCCGATATCGAATACACAAAAGTTGAGGACTACCTCAAACAATACCTTTGATTGAATTCATATGTTAATGAACTTGGGCTTATAAAGTAGAAGCAAAATAATATGGAACCATTTTCAATCATGGATGTATGAGTGTTTTGATTTAGTTGAATTAATGTGGTGGTCGTATGTCGGATGGTTGATTTTGTTATGAAGTAAAATACTAGTCAAAGATGATGGGTCAAATACACGGTGACAATACATATCATTAGAAAGAAATAAAAAGAATTAAAAAAATGTTGAATTGTAGGGCTGTAAATGAATTGGACGAACGCGTACGGAGATATGTCCATGTTCGTTTATTTAATTTTAAGCGAACAAATAAACAAACGCGAACGTGTAATCGAACCAAAAATTTTGTTCATGTTCGTTTATTTAGATTCGAACTTTTTCATGTCCGTTTATGTAACAATCATATGTAAACGTAAACGAGTATAGAACTAAAGTTTTTACTTTAAACGATTTATATGAGCTTTAAAATACTTAGTAAATAGTTTATATTATTGTTAGATATGTTTTAAATACTCAATATATTATTTATTAACTTCTTTTTATATTTGAGATGTTAATCGAACAAAAATAATCGAGTATAAATGAACGCACTAATTGAACTTATTTGAACGAACATAATCGATCGTTTTCGAACATAAATAAACGAACAAAGCAGTTGTTTATATTCCTTCATTTAACTAAACGGACCAAAAATCTTGTTCGTGTTTGTTCATTTATTAAATAAACGAACATAAATGAGTTTTTTGTCCAACAATCAACGAACAATTCGTTGAACATTTAGTTCGTTTACAGCCCTACTGATGTGTGAGTTATTATCAAAGGTTAACCGGTAATAAAGGTTTTAATGTTTCAATTTTAAAAGTTTTAATGGCTAATAAAACAAGTTGATTTATTAAAATTCTAAATTTTGAAAAATACATTTTATAAAAGAGTTAAGCCTATTTTATAAAATGTATTTTTTATAAAATAGGCTTAACTCTTTTACCAAAGGCCTCTTGGCTACGAACCATTATTAACAAGTTAAAGCTGTAGCATTTTCTTGTGAGATTTGCGGTGGTCCTCATTCCTACACTGATTGTCCTTCTACTCATGACAATCCGGAAAACGTGTATGCGGCTAACGGTAACTTTTCCACGGGAGGCTATCAGGCACGTCCTCAAGGTGACCGAAATTTGCTAAGTTATCGTTCAAACAATTTTCTCTCACCACCCGGTTTTCCTCCTCAAAACCAAAACAACCTCAATCGCAACAATCAAAAACAACCTCGAGCTCCTAATAGATATCAAACCCAAAGAAACCCATATCCACCTCAATGTAATAATCAAGTTTACCAACCTCCCACATATCAACCACCCATTTACCAAGTTCCCCCTCCCAGCCAACCCACGACATTTAATCACGAGGTCGAAACTTACATGAGGAACAATGACGCGCTGTTGAAGAATCTTCAAAGCCAAATTATTAACTTGAAAGGTGACATGGATAAACAAGGGAATGATCTTCGAGCCGAGCTTAGGAATGACATGCAAAACTCTTTAAGTAATCAAACAAATGACTTAAGGGATATGATGGCTAGTTTCTTCCAAAGTAATCAACCCTCTGCTTCGGATTCTCTTCCGAGTAACACCATTGCAAATCCAAGAGGGGAGATGAAAGCAATCACTACCCGCAGTGGAAAAGGCTATAAGGAACCCGATATTCCTAAACCTACTCCGGTGATTGTGACAAAGGATAACGAGCAACATTCACCAATTCCTTCACCTTCCAACCCCACTCCTCCACCACCAAAGTATGTGAGTGACCAATCTATTCCAAAGCCTTCCTCTCAACCCGACATACCTTATCCTTCAAGGTTGAGGAAAGAGAAGTTGAAGAACAAGGATGATATTCAAGTTTCAAACTTTTTTAAAATGTTTAAACAATTGAATTTCAACATCTCCTTTGTCGAGGCGCTCGCTCACATGCCTAAATATGCTAAAATGTTCAAAGATATTCTAGGTGATAAGGAAAAACTTCTTGATATTGCTCAAACCCAACTTAATGAGAATTGCTCTGCGGTTCTTTTAAGGAAATTACCAACCAAACTTGGTGATCCGGGTCGCTTTCTCATTCCTTGCAACTTCCCCGGGGTAGAGAATTGTGTGGCCCTAGCCGATCAAGGTGCTAGTATCAACTTAATGCCATTAAACGTTTGGAAACAATTATCTTTCCCCGAGCAAGTCCCCACGTGAATGACATTGGAGTTAGCTAACCGTACGGTTGCTTATCCGGTGGGGATAGCCGAAGATGTCTTCGTCGGTGTCGACAAATTCACCTTTCCGGCGGATTTTTTTTTCGTTGACTACGAGATGGATCCCCGTGTTCCATTAATCGTTGGACGTCCATTCTTGAGGACCGGTCGCACTCTTATTGATGTAGCCGCGGGCGAATTAATCATGAGAGTTGGTGACGACAAAATCGTCTTTAACATGGGTAAACTTTCTAAGCAACCTATGAACACGAGAACGTTAATTTCATTGACGTACTTGACGAGGCTTGTGAAGAAAATTTTAAAGACGCTTGTAAAAGTGGTCTTTCTCCTTTACCTCATGTTGAGAACGTAGCTTCTATTGCTCCATCATTGACTCCATTTGGAGAAAGTGACTTTCTTTTGAAAGAATTTGAAGCAAGTTTAGGGGATGTGGACTTAAAATATGACGATTCTCCCTCCGATTGGGAAGAATACATTCATACCATTGAGAAACTTATCAATGAGGATCATATTTCTCCACCTTCTCCTATGGAAGTTACAAACGATGATCCGAATTTGACTAAGCCTTCCATCGACAATCCTCCGGATTTAGAGCTTAAGGATTTACCGTCTCATTTAGAATACGTTTTCCTAGAAGACAATAAGAAGTTACCCGTCATCATTGCAAAGGACTTAAAAGAGGATGAAAAATCTCGACTTATCGATGTGCTCAAAAATCATAAGAAAAAAATTGCTTGGAAAATTTCTGACATCCGCGGAATTGATCCTAACTTTTGCACTCATAAAATTCTCATGAAAGATGACTTAAACCCGCAATCCAAAGCCAAAGAAGGGTTAATCCAAAAATTCATGACGTCATCAAGAAAGAAGTTATCAAACTTCTAGATGCCGGAATGATTTACCCTATTTCGGATTCGCCATGGGTTAGTCCCGTCCATTGTGTGCCTAAGAAAGGCGGAATAACCGTTGTTCCCAATGAAAACAACAAGTTGATTCCTACTCGACTTGTCACGGGTTGGCGAGTTTGCATAGACTATCGCAAGCTCAATGATGCCATTCGTAAGGATCATTTTCCTCTTCCTTTCATGGATCAAATGCTCGAGCGTTTAGCGGGTAATGAAAACTATTGCTTCTTAGACGGTTTCTCCGGGTATTTTCAAATTCCTATCGATCCAAAAGACCAAGAGAACCACATTCACTTGTCCTTATGGAACATTTGCTTACAAAAGAATGTCTTTCGGCTTATGCAGTACTCCTGGGACTTTCCAAAGGTGTATGATGGCTATATTCCATGACATGGTTGAAGAAACTATGGAAGTCTTTATGGACAATTTCTCGGTCTATGATGATTGTTTCTCATCTTGCCTTGCCAATTTAGAACGTATGCTTAAACGGTGTGAAGATACTCGTCTCGTTCTTAATTGGGTAAAATGCCATTTCATGGTTAAAGAAGGCATTGTCCTCGGTCATAAAATTTCTAAAGCTGGTATCGAAGTCGACCGTGGTAAAGTTGACGTCATTGCTAAGTTGCCTCCACCTACCACCGTCAAAGGAGTTAGAAGTTATTTAGGTCATGCGGGATTTTATCGTCGTTTCCTCCAATATTTCTCTAAGATAGCTCGACCAATGACTCACCTCTTAGAAAAGGATTCTCCTTTCATCTTTTCTCAAGAATGTCTCGATTCTTTCGAACTTCTTAAAGGTAAATTAACTAAAGCACCGGTCTTAGTCTCTCCAAATTGGGAGTTACCTTTCGAGCTCATGTGCGATGCTAGTGATTTCGCGGTAGGAGCGGTTTTAGGTCAACGAGTGAACAAACACTTCCAACCAATCCATTATGCTAGCAAGACAATGACGGGGGCTCAATTGCATTATACCACTACCGAAAAAGAGCTTTTAGCCGTAGTGTATGCTTTTGAGAAATTCCGCCCCTATCTTGTGCTTTCCACCGCCATCGTTTACACCAACCATTTCGCCTTGAAATACTTGTTGACCAAGCAAGATGTAAAATCGAGACTCCTTCGTTGGTTTTTGCTCTTACAAGAATTTAAAATCGAAATTCGTGATAAAAAGGGAGCGAAAAACCTAGCCACGGATCATCTTAGTAGACTCGACGATCCTTATCAAGGGAAACTTCCTAATCAATAGATTAATGAATAGTTTCCCCATGAGGCCTTAATGTCTATTAACTCCAATATTGACGATACCCCATGGTTTGCGGACATTGCAAACTATTTAGCGGGTGGTGTTCTTATGGAAGGGTTAACGTCCCAACAAAAGAAAAAATACTTTAAGGATATTAAACACTATTATTGGGACGACCCTTACCTTTTCAAGCAATGTGCGGATCTTGTCATTATTAGGTGTGTTGATGGGCCGGCAGCTTTACTAATCCTTGAAGCTTGCCACAAAGGACCCACTGGTGGTCACTTTGGTCCTAACTATACCGCGAAGAAACTTTTTGACTCTGGATTCTATTGGCCCACCATTTATCATGACGCTCATGAAATGGTTAAGCATTGTGATGCTTGCCAAAGACAAGGCAAGATCACACATAAAGATGAGATGCCTCAAAATTTCATCCAAGAATGTGAAATCTTTGACGTATGGGGCATCGACTTTATGGGGCCATTTCCATCATCCAAAGGGAACAAGTACATCCTCGTAGCCGTTGACTACGTATCCAAATGGGTTGAAGCAAAGGCTTTACCTACTAACAATGTGAGGGTGGTTGTGAACTTTCTTAAACAGTTGTTTGCTCGATTCAGTGTTCCTCGTGCTATCATTAGTAATCGTGGGACTCATTTTTGCAATGATCAGTTTGCACGAGTCATTGCTAAGTATGGTGTCAATAACCGTCTTTCCACCGTGTATCATCCACAAACTAATGGTCAAGCCAAGATCTCTAACCGTGGACTTAAGCGAATCTTAGAGCGTACCGTGGGAGAGCATCGTGCCTCATGGGCCGATAAGTTAGACGATGCTCTGTGGGCTTTTCGTACCGCTTATAAGAAACCTATAGGTTGTACCCCTTATCGCCTTGTGTAAGGAAAGGCTTGCCACCTCCCCATTGAGTTGGATCATAAGGCTTATTGGGCCTTGAAATGGGCTAACTTTGATATCAACAAAGCCGGTGATCTTAGGAAAATCCAACTCAATGAACTCAATGAATTAAGGAATGAGGCTTATGAAAACTCTTTGATCTATAAGGAAAAAACCAAGCTCATTCATGATTCCAAGATTAAGAACCGAGAGTTCCAAGTTGGAGATCAAGTTTTGCTCTTTAACTCTCGGATGAAAATATTTTCGGGCATGCTTAAATCTCGTTGGTCCGGCCCATTCACCTTTGCTAAAATTTACCCATACGGTACTCTTGAGCTCGCTCAACCAAATGGGCCCAATTTCAAGGTGAATGTCCAACGTGTTAAGTTGTACTTTGGTGAGGACATCTCTCACGAGATGATTCCATCCCCCACCACGTTTCCCTTGAATTAAATCTGGGTCGAGTCAGGCTCGTGACTCGGTTAACAAAAACAAGAGCTTCTCGGGAGGCAACCCTTTTTACCCGTTTTCATAATAAGTATAGGGGGAGCCACGTAGGTGTTTGTTGTCTTGTTTCTTATGATGTGCATGGATTAAAACTTTCAAAGATCCATTTTTGATGATATTTGACGACCCGTGATCCCGTGTTCCCGTCTTCCCGGTTCTATCCTATACTCTTGTGATTTAATATTTTATTGATAAATGTTGAAATGGAATCACTATAGTTGTCTCTTCCTTATCAAGATTTAAACAAAGTGCACAATGTCCTAAGTGTAGGGAAGTTTACTCCCACATGCTTAAACATTGAGGACAATGTTTATATCAAGTGTAGGGGAGACTTCTATCGAAGTTAAGTGGGCTTTTCCATGAATTTGTCCTCATTTTAACCAAAAAATTTATTTTTTTCGACGTTTTTCAAAAATTTTGATCTATTTTGGCCTAGTAGTATTTTTCATTTATTTTCTTTTATGTTCTTTCCTTTTGTCATCACATCGTATGTATATATTTCATTTCAAGAATAAAGTCAAAAGAGAAAAATGAAGTTAAATAAAATGGTTTTAATGAGTTTAGATATCTTTGATATATTAGGCCTGTCATGAATCTTTGGACTCAACCCGAGTTTACTTATTTAGGTTTACTCTAGATAGTATCCTTAACATGTTTAAATCAAGTTTTGCTAGGTTTTTATATAGGGAACTTTAAAACGCGAAAGTATTAACTCAAACGGGTTTAAGAACAAGAACTTTTCACAAGTTTCTATAATTGATCCTAGAAAGTCGTTTATCAAGGGAACTTTAAAATGCGAATTCTAAACTTGAAAAAGTCTAAGAAGTTGCAAGATCCTATAGATGACTTGAAAACCCAAAACTTGATTTAATTGGCTAAGCATCTACGAATCTCATTCCTTGAGATTTTAGATTATGGAGAACGAGAGATGATAGAGTCAATTATAAGTTTGATATTCTTTCATGAATTTATGTGAGTTAATTATGAGCTTTTTCTCCCATCGCTTGTTAATAAATATAAATGCAATAAGTAAGGTCGTACGATTTGAAAAGTTACTTAGCTTTTAGCACAAGATCGTCTAAAAGTTGCTCGGGAGTAATTAGAGTTCATAGCCAAGGCATAACTTATTGAAGCGGGATGCGAAGATTGGCGAGTCCGAAAAGGCCCTAACAAGGCATGAGGGCTACATTTTATTGCTAAAGATCCAAAATGATGTGCAGAATCATTTATCAAAAATCAATATGAAGGATCGAGACACACGACGAAAAGCAAATACTCCCCTAAAGATCATGGAGAAGTCTATCCGTAAAGATCCTAGCAAGGTATGAGGATAAATAGATCCAAGTCCTAAAAGGAGGCGGATCGTTGTATATCAAAAATACCAAATAAAGATTGGAGAAAAATGAAGAAGTCGTGGTCCAAGTTTGAAGAATCTCTCAAAACTTCAAGTGAAGAAATTCCTATTATGAAGAGAAGACCATTATTTCAAGAACGTCTCTCAAGATTCGAAGTATGAAGTCAATGCCAAATATCGATCCGAGAAAGGTCTCAAATCGTGAAGCGAGTTATGCCAAGATATGAACTTTATGAGGTTTCGAGAAGCAGTTTTAAAATATTTTGTCCTTTAGCTAACTATTGATAAAATCGTCCTATTTTCGGCCTAAATAAACTATCGAAATAAGTCAACAATGCATCCTCGTGATCATTCAAGACAACAATAAAATATAAGAGATACATCTAGGAATAAGGGAGTCTAAGCGAATAATTGAGCCACATGAGTGAGTGTTAGCTTACTAACTTATAATAACAATGATCTCGTTTTTAAGCTTAGTATGGGGAACGTGAAACTCGAGGGTGATAAACATTCATGACAAGCAAAGCCCTAATGTAAGTCTTCGATCTCTTTACTTGTTCCTCCTCCGAGCATTTTGTAATTTTCTATCTTTTTAGTTTTCTTAAGTGTCTAGTATTTAATAAAGGCCAAGGTGGGTTAATTATGATGGAAAATGTTACACTATGCTTTGAAATTATGCATTGCATGAGGACATTGCAATGGTCAAGTGTAGGGGATTTAATAAGTGTGAAAACACTTATCCTTTTACCACTTATTTATAATAATAACAAGACCAAAACGTGTATTTAATATCGTAAAAGCCAGAATTATGCGTGGTTTGTGTTTTTATTGTGTTTTAGGACAAAAATATGAAAAAGGAAGAAAACACGGGCTTTCACGGGCTTTTATCGAAGAAAAATACAAAAGACGAAGTTAAAAGATCAAAAGTGCAAGAAGAACGAAAGTTAAAGGCCTATTCTGAAGATTTATCGAAGAAAAAGTCTAAAGACGGAAGTTTAACGAAGTCGAAGAACCAAGTCTACTAAAAGAAGAAAATTAGAAGACGAGTTCATTTTATCATTCGACAAATCCCGAGACAAAGTCGAGAAAGTTGAGTTATTTATAAAGACGAGAAAACAAGAAGAAAGAGAGAAGCAAAATCACCACATCTCCTCCTCCTATAAATAGAACATTAAGAGTTAATTTTTAGAGTTAGTTCATTTTTAGTTTTCAAGTAAGGTAATTAGAAGTAGGTGTTACTTTCTCTCTCTAGAATTTTTTTTCAAGTTTACTTAATCTTTCATCTTTTAAATCTTGTAATTGAATCTTAATCATCTTTATTAATTAAAAGCTTATTAAGTATTTCTCATTCTTCCTTTCTTAATCATAATCTATTGTTTTGCTTCATTAATCATGTAGTTGGTTTAATCTTGTTGATTGTGTGATTGATTTGCTTATTAGATTGTGCTTATTGATTTAGTGCGTTTAATGTTTTAGCTTATTGTGCTTATTGCTTATTAGTGTTTAGTTTATTTTTAATTAAGTGGTTTTATTAGTTTAAATCTTTTAAAAGTTGATTTTTAATATTTAGATTATTTAGTGTTTTTAAAGTTTTTCAATTATGGCTTATTAGCTTTTTCTTAGAATCATTTTGGTTAAAGTTTTGGTAAATGCTTATTTAGATTTTGCTTAATTTTGTTATCCGGGTTCTTAAAACCCTTGTATTCCGAACTAGAGCATTATAACAGATTATTCCGATTTATATGCATAATGTTATTCATTCCGAATTAGCAAAATTATTCAGGATAAGCTGTAGTTTAAATCATTCCGTATTTCTTTCATTTTTTTCCCGGATTAGATCTTGCAGATTTCGGATTATAGTAAACAGCCTGATTCCGGATTAGATGCGAAAAGGGATTATTCTTACTTGTGTAAGGACATAAGATTCCGGATTAGGACAACAATTACTCTATTCCGGATTACTTGCAAAACAACCATATTCCGGATTACATGTTCTTATGGATTCCGGATAAGGCATATCTCCTTTATTCTGGATTACTTTGTAATTTCGTTTTCCGGATTGCAGTAGAATCTTGGATTCCGGATAGTGTGTATAACACACATTCCGGATAAGGTTATAATTTAACACATTCCGGATTGTTTGTGTTTTTAGCATTCCGGATTAGTTAAAAAGCAAGGATTCCGGATTAGGTGCTTAATACCTATTCCGGATTAGACTTGGATTTTTGTATTCCGACTTATAATCTGTTTTGTTTCCCGAATTATTTTAAATTTATTTTTCCCGCTATTTTTACTTAGCTTATTTTCAAAAGTGTTTCGTCTTAGTTTAATTTTCAAGTTTACATTTTCATAAAGTTTTAATTTTTAACATTTACTTTTTATAAAGTTTTAACCTTTCATCATTTAATCTTTAAAGTCTTCATTTTTATTTTAAATTAGATAACGACACCCTTTCTTTTTACACCAAGAACGACTGTGTTAGTATAATCATCCAAGCCATTTATCCGGGAGTCATTCCTTTAGCTATCCGTTTCTCAATTTATTCAGAAAATCAAGGTTAGACATCCTTCGTTTATTTTCATATTTATGTTTAATAATTTTAACGTTTATATTATAAGTCGAAATAGATAATCAAACGCTTCCCCTTTTAGTTACCAAAAACGATAAGTTCACCATAAACCGTGATCAATTCGAATTAAATCGAATACGAACGAACACACACAGAAAATATACAATATTAATTATCGAATCTTTAAACGATCTAAAACAAATCAAACAAACAATTATATCTAAAAATGATCTAAAACAAATCAATCCAAATCAAACATCCATGACTTCACTGTAGACTAGCATTCCAAAAAGTTCCAAACAAATTCCTAAGTATTATCTAAATCAAATATGGATCCAAAACCCCAACTAAACATGAAAGCCAAATTCAAACTCAAATAACTAACAAAAAAAATCTTGCCTAAACTTCAAACCGTTGAATACCAAAAAGAGTTAAACCAAACTTTCAAACCACATCTAATTCTAAACAGCGAGCTAGTAGGGGACTACATTTTTATGACATATTTGTATAATTTTATGTTTACGATGCATATTAATTTATAGATTTGTAAAATATTGCAAATATTACTAAGAAAATTACATTATAGTAGGATCTTACGATCTCGATTCTACTTTACGATCTCGATCTTTTAAAGACGAAAACGATCCTAGGTAAAATCCCGATCTTGACAACCTTGACACTATCAGTGCTCAAACTGTTTGCCCTTTATTCCCTTTAACCTACTTATTACTAAAAACAGGGTCTAACATTTGTTTGATGTAATATCTACGTCGGTATGAGGTTGTAAGTTGTTACTAGTTGTTTTCATAAAAGTTGTTGAGTGTTAATTCGTTGAAAAATAACAAAACATGAAAAAATGACCATATATTCAAATAAAGGTTTAAAATGACTAAAGCATGACACGATAATTCAATCAACTTTTAAAATGACTAAAGCTTTATGTTATGAAAATAAACCTAAATTATATGTAAAACAATGTTCACATTTAACAACTTGTTTCGGAGATTAATATACAGATTTAACACCTCGTTTAGGAGACGTTAACAACAATATATGAAAAAAATTGTTTTAAACTCGACAACACGTTTAGGAAATTTTAAAAATAATATATGAAAAACAATGTTTAGGCCCGACAACTCGTCTAAGAGAGTGGCAGATTGATTAACGGCTCGTTTGGAAGTGTTCTGGCTCCCTCAAAATTTTCTAGCATAAGTACATTTTTATCCTTATAATATATACTTTGTATGCTAGGCATTGTTAGTAAAAATTAAAAGAAAATGTAAATATTCCTCTCCTAAAATGCTAAAACAAGTACATTATAAGTATTCAAATCTGTAGTTAATTTTATAATTTAACTTACTAAGGTGTACGTTTAATATAAGTATTCAAATTTTCTGCTTAGTTTAATTTTTGAGAATCACCAACCAAATGATAAAGCAACTTCGCCGATGTTTATGTAGTGTAAATTTACTAAAATTTGTAGCTAATTTTGTAATCTGCCCATTAACAGCAGAAATTGCATTCAAACATTATAAGATTTCACCAATCATTTTGCACCAAACAATGCATGTTGCTTTTATCATCTTACCAACAAACTTTTGTTTTACGAATTAACCCTACACCATATATAATTATATATCATATTCCTTGAATCCCAATTCAGAGACGTGTCTTATAATACAAAAAAACACTATAGATTTGCTCATTTGTCAGCTTTGGCGAATTATGACTTGAAATTAAAGGTTTCCAAACTTGGCTATATAAAGGCCTCATTCCACATAATTATATGTCACACAACAAAAAATGGGGCAAAAGAGCAAAGTTTTGATTGTTGGGGGTACTGGATACATAGGAAAAAGACTCGTAAAGGCGAGTCTAGAGCATGGTCATGAGACATACGTTCTCCAACGACGAGAAATTGGTGTCGACATTGAAAAAGTCCAGATGCTTCTTTCGTTTAAGAAGCAAGGAGCTAGACTTGTTACTGGTTCGTTTGATGATCATCGTAGCCTTGTTGAGGCTGTGAAGCAAGTCGACGTTGTGATATGTGCAATTTCTGGTGCTCATATCCGTAGCCATCAAATTCTACTTCAGCTTAAACTTGTTGATGCCATCAAAGAAGCTGGAAACATCAAGGTATATATAATCTATTGTTCTCGTACTTTTTAAGGTTTTAACGATATATATCAAGGTATTAACGTGACATAGTTATGTACAATTAATCTTACAAAAGTATGGAATGTTTTACCTTAAATGGTGTAGTATGTAAGTTGCATAATAATGGTTAAGGTAAATAGTGCATCGTATCTCATCTTTTGATTAACCTCCTGAAGTCTAGTGTTAAAAGATTTTTTAATCATTTTATGTGTAATCATGATTTACTAGCGGTTTATTCCATCGGAGTTTGGTACGGATCCATCAAGAATGGCGGATGCAATGGAACCAGGACGCGTAACCTTTGATGAGAAAATGATGGTTAGAAAAGCAATTGAAGATGCTGGGATCCCGTTCACGTACATATCAGCAAATTGTTATGCCGGCTACTTTGTTGGAGGACTGTGTCAATTCGGCCACATTCTTCCACCAAGGGATTCAGTCGTCTTGTTCGGAGATGGCAATCAAAAATGTATGTTGTTGTGACCTGGGACTAATTTTTTACTGCCAATATCAAGCAAATTTTACTTTCTTAGTCACAGCGCAAATTTTTACACTAACCAACTTTAACGTGTATCATAAAT
Source organism: Glebionis coronaria (assembly GCA_025667525.1). Lineage (NCBI taxonomy): Eukaryota > Viridiplantae > Streptophyta > Magnoliopsida > Asterales > Asteraceae > Glebionis > Glebionis coronaria. The sequence goes on from CM046878.1 coordinate 37,589,586, forward strand.
TTTTACAAGATAACGTGTTCGGAGATGGCAATCAAAAATGTATGTTGTTGCGACTTTCGGACTATTTCTTACTGCTTAAGTCAAGCAAATTTTACTTTCTTTGTTACAGTGTCCATTTTTACCCTAACCAACTTCAGCGTGTATCATAAATTTACCATTTAGCAACTTTAAGTTACCGTGTCTATTCAGTCTATTTTTGGTGAAAATAAGGGAAGAAAAGTATATGGTTTTTGAACATGTTTTGACGATACTCTAATATAGCAACAGTCATTTTTAGTACCAATGGACTTATGATCTAGAAGCTGAGTTTGTCATTCAACATTTAATTTTTTGATTGAATACGTTGTTGTTATGTTCTTGTAGCAATATTTGTCGAGGAAGATAACATAGCCACATACACCATAAGAACTATAGACGATCCACGCACTCTTAACAAGACAGTCTACATCCGACCTCCAGCAAACATTCTTTCACAAAGAGAAATTGTGGAAATGTGGGAGAAACTGATCGGAAAACAGCTCGTGAAGACATCTCTTTCAGAGCAAGAATTTCTCGACAGTATAAAAGGTGACTACATTTTCGTTTTGTTCTTGAATGCATTTTCGATATTAAGGACTTAGTAATTAATGAGTTGCTGACTTGCAGAACAAGAGTACGTCAATCAGGCAGGATTGACTCATTTCTACCACTTCTTTTACGAAGGCTGCCTGGCAAATTTCGAGATCGGAGATGATGCTGAAGAGGCTTGCACTCTCTACCCCGATGTTGAATACATTAAAGTCCAGGACTACCTCAAGCAATACCTTTGATTGAATTCATATATGTTATACATATGCGTGTTGTTTTGTTTCAACTTTTAAGTACTTGAATTATGAGTGTATAATGAGAGATCATATATCCAGAAAGTATGATGTTGTTTTTCATAACAAAATCAGAGTCTCAGAGCAACGCATTTGCGTAAGCCGTAAAGAACTTTTATATCCAAGGTTGGTGCATGTTTGTTTACACATAACGTAAGTTTGCAACAAATTGCAGACCAAACACCAAACCATGTCGTGCTGGCCCAAGTCAAGCAATAAGTCAACTAAAGCTTCCATTAAGTAACCTATCACTTTTCATATGTTCCACATAGGGGTAACCAAATCGACCAAAAATCAAACGGGACTAGAAAACCGAGCCAAACCCATCCAACCGAACCCAACAGAATCTTACTCGGTTCGCTTTTGGTTTTATATGTTAATTGGCTCGCAGGCTCAGCTTTGTTCCGGTCAAAAACCAAAAAAGCACACCTAAACCGTCTAAACCGAACTGAACCAATTCAATTCGGTTTCAGTTTGGCTCCATTGTTGTTTCCCTCAAGATGGGCTTTTGGTTCGATCCCGATTTTGACTGATGCTTGGCCCTAGTTCCAAGACGTCTTTTGATTAAAAAAAGTATATATATATATTAGCAAGCAACAAGGTTATGTAATATGCGTTGATAATACGATTGTGAACACATTCGACCTGTCTGGCCCCATCATTTTACAATCCATTTAAGCATAAAAAAGGGGGCAACCACAGAAGTGATGAGCCAAAGCTCAAGAATAGTTATCATCAAAGATTTAGGTTTAACAAAACCCAAATTCGTCATGAGATAAGACAGTAATGCACTCAAAACAAGATTTTTCCCCACGGACTAACGAGCCAAGAGCTTTTGATGTACTAAATTTCAACCATTTTCACAATTATGTACGAATGTGGTATGAACTAACACAAATTTCATGTTCCTTATTCTTTGTATATATGAATGGATCAAAACCTATAAATCGAGGAGGGGGTCCCTTTTGAAACATATTTGGGTTTCACAATTCGAAACTTTCACCACTTACAAGTACGGCTTGAAAGTATTGAAATGAACTTTGTCAAATGTAGCACAAACATCTCATTCCAGCTTCTTCTGATATTCTTAGCTTTAAAGTAACTGCTTTACATGTTCCCCTCAGTTTGCTGTTGGTGGAAAAAAAAATTTACTCCGTATACCAATGACATGAAAATGAAGATGAAGTTTCCAAAGAATATAGGGGAGTTGATTTTTTACCTGCTGGCCAGCAAGTAACTTGCAAGATTTCAGTCTTTATGTACCTAAAAATTGGATAGAAACATAGAACCTACTTTTATTGCGATATTCAGATAACTTGTAAACCAAGAATACTTAAGTCTAAATGGATACAAACCATGTTCGAGTAAAATCAATTTGTACTTCGATTTCAAAGAGGTCATTGCTTTCTGACAGATGATTCTGGATCTGGTTCCAATTCAGGTACAATTGCAGATTTTAGCTCTAGATGGGAAACACGAACAGCACCTATAAGCCGTTCTGGCAATTCATCGGCTGTGTTTGCCTAAAAAAGAAGTAAATAAGAAACAGTAAAGGTAAAAATTGCATTGCTTACAAGTTACAACAGAACCAAAGCTTTAACTATTGATGTTTTAATTTCAATAATTCCTAAATATGAGGCATACTTTTGGATGACATAGCCAATAGGGGTAAATCCATTTTCGGGAAAAAAGTTGCATTATAATGGTGGAAAGGGCGGATGTTTGTTTTAAAAGACATTTTTGTCATATCTAATAATTAGGAAAAACATAATCAGCTGTAACAAAGTGGACCACACATTAAATTCTGTTTAGTGCGCGACTTCAGAGCACACAAATAATCAATTCCAAAATGGAAATTTAAACATCTACAAAGTGATATCTAATAAACGTACCTGTACAAGGAAAGCCATGTCGACTACAAGGCTGGTGATAACGCCAACTACAAGACCCAATACCCCATTGGCTACAGTAGAAGAACCAATGTCCACATCAACCTGCCAGGAGAAAACAATTTTAAACCATCCTTGAAAAAACATGAAACAGAGAATAAATGTATGTATCTGTTTATTTGTATAAGTAGAATATTTTACTTCCAAGTAATTGGCACCACGAATGTAGTTGCAGTCAACCGCCTTTCCCAAAAGACAGGGGGTGCTTCCAACACTCTGCCTCACTATCCAGGATCCCTGAAATATTCATTAGTTCATGCAACCAGGGTCAAATTAAAAACGTAAGTCTTCATTCATGCTTCAAAAATTCAGTAGTCAAATCCAAATTATGTCTCGATTAAACACTTAATTTAGCAGTATCACGTCAATCATATGATTAAACATTTACCACTGTACTAGCGACAATTTGCTCTTTCTATATGTCTGGATAAAAACTTATTACTATAGAATTAGGAACAAACAAGATGACTTGATTTGGTTGGGTACCTTGGGAACTGATGGAATGAGTTTCATCCTACTATTACGGAACTCGTCATCACCATCAACAAACCGCTGTAAGAGAGAGCCAGCTGCCAACTCCTTGGTGACAAAATAGAAGACCATGCTGTAGTTGGTCGAACCAGGTACCTTCAGTAAATCATTGTTATTATTATCCAATACACCATGAAAGATGCTAAAAGATTGATATTTCAAACAGCTTACTTGAAGATTGAACACGAGGCAAAAATGACCTTTTTGAGAGGCAACCTATACGAAACAAACAAATAATCAAAGAAAATGTATATAAATATAACATTGGTGTAAAAATAAAATTAAAACTCAAAAACACCAAATTTTCGAAGAACATACTGCAGATTTAAAATCATAAAACATGCTTTACTTATGCACAGCTTTGACTAATATTGACATGAACTTCATAAAGATACACTATATAAGTAAAGATGAACATCACCATAAAATAGCCCAAAGCATATTTGTTCTCCTAAAACCAAGCTTAGCGCCACAATTCGAGACTACATTTTTTGACAAATCCCTAATCAAAACCATGTAAGGTGTCTGCACCGTTCGGTTTGGGTCGGGTTTTGGCTAAAACCGAAACCGAACCGAAATATTCGGTTTTTGTAAAACCGAAACCGTTCGGTTTTGGGCGGTTCGGTTTCTTTGGTTTCAATCGGTTTCGGTTCGGTTTTTTGGTTTTCGGTTTTTCCGGTTTTAAAAACCGGTTATATCTGAGTAAGTCGAATTTAGATTAGCAAACTTGTCTTACGTAGAAAAATTGGTTAATTTTTTAAATTTTTGTCTGTCTAAGTCTAATAATGTTATCCAAAATTTCTAGAGTTACACACATATAAATAAGATGCATACACATGCAAGTGAACAAAAGCATAAACAATTATTTTCACATATGCAATCATATATTGTCAAGTAAACACGCGTACATAACACACATATAAACATTAAGATAAATATGTTACTCTTATTTCACTCACAAAATGAATATTAATTTAAAATTTATATTTATTACTTATTTAATTATATTATTAGGTTATTTCATGTATGTTTTCCATCTTACAAAAACTTGAGCAAGTAGTCATCAACCACAACATCAATGTACACGTACAGGTAATATCAACAAAATAGTGTCCATAAGTAGTAAGTAGCCATATTATAATGGTATAGCTAGATTGACGATTACAAAACATAATAACTAATTGAAGATATAATGAAGACGCAAGCTAAAGTTGTAGGTTAAAAAAGGTATGAAAACCTACTTGTGCAGCACAGCCCGAGCGTCTAGCAACATGGTCCATCCGTTTGGTGTCTTTAAACCAGTCAACAGCAACAAGATCCATAAGTGGTTTGCCTCCAGGCATCTTCAATTACATTGGACGAAAAAGAAATTAAGATAAAAAGACTTGGAAAATATAGTTCAAAAGCCTCAAGAAACAATAATAAGATCGGATAAGATGGTAACAAACCTTTGATTTGTCATAGCAAAAACGCTTGCTACGAAGTTTAAAATTGTTTCCATCGGATATTCTCCAGCAGTCACGGCTATTTTCATTATCGACTCGTCGAAGATTGCCCGAAAAGCAAGACAAATCAATTTCCACAACTGGTTCTTCTTCAAAAGCTTCAAAATGAAAATTTAAGGATGTAAGTAAAGAGTAAGACTTATTTTAAAGTTATGCATATGATGTAGAAAACTTTTCAATGAAATATCCATGGGCATAAATACTCACCAACTCGTTTAGTCTCCTGCTCAACTTTATATGCCTGAAAAGGATTTTGTAAATATCACTAATAAATAAAATTTATATTACTACGTAATAAAACATGTAATTTGTTCCTAACCTCTTCGTCAGGGATTTGGAAATCTTCATCCTCATCCGAGTACTCATCCATCATTTTTGCAGCATTATCAAGAGACTGGCTACGATTATGAACAGAATTCAACTGGATCTTTTGTGACTTCTTTGTAGAAACAGAAGACGATGCCATGTTTACCATAACAGGAATTCTAGGGGGAGCAGTCCTTTCATCAGTCTGAGCAAAATATTCTCGCAGCCCTATTATGAAAGATTAAACTTGATAAAGTATCGATTCATTGAACAGATTCAGTTTAGTTATATACAACAAATTGAAACTCACCAGCAACACTATTCAACATTTGTAGCAGGCAATGTTGCTGAAATGACGAAACATAACCCACACCCCACCCCTTTAGATCAATTTGCATTAGATGCTGGACCTGTGATCTTGGCCTCCCGTTCCGAGGTTTGAGGGGAGAGATATTAAAACCTCCACCTGAATCAAGATTATAAAATACTACTGTAAGTATGACATGGATCTGAAGACCTTAAATAATTTCTTATTGGTTTAGTAGGAAGAGTTTACTCTCAATATGAGCTCGAACATATCCTGGTTGTGGACCACAGTTCTCATGCTCCCTCGAGCAAAACAGTACAACTGCAGATAGCAAATATACCTGACATGTTATAAAATAAACGAACAAAGTTTAACTATGAGACAAATGTTGCTGCATGCACTCACCATAACTGCCGTCATCGTTTCGGCGCCAGTATCTAACATAACAAAGATCACGTGGCCACACAAACCTGCAATACAAACCAACATAAAATTATTTGTTCGACTTCAAATAGTTTATATTTGACTTTTTACTATTAGTGTTATTTTAAACCAATATCCATATTTAGGTACACGAAAGCCACATGTCCCTCTGGAAGCCATGATCCATGGGACGCGCAAGTCCCACTAATAGAAAGAAGAGAGCTAGACAGCTCAAACTCACCAGCTCACTAACGCAACCTCTGAACATGACTTTCGTCAGTTATTTCAATAGACTTGGTAGACCAAGTTTTCAAGGGAATCGGGGTGAGGCAATTAGTTGTTAAGGTCGAGCTAGGTGAGCACTGATAAAGGATCCTATTCGGTAGGGTCAGTCTTTCTCTCATCGTCAAAAACCCTCGACTGTGATTTTTCCCTCCCTTGAATTCAGATCCCCAACTCAAATCCCAGAGGCTCCCAATAAAGCTATTTCAGCCTTCAGGAAAGTTAAGGACAATTTCTACGTCCCTCATCGGTCTGAATCCCCACCCCCGCATAACACTTATATGTACGAGAAAACGAGGAGAGAATAATTAAACCACCAAAGCAAATTTCTCCTACTCGGCTCCTCGTGTATAAAAAAGTGCCAATTGGCAATCACAGGACATGAGTAGACAAATGATTATGAAAAACCTTGATGAGAGTCTAATGGCACATTGTTTAGTTAGTGACTCAAAGTAAATATTTAGGCATTACACCCATACAAGCCAACCCCACAAAAAACACCAGGTTTAGACAATTTTAAGCGGACCCTTTTATGTTTGTGTGTAATTCGCTCTCCATAATTTAATATATTAAATGATTATATTTATTAAAAAATATTATTTTCTTTCATTTTTATCAATCCTAAACCAAATCCAAATCCTCCACCAAAAACGCATCCTAAGTTGTCATTAGTTCTAACAAACAAACTGGATCATGTATATGTGCACCGTTTGCAATTTATATTACCCTTAATATAGACACACAAATACATAGAGCGGAAAATATTACGTGGGGAACCAATCCAGCTGAAGTCTGTGATACAGAATTGCTGTATGTCCATCCACCTCATCCACCAAACTACCATCCTGGAAACTACAGTCCCACCTGCAAAAGTGAGCAATACAAAATAAAATATTAGAAGCCTGAAAAACCCAACTAAAAGCATGCTTAAGAGAGTACCAGACATCTGAACTACAGCTTCGATATTGGATTAATGTTCATATCTATCCTAATAGTCATTAAGATAAGTAGATAACAGGCAACCCAGTTTCATTCAGGACTTATTTTACCTTAAACTCCTCTCATTAGCAGTAAGTACCAAGACTACAATGTGGAAATCAATTTTGGTCGAATAAAAAAAATCCCTTCACAAAGTCCTGATTACTTTATAATTAACACCTTTACAAGCCTACTGTCACCTACTTAACACTGGACCGAGGGTCATATTTTAAGAAGCTAAAACGACATACTCTTCAAAGGCAATAGCTAATCGAATTATTGTCGTCAACTCACACGTGTCCAGTGAGGGGTCCATGAAACAGCTAGAGTAGAGAGAGATAGAGAGAGATCAAAATAGGTCAAATCTGTACAAGGTTGTCAAAGTGTGTAATTGTTCTTGAACACTATCTGACTAACATATATTAATGATAAATCTAAAGGGCACCGGGATGGTCATATTATCATTATCATCTTTACCCCTAACTTAACAAGATGTTAGCTATATATCCATAAAACTCCAGCTAGTTGAAATCCATCATTACAAATTTTTAAAGTTACTTTACGTAGCTCATTAATAAAACCGTAATTATTTTCGCGTATCTCTTGCATGATACAAACTAACAACAACGAGTCAGGGGAACTACTACTATGTTTTTTGTAATAAAAAATAATACTGAATGCAGAATAAGTGAAGGCAGAAACAAATATTGGGAAATACATATATATTCCGTCAATGTACAAACGAATGCTTACTCAGCCCGTGTCCCATCCATGCTCATTACCAGCTCAAATATTTCTTCACAGCTAGCTTCCACAACACCGACAGCCTTCATAGCCCTACTACAGCTCTTTGGCTGCAATGATGAGAATAACATGTAAATCTCTATGCTTGTGACTATCAAAATATCAGTTTACACTACAAGTCGTGAGATAAACTAATAGTCTGTAGTAAAACTCATACCAGAAAGTCGACTTCTAAAAGCTCTTCAAAGATACGAAGTCCTGCATAGAATTTTACATAATAGAAAAAATTAATCATCTAGATAAGCCATACAACCAACACTTAAATACCTAACTTCCTCAAAGATACGAAAGATTACCATTTTGGCATTGAAGAAGCCGCCAATGTTTCCTTGAAAATGCCTGATTGTTCGCGTTTTGGCTTGCCAATGCTGAGCTTTCTTGGGTCCAATCCAGTATAGATTCAGGAGGGCCTACCAATAAATATATACTTATAACCTTTAGAATTGCAGCAATGAACCAATATACAGCTAAAAAAGGAAGAAAGGCCAATCACCATTTCCAATGGTTGTTCTTCGCATCAAACTTGGTCGTGAATCTTCTTCATCTTCAGCGGCACTGTATCTACATATCCAGAGAATGCTTAAATAAAATAAGTAATACGACTATTAACATGTAAAACTTATACGAGTTGTACTACTTACTGGCTTTCCTGATCTGATGAGGAGGCGTTCCTTCCGCTATCCATCCCAGACTTGTACTCAAAAGAATGGTATTTATTCCCGTTGGCAACTAGTGACTCCTGGTGCTGCATATCGTTGAAAAGGCATTAGATATGACAATGGCATAGATGAAAAGATTACAAACACCTGACAAGAATAAGCAGACATCTTTGACTACCAATAACATTGGTTTCTAAATAAATATATACCTGATCAATAACAGATTCAATTTTTTCTTTCCAGATTAGTGCCTCCTGAATGTTGAAAGCCGCCATCTAAAACACGAAGAACAGTTTTCACATAAGTAAAAGAAACATCAAGTCACACCCATTAATTGTACAAAAACCCAAGAGAATACCAAAAGGCATCTACCATAGTTTAAGGGAAGATAAAAACTAAGAAATGTTTGCTGAAAAAAAAATAATAGGCCTCCACAACGAAGTGCATCCTCGCACTCAATTAATACAAGTATGAATAACGTACCGTAATGCGATTGTATTTATCCTTCTTGTTGTAAATTGACAGTACATAGACCATCTGTTCAAATAATATAAGTAGACTAACATCAATTCAATATGCAACAACGGAAAAGAAGGTTTGTCTCTATCAACATACAATAACACAAAACATGGATTGCAATTTCATTATAAACTAAGAATATAAACAAACTTAAGGAGAGAATATAAACGAGCAATATCCTATGTACTTAAGGAAATGGCACAAGGGTTGCAGGCATACGTGTGTTTGATGGCAAAGATCAGTAACTTCTCCCAAATTACTTTGCCGTAGATTAATCATGTAAAGAAATAAAGAATATATAACTCGATATAACTGGAATATGTATTAACAACTTGGCATTCTTGCATCTCTTGAATGCTTTGATTTATCTAAGCCCATTGACTAGCAGGAAGAGGCCATAAGAACTAAAGTCAACTTCAATTAGGGTATTATCTAGATTCCAACAACAAAAAAGGATAAAGTTTGACATTGTGCGTTGTCAATCAGAACATACATGGAGAGAACCTATAACAGGGGCTCAAAAGACAAGTAATATGTAGGTTGGACTCTTAATCGACTAGGCATTGAAAGGGATTAGTGAGGAAAGTATTGTAAGTAGCCTTTTCCTTGCAAAGCATATATGTTTCATTGTTCAAATACATAACGGCATAACATTCTGATCACAACAAAGTAATCTTATGCAACCTTTCGCTTCTACGTATAAAATAGTAAATGGACAAACAAATTTGCTTTATTGTATTCCATGTTTCAGTACCTTCTAATCGTACGAAATTGACTTACAGCGTTTCAGAACATATAGACATTCAATTCTAGCCCCGCCAGGACCAATATTTGTTAATGTTAATTTTATCTTTACCCCAAAAAACATTTAAGACATTCAGTGACAACTCACAAAACCAATACTGACAACAAAATGAACCTAGAAAGACATTTGTTAAGTATAAGTTCGAAAAATAAAACGACTAATAACCTTTTTTATCTAAACTAGTCTGTTTTCACTTCAATTCGCTAACATCCATATCTCTATATTAATCGGTGCTGCAATTATGTATATAAGTGAATCATTACAAGTTTCAATCCACACATACAATATATTAATCAAACAACAAAACTTGCGTAGTGCTGAAGTGGAGTTAAGCGCTTTAAAGAGGAGTAAAAGGTGAGGGTTACACAGGGAGTCTGTTAAGAAATTTACTTATAGTTTTTCAGCGCATTCAGTCACAACTCACAAAGACTAATACTCACGACTAAATGAACCTAGAAAGAGATTTGTTAACTATAAGTTTTACTATCAGTATTGGACTTCATATAGTTGGTCTAACATTCGGCACATTCCTTCAATTATTCGTTAACACGGTAACATCCGTATCCCTATAAAACCAGTGATATAATAAATAAATACATTACGGGAGATTTCTATCATACACTTTCAAATTCCGAACCACATACAAACTACTAGTAGTATAAACGAAACGAAAAAACTGATTAAAAAAAGACTCACATGTCCATGTTGCGTTTTCAGACCTCGATCCTCCACTCTACAATTCCCATCAATAACCAGAGTCTTGATCGGTACCTAACGAAACACAAAAACATCCCATCAACACACACCTAATAAACTAAAACTAAAACTAACACAAAATCGAACTTCATAAAATCAAATAGTTTACCACATTATCCTGAGGCTTCCTCTTGTAATACGCAAGCAACCTCAACTCAAGCACAAAATACCTCATGTGCAAAAACGACCTCCCTATTTTCCTCCTCCCATACCTCACCATCCACCCATCGTACACTACTTTCGTATTCGACATCTCGCCTCTAACTTTCAACTTCCGTCAATCCACTACAATACCACCGTAACTAACACCTCATAACCTAACAACCTTAAACACTTCACAACTTCACAAAATCCTAACCGAATACGCCGATATTCGCACTAGAACCCTAACTCGTCACAATTTCACTAAATCCGAACTCGATACGTCAATCGGAAACTAATTAACCGATCTAACGAATCAAAACTTCACAAAACCCTAATCCTTCACAATTTCACTAAATCCGAACTCGGCACGTCAATCGGACCGATCTAACGAACCTAAACTTCGCCAAAACCCCCAAAATTCAACCAAAACCCTAATCCTTCACAGTTTCACTAAATCCGAAGTCGGCGCGTCAATCGGACACTAATCAACCGATCTAACGAACCTAAACTTCACCAAAACCCCCAAAATTCAACCAAAACCCTAATCCTTCACAATTTCGCTATATCCGAACTCGATAAACCAGTCCGATACAATCGCACCGATCCGATCAACCTGTATAATCAAAATTCAACAACGCGTAACCCTAAAACCCCCAAAAGTGAATCAAAACCCTAATTTTCATCAAAATCATCAAAAACACGTAATCAACCTGCATAAACATAATTAAACATAATTAAAGTGAAATTAAGTGAAATAAAAAAAGTATATATAGTAGAGTAAGTTAGTTAGAATCAGTTACGATCTGTTAAAGTTTGTTCCGGTGATGACGGTGATGACGTGGACGGTGGTTAGTTGAGTGTGTGTGTGTGTGTGGGTGTTTTAAGTGTGTGAGAGAGAAAAAATGATGAATGATGAATGAAGACAGTGGGATCATCAACGAGGGTGGGAGTGAATAATGAATGAATGAATGGGGAGTATTTAATTGGTATTATTTTTTTATATATTTGGGGTTATTATTGTTATTTAATTATTAATTAATTACTATTAATTTTTAATTATTATTAAGCCAACTGGAAAATGAAATCAATACTACTAGAATTTGTCTTGTCTTTTAGTGAAGTAAAAAATACTAATAAATATATTATTTTGGTAAAGTAAGGGTGGGGAGTGGTGATAAAAAGCTATGGGTGGGTTTGAAGTGTCAAAAACACACGCGTGAGTTATCAAAAACTTCATAATCCCACTTTAAAAAGCTACGTGTGGGTTGAGGGTCCCAGTGCAAAAACAAATCGCTACAGGTGAATTTCTCACCTTTCGATTAACACAATTTGGTGGGTCATGGTTGGTATTACAGTTGAACGAAAAAAAAAGAAAAAAAACCCTGCATATCAGGATGAAGAAGACGGCAGGTAGAAGGAGATAATGTTTTTACCATGTGAAACCTTTTAACATCTTTGTAAATGGGCTGGATTTAGTCAAATAAACGGGCTGAACTTTTCTTTTTTTTCTAAATGGGCTCAAGTTAGATTAAAGTTTTTAAAACTTAATATATTTTTTTAATTTTATTTTATTATTTTATTGACGTTTTTATTTATTCTTTTAGTTTAAAAATAGTAAATAAAAGATTAAAGTGATAGTGGAAAGATGAGGTGGAGGTGGGGTGGTGGTGGGTTTTTTTTTTCTTAAGAACCTTGAAATGTGAGTTTTGAGTGGGTTAGTGAGAGGAAAAAGAAAAGTGAGGTGGCGCTGAGGTGGCGGTGGGATTTACCTGCACCACTCCCCCAGCCTAAGGCTGAGAGTGGCACCTCCAAAACCCACATTCACCTCAGCGACATCTCAGTTTTCTTTCTCCCACCAACCCACTCAAAACTCATTGTTCAAAGATAATAAAAAGAAAAAAAAAACTCACTTCCACCTCACCTTTATTTTATATAAAATATACCCTATTAAATACACCCACTAAATATTTACTCCCTCCGTCTCATATTAATAGTTCAGGTTACTATTTTTAGACGTCGCAAATTAATATTCCAGTTCAAAAATAGATAAAAAAAAATGTAGACTAAATTTACCATACCACCCTCACTTGAGGGTACTATTAAAAAAATAAAAAAGTTGTAAATTAATTGATTAACGGTAAAGTTGTCATTGTGTAAAAAGTAAGAAAGCGAAAGCTGAAAAAGTGATGTTTTTATTAAACTGCGTGTTTTTTATCGATGAACTATTATTATAGGACGGAGGGAGTACTAACTAAAACTATAAACTCAAGAACATGAATTACTACACTTGCTTTCTTCCTCATATAATCCCTTCTCCTCCCATTCCCATCCCATCCTTTTCCGTTCTTTTACAAAGTAGTAACTCGAAAACATAGTGTAAGGTTATGTCTAGTCAAATGTATCAGTATCAGAATCACTAAGTATTTTGATAACGTAATTATAGTTGTAATTATAAAGTATAAATAAAATAAAGTAAAAAACTAAAATGCTAAATGTTAAATCTAAATGCTTCTTAATAAATAAGAACAATACACACGATTTAGCCGTTAGTTGCTTATTGTCAAACAAGTATCATATTTAAACGGTTAGTAGTTTGTCGTATGTTTTTATTATATAAAGAATATAAAACATGATAATAATTATAGGACAATTATAATTTATATTAGCTATTAATATTTGTTATTATGTGACACTTTAATAATTATCATTAACAAAATGTGGATAAATGGTTAACGTGTTCACAACATCTTTGTAAATATTTGTATTAAAAATAGTATATCCCATACATGAAATACCTTATCATTTTACAAACGTATTTAATCGGTTAAAATATAAAATCGTAGCTTTGAGACAAACAACCTAATAGCGCAAAGTTTCCGAATCATATGATGCGTTATATCTTATGACACAAACATATAACTCAATCAAGACATCCCTTTGAGTTATTATGGTTTTGAGCACTAGCCACGACATAATTTTTTCTTTTTCTTTTTTGTTTTTTGTATTTTTTGTGTTGCGTTTGTATTTTGTCGAGTTAATTTGACCAATATAAAATCATATTTTGAGTTAAAAGCATCTTAATGATACTTTTTACAAAGCTTTTCACAAAGACTTTAAATTTTAAAAGTTGTTTGATCAAAAAGTTTGCATTTAATGATTTATTGTTTTGCTTGTTGAATGTACGGTATATATTTTCTCTCAAAAAAACTTTGTTAAAAAGTTATGCATTAAAATAAGTTTAAAATAACTTTTTACTGGATGTCATTTATTAAAAAATTTAATGTAATTAGTGAAAAAAATCTTTTTTGATTTTAACCATTAAAGATGCTCTAAGTTACAAATTTACAACTTATGAATTATAATAAAAAAAACTTAAATAATAATGCAACACTTTTTGCTTATACTACGAGCTTATATGATTATATAAAGTGGTGCCATATGAGCTTATATGATTATATAAAGTGGTACCATGTATAACCAAAAATATAATTAATAGTAATATAATGACAAAATTTAAGTAGTTAACAAACGAGCATATTTCGTTTTTACCTAATGAGTATGCAAGAATATTGTATCATTTTTTGTTTTGTTTATTTAAGCAATTAATTCTAAAAACCCTTCTAACAAATATTCAAGAATCTAACTTTAAACTTTTTTGCGACCAATATGTATAAAAGATTCCATGAGACAAAGACCCGTCAGCCATTTTCATCCCTCCACCGCAATTATGTTTAGCAGTTTGATTGATCAGTATGATGTTTGCTTTTACGTTATGAGTCGACTTATTTATTTACTTCATTTTGAAAATAAAGTTAATTTAAATTAAGTGTTTGATAAAAATAAAAAAATAATTACTTATTTGCGTTTTTGAAGACTTAAAATGTAGTTTTTGAAAAAGTAGATGGACATTTACTTTTTTAAAATGAAATTTCGATAAACCATTAAATTACTTGAAAAATTACAAAAATACTCTCAAACACTATTTTTAGCAAATAATCAAATCAAAACACTATTTTTTAAACTAATGATTATCTAATTATTTATTTTCAAAACAAATAATATATTTTAAGTAAGCAATTCCAAACACTCTTAAAAGATTTATTGATTTATACGATACTACTAGTCATTGAAAAAGTGATTGGATATCATTGTATCATTGAGCAAATAATTGCATTCAAATAAGCATACATAAAAATAAATTGTTTGGTATATGTAAGTTACGACCACATTAAACAACTTTCACACATAAATGGTTAACGAATGTTTAATTATAAACAGAAAAGTCGTTATACAATTAAAGTAATGCAATAATATAATCAAATCTTATATTATTATTTGAATAATTATTAAAAAAATATTTATGTATATTATATACGACTTGATTTGGTTAACAACAAATGTCTAGAAATAAAAACCGACATCGAATCAGTGAAGAAGAAGTGATCAATGAGTTCAAAGATCATTGGCTTTTTGACTTTCATTCATCATCTGATGAACATCGTAAAACTTCACTTTTTTAATTATTCGTAAAGAACAATAGGCATGTATAAAAGTGTGTTGAATAATTTTCCAAAAATAATTTTTATACATACCAAAAATGCAAACATCACAAACAGGGACGAAGTCAGGACGAAATATGACCGGGTGCACAAATATTTTTGAACCGTAATATAACATATGTAAAAGGTGAATTAAAACGAACGGTTTAAACACGTTTCGATTGACTGAGTGCATTTAAGATACATTTAGAAAAAATCGATGTTTTCTTCACATATTAACGCTACACATAAAATATCCATAGGGGTCACGGGCACCCGCGGGAACCCCCTAGCTCCATCCCTGATCACAAACGAAATAGAAGAGAATATAGGAAAATACGCACAATCAAACCAACGGTTACGACAATAGAGGCGGTAACGCAAGGGACGGTATCGTTCCCTCGCACCATTTTCCGAAAACACCGATTATGAGGCCCTTGATGCTCTTAAAATGAGCGGTATGCTCGTATTTGGCACGTGGACTGTATATGAAACTAGGAAAAGAAAAATCAAACATCAAAGATTTAGGAATAGTGTACGTGTCTCATATTCCCATTTTAGGTCAAATACAACCAAAATGAACATGACATATAAGATAAAAATTCGAATGTAATTTTGTTTTTCTCACAAGTAAGGGATAAATCACTGCCATCTATTTTAGTTTGATCTGAATGTGAACATTAACCTTAAATATAAAAAAAAAACACGGAGGGGTCATTTTGCCAAAAAGTACAAAAGTTTCAAAAATCGAGCGGAAGGATTAAAGTTGTAAATTTTCCGAACTGATTTTATCAATAGTGATATATCACTAGTAAAAAAACAATGAAATATCACCGGTGATAAAATAATTTTATCACCGGTGATATTTCATTTTATCACTCATGATATTTCATTATTTTTTTCACTAGTGAAATATCACCGTTAATAAAAATCAGTTCGTAAAATTTACAATTTTAGTCCCTCTGCCGGGTTTTTTTTTTGACATATTAACAAAAATGGTCCATTTGTGTCTTTTTTATGAGATTTAATCTTAAATAATTAATGATTAGAATTAGTCTCCCTTGTTACAACTAAAAAGAAAGTTGCAAAATAACTCACCTCAACACATAATAGATGTTTGAAAATGGTATGATATATGATTGGCCGTAATAGGTATACCATCATCTTAACAAGAATGATGGCTTGAGTTTGACTAGGAAAATCTTGGTGCACAGAAACAAATACAAGATCAATTTCACTAACAAAGATGAAAAAAATATCACCACAAACTTTTAACGAGGTTCAAAAAGTTGTCTACATATGACAATGACAAGAAAGAATACTTTTGCAATTAAAATTTAGAGATGTTTTTTTTCTTTAATACGAACAAAAAATTAAGCTTGGGTTCCTCCCGAGTTGTTAAGTGTATTGTGCTATATAGTTTTCATGTTCCAAAGATGACAACCCGAAGATCTTATAGAAATGCCTAATGCGTTTGCTATGCTTATGTTTCTATAACCTGTTTTGCTGCTTCACTCGATTCAACCATTTTTATGCGTCAGCAAGGTCAGTTATATAACCTTTGTCTATTTCATGTTGTTTTCCATTTTTATAATGGTCTGCCTCTCTTTCTAATATCCGGCTAATCTTGTTACCCATAGTTGTTTGAGATATATGTAGAAACTAGAAGGGGAGGGGGTTGAATAGTTTCTAGTTCATTTTGAAAACATTTCGGCTTAATCCATTATGCGCGGTTCTTTATTGTACCTGCAGTTCTTTATCAATAAAGAACCACTGGTCCATTTAGGGAACCGCCGACAGTGGACGAAACCATTTATTGAATGTTCAACTTAAACTATCATTGGCATCAAATTCTCGATCAAGCTTGACTAGATATGAGATGTGTTTGATTGAAAGATAAATACTACAAGTAAGAAAACACACAAACACATCAAATCAAGAGTACATCAAGCAATAGTCTAAAGAGTAAGTACACACGTATTAAGCATAAGCTTTTCTGCAGCTAAGATGTTTAGACTAAGTGATGTACACTTGACCATAATCTAAACATGAAGCACACACGTACTAAGCCTTAACTTTTCCGCAACTTAGATGTTTAGATTATGAGATGCACACAACACACAACAACATATAAAAGCTTCAATAAGAGTAAAGACATAAATGTAAAGGAAAGTACCGACATGATGATTTATAGTGGTTCGGTCACGAAGCTCCTCTTCGCCCTACTCCACTCCTCGAGTACACCTTACTCGAGAGTTACTTCACTAGTCAACAAACTCCTTAAGGTGGAGAAACCATACACAACGCCGCTTATCCAATTTCCGACTCTAAGCTAAAAGTCGAGTCCTAATCTTAGGTAGGACCAATCTACACACATTGCCTACTTCACCATTTCCAACACAAGGCTTGATGTCGAGTCCTAATTGTAGAAACTAGAAGGGGGGGTTGAATAGTTTCTCTTCGATTGGCAACAAAATTAAAATTACTTTCAATTTGGTTTGTATCAAAACTATCTTTTACTTGAAGCTAAGTTGCATAATGATTAGGTTCAATTCAAATGCACTAGCAAAGATAATAGGTAAGTGTAATGATAATGAAATAAGTAAAGAGTAAGGAAGGAGACGACCTAGTGGGAAGACACCAAGATTTATAGTGGTTCGACAACGAGGCTCTATCCTCGTTTCTACTCCACTCCTCGAGTACACCTACTCGAGATTTCCACTATATCCACAAGCTCCCTTCTTGGCGGAGAAAACCTTACATCGTCGCTTACATTATTTTCCGACACTAAGCTAAATGTCAAGACCTAATCTTTAGCTAGGACCAATCTACACAACGTTGCCTACTTCACAATTTAACGACACAAGGCTAGATGTCGAGTTCTAATCTTAAGGTAGAACCAATCTTCACGACGTTGCCTACTTCACCATTTTACGACACAAGGCTAGATGTCGAGTTCTAATCCAAAGCTAGAACCAATATTCACGACTCTTCACTTTGAAGCTAAGTGAGAACTTCACACAACACAACTACTAATCACTTTCAAGTTTAGTGAGAACTCACAAGACACAACCACATCACTTTATAGTTTAGTGAGAACTACTAATCAAATCTATTACAACTCAACTAGACTTATCCAAGTACACACATGTAGCTTGGATTTACACAACACAAATCCAAGCAAACACATATGCAATGGATGTACACAACATATCCAAGTATTCACAAATAACTTGGATGAACACAACTAGTCCAAGTATTCATAAATACAATGGATTGACACAAAACAAAAAGGGTATCATGATGAATATGACTAGCTCATAGATTCATCTTTATCACACCACTAGTGAGTGAGTGATCTTCTCATTGGACAAGGTAAAGGAGGGGATCAATAGGATAATCATATGTAAACATCCTTAATACTTTAAGTGATCATTTACTAATGATTATGCTATAGAAAATAGAAAGGTGGCTGAGAAAAACGTCCAAGAGGCTTGTTGGAAAATGAGATTTGACCCACTATTTAAAGGAGACAAAGTATAACGGATATATAACGGCTATCTGGGCGCGATACCTTATCTAGCCCGGCGGTTCCATATCGCTAAGGAACCGCGTAGCTACTTAAGGTACCGCCACTAGAGTACGCTTCGTTTTTTGTCTTTTAGTGGGGTAGGAATATCTGAGGTATTTGAAGCCTTCAAAGGATATTCTAATAGCATATGGAATATGCCATTCTCAAATTTTCATACACATGAGCAAGTTCAATTTGTTGAAATCGACAACAAGCACACGAGGATCCATGATGCAACACAAAATCGGTTGATGGGGGAATGGCATCAAACCTAGGGTTTGGTGGTGGAGGGTTAATGGGTTTGGAAATGTTGTCACAATGCCTTGTGAGGTTTGGGAAGGTTGAAAGGTCATTGAGTTGAGGGGTATTAAAGGATTGAGGTGCTGGAGGAACATTTTCTTTTGCTCTGGTGATGGGGTTAATGGTATAAGTCTCATTCTAATACTTGATTGGAGAGTAGGTAGGGTTTTTGGGTGGTTTGGAGGAAGATGGTTCATTCTTCTTAACCCAAATAGATCGAACCGAGTTTTTCGGTTTCTTTGAAAGCTTGGATGAGGAAGCTTTGGGTGAGTGGGGTTGTGACAAAGAAATGTCAAGGTTAGGAATGTAGGAGTTAGGCATTGTGAGAGTGTGAGAATGAAATCTCAAGGTTGTGTGAGAATGAATTCTCAAGGTTGGGAAGGTGTGAGAATGAAATCTCAAGGTTGGGGTATAAGTAAAATGTAATCAAGGTAAGAATTTGAATACAAAAAGTGGAGTGTCAAGGAATGTTTAGTCAATTTGAGTAAACAAGGAATCTTGACAGGGTATAGGGTTTTAAAAGTTTTGACCAGAAAATCGTCAATAATCATTTACTGTCTGCGGTACCTTAAAGGGACCGGCGGTTCCTTATCACATAAGGAACCGCGCGACTTTTAGTGAGCCGCGTCCAGTGGACATGAAACCATGTTTTTCCAGGGTTTTGGAAAAACTAAGACTTTTTCTAAAAGTTGCAAATCTTGGAATTTTACCTCTATTAGCACCAAATTATGCTAGGGTTGCATAAAGCAACACATTCACAAAGAATGTCTTGACAAAGGGTGACAAAATATTTGAATATCATTTTGAACCAATTTTAGTCAAGTTTTTAGAGGTTGTGATTAGATTTAGGTTCAATTTTAATTTCAAATTAAAGTTGATTAATGTGCACATAAGAGTAGAAACACATAAAGCTAAATCCATAGAACAACTTTATGAAACACACATGAAGGAAGCAACTACAATGACAAATAGAAAAGAAAGATAACTAACTATTACAAAGCTAGCTTAACATTAGATCTAAATTAGTAGTCTTCTTTGGCTTGGTTTTGTTGAAAACCATTTATTTAGAAAACTTCATCATTCATCTCCTAGGAGGAGGCATGGAGAACAAGGTAAGCAAGAACTCTTGCAACCTCCTATGTAGTCCAAACATCTCCATCCTAAGGTTATGGATTATGTAGTGGTTGTAAAGACAACATGGACAAATAGGACCATGTATTTCTTGAAACCCATATTATGGATCACCCAAAAGGAGGGAAAGTGGAACACCCAAAATTGGAATGTTTGAGTTGGGTAGAGGTGGAGGAGGCATGTTCTCCAAGGGTGATATGGGTGAGAGTGGAGGCATGTTCCCTAAAGGGGAAATGGGTGAGTGTGGAGGTATGTTCTCCAAGGTTGGTGAAATGGGTGAGTTAGGAAGGGTAAATGGTGAAGTCACCAAGGTGTCATCAAAGTCATTCACAAAAGGAATGCTTTGGATTGGTTGGGGTTGTGTGGTCACATCCAAGGGTGCACTTGGAGTGAAGGGTGAAGAGATCTCATTCATTCTTGAGTTAAATGAAGAGGAGGTAGAACCAATGGAGTGGTTAGTACCATGGGTGGATGTTGTCTTGCATGGTGCAAGGGGTGGTGAAGGTGATGAAGAAATGAGGATTGGAACCATCTCATTTTTGGGTGTGTGAAAGGGTGAGGAGTTAGGCTTGGGTACCTTAATCCTAATCTTAAGTGTTTTCCTTGGGGTGTTTGAGGTTTTTGTAGAAACCATGGTTGACAAGGATGGTTTAAGGGTTAGGGAAGGATGTTTTGATGTGTGAAGAACATGACTAACAAGGTGGGTTTAAATGGGTGAGGGGATGATCCAAACTAGTAATGGGTTAAAATAATTTTAGGTGAATAATGATATTAGGTAACCTAGTTTAGGAAATATGCAGGTTTTTGCAAAAAAATCATGCAAAGTTTACACAGATTTAAGAAAATAGTGTAAAGCAAAAGATGCTGTCGGACACAGTGGCGGCGGTTCCTTATCTAGGACCGGCGGTTCCTTATCGATAAGGATCCGCGGGTCGATATGGAACCGCGACCAGAGGTCTTTCAAAAATTTTACATCCCAAATTTTGATTAACCCAAATTTTTACCAAAGGATTCACAAGCCAAAGTTAACTACTGATCAAAATCTAAGAAGCTAACTATCATAAGGCATGCACAAAGCTATGTAAATCACAAACATAATGGCATAAACAATATTTAGGATCAAAATAAATAACAATCCAATCATGTAGCATAAGTTAATACACATCCAAGATAAAAAAAATTGTTCAACATTACATGTTTACCAACATGTATTCTTTGAAATACTTCAAAGCTTTCACCTTCTCTTTTTGCCCAATCCCTTGATCATATTCCCCAAATACTTGAATCCCTTCCTTGACTCAACCCGATGTTCATGCAATTCACCTCTAGTCCTAAGATTTTCACGGTAGAGATGCTCCATGTTAAGATCTTCCGGTACTTCACTGGAGGAATAATGGGGTGGGGGAGCTAAGTCTTCAAGTCCATCCACGAATGAGTTTGAGGATGGGTCGAAGAGTTGAAGTGAGAACTAGTACCTATGCCATCACCATCACTTTTTGGCATGTCCATGTCCTCATCATCCATCTCTTGATGATCGGATTTTCGCGATCCTCGATCACTTCTTGTCTTTCTTGCATATGCCTCTTGAATAGGCAACATAACCCGATGAACCCGGTAGAAGCGAGAAAGATCGAGGTGGGGAAAATCATGAGCGACCCTTTTGAAAAGGCGAGTAAGAAGCATAGCATAAGGAAGGTTTGTTTTGGGCTTTGAAAGGGCATAATTGATTCATCGAGCGATATAGAATGCCAAATTGTACTTGGTGGATGTAAAGATGCAACTCAACATAACCATACAAGCCGGGATATGATCTCGGTTTCCACCAAGACAAAAGACATTCTCCCTAAGGATATTTGCCCATTGGACCATAAAATCCTTAAGGTCTCTAGAGAGCACTTCATATCGCTTCACATTTCGTACATTTGAATGAAGGCTTCTCACAACGTTTCCATCACGCTCTTTCGAAATGATGTCAAGGATGAACTCTAGATAAATTTTGGTGAGGTCATTTGGAGGTTTATCGTAGGATTCCAAGAGAGCATCAAGTCTCCATTTATCCGTAAAACGACAAGTGCCTTCATATGGCACACCGAGAATTTCACCAAAGTTTTCGAGGGAGTATTGAATCAATTGATCATTCAACACGAAACGAATGAAAATTTGTCCATTGTATTATTGTTGGAAATACGTTTTTACGTATTTAGAAAGGATCGGTCACTCCAATGATATTGGGCTCGTGATCCAATATAGCCCATATAGCCCACATGTAGGGTAGGCTATATAAACCCCCCTCCTAGCATGTTAGGAGGGGTTGAACACTTTCATTTAGAAATTCCATCTTTCTTTCTTATTCCTCTCCTTTCTCTCTCTTCTTTCTTTCTCTAAGTTCTCCATTCTCCATCCATATTAATAGATTATCTATAACATGCCTAATCCTTAGAAAACACGATCCTACAATTGGTATCAGAGCTATGGTTGCATCTTAGGATTTGCGTGCTTTTGATCTATTGATTTGGTTTTATCTACTGTCTCGATCTGTGTTAATTTGTCACAGTTTAATTTTAACAAGTTTAATTTTTTTAATTTTTTTTTCTAAAGTATCAGTTTTTTTTGTTTTTGTCTCGATCTGTGTAACTTTGTCTCAAAAGTTGTTAAAAAGTATCAGTTTTTTTTATATTTTATCTTACTTTATAAACTTTTGTTATGTCCTTTTTATCATCTTTTGTATCGGAAAAGGGTTTTAAAACATTCCGACAGATTTGTCTTTTTGGTATTCCGACAAGGGTCACTCCGATCTCATTCCGACACCATTCCGACAAGGGTCTTTCCGATTACATTCCGATTGTGTTTTCCGATATCATTCCAACATGAATGATTCCGATACGACATTCTGATGGTTTTTTTTTTGTTTAAACATTCCGATGGTATTTTTTGTTTAAACATTCCGATGGTGTTTTTGATATTCCGATCGAATTGTATGTTGAACTCAAACATGGACTCACTCTTTAACTCGACACTCTCTCTCGACTTTCAACCCACACTCTAAACAACACCTTAAACTCTTGCGACTCGACAACACACAAAGACTCAAGACTCGATTTTCAAACAAAACCAACATCACTCTCGCCTCGCACCAATTCTCAACATCTCACCAGAATCAAAAACACTCTTCCTCGAACACTCACATCCTCGACTCACAGCAACGACTCAAACACCCCCTCAACCTCAACAGACCATCTTGACTCAAAACCAACTTCGAACACTACAACTCACACCCAAACACCTATAACACACTCACACCCGAAGACCTCACGACCCACATACTCTCACAACAAGACCCTCGACTCGCAAAACCTTTGTTAAGACTCGAGTCGACAACACAAACAGACCAAAAAGCACAAGCACCTCTTTTTCAAGACTCGATTATAGAAGTATAAATGATCTCAGCTTACTTTCTTTTGTGTGATACTTGATTATCATAGATCTTTTTGATCTAAACACACAAGAAACTTGCATCATAGATCTACTGTTGGTTTTTTTTTGTTTTTCTCGTTTACCCAATCTTTATATCCGAAATTTAAAAAAAGATCAATAACAATTTTGTTGTAATCCTTATTTTGTTTTGATTGTCTTTATCAAAAATTCACACAAAGCATAAAACAAATCAGAGCATCGAACCTACCCGAGACCTCCACTGTTTTCGAAGATCTTGAAGACTGATATTTGTGGTATGACTCAATCAATTTATGAATTAATTCATGATTCAAGGATGATTCGATTTGATTTTTTAGCAATATAAGGATGAAGGAAATAAGATTGTTTTGAGTATGTGATATCTGTGGGTTGAGAGAAAAATAAGGTGAAGAGAGGCGGAGCTTACTAGGTGTAGGTTTAGGTGAGTAAAATCAGGGATTGATAGAGGAGAGAGAGAGAGATACAGGTATTTATCTTTTGTTTGTGGGATTGAGAGATAAGGGAAAAGTCAGACGGAGTTTAAAAAGTAAATGGTTTGTGTGGAGATAAACAAGCCACGTGTGGGAGATACTCAGTCAACTTAGCCACGTTTCTTCCCTAATTTTTGGCACGCGTGTTAAAGTTTACGTGGGGTTGTGTTACAGGAAATCTTTGATATTTAGTTTATACGTGTAAGTTTACGTGGGTTTGTGGGTTTCTTTCCCTAATTTATACGTGGGCTATACATAGATAAAATATTTTATTAAAAGTTTATATACATGGGATTTTATTGAAGGGCACTGTGTCTAATATTTTTTCAAACACAACAATCTTAAAAATCAAACAAAACGTGTGATTTTTTTGTGTGTTACATACATGTGTGAGTGGGCTATATTTTATTTCGTGTAAGTGAGCTTCAAATTATTTGTATTAGGTGATTAGGGGTATTTCGAATTGGGTCGAGTTTATTTACTTTGTAAAACCGAGGTAATTGAATCTATTAGTATCGGGCCGAGAGAACAGTCATATCATCTATCGAGGATTTTTTAGAGTCATTTACGGATTTTTCGTTGGTTTGTAAAAACCCGAGAAATCAATTTCTCGTCAAATTATACTTTCCCGTTGCCACTTACCTTTCATCAAACATCGATGGATTCGTTGAATTTGCCATCTAAAGAGGGAGATTCGCATCAAATGTAAGTTAAAGCTAGAGAAAGTAGAATGACTTTATTTCGACTACTTCGGTCCCATCTGTCGAACATTTCTCTACTTAAAGAAGGAAGCGGTTTTGTGACACTCTTCGGTCAAGATCGTACCATTTTCGTCCACCAAATGCTCCTCAAATTTAACCAACTACTAGAGCAGATCAACAAAGAAGACATTAATCAAATTGAATCCTCACATTTACTTCAAGTTCTAGTGCAACATTTTTCGAGGTTCTTTCAATTTGATCATGCCAAGGTTGAAGCTTCAATGATCTGCCAGTCATTCCTTGAAGACACACAAATCCACGTTAAAGACTTTAGGGATAGATTGCTCGAGTTCATGAAATCTATTGCACTTTCGATTTATGCAAATTCACAACTTCAACCAAAGCATACTAGTGGAATACAAGAATCTACGATGCAAATGACACAGCAGAAAAATGGTCTTACGGATGACTCAATGGAGACCGCCTTGGTTAACGATGATAGCAACGTCATTGCATCACGACAATGTGACTCAAGCATGCATGACGAAGAGCCAATAGTTGAGGTACAATTGAATATTGAATCTCACAATGATCTACAGCATGTTGAGAACTCAGAACCCACCTATGACCAACATGGGATGGAAAAGGGTGATTCCACTTCTGATTCATCCGATGTGCGTCATAATGGGGGAGACAATGATCAAAATGCTAAAAATCATGATATATGCCTTATGACTGCTTCATTAACCAACTCTGCTTCTAGGATTGAAGAGCTTGAAATGATTTTAGCTCAACAATCAAAAGAGCTTGAGGATGCCAAACTAGAATTTTCTAAGAGAACTGACTAGTTTGAAACATATTTTGAAAAACTTGAAAAGTCAAACGTTGTTCTTGAACGAAAATTAGATCAAACAGTTCTAGATTCTAAAGCTGAAAAAGACAATCTTTTGAAACAAATTAAGTTGCTTGAATCTAAATTGGCATCCCAAGATAACTTGCTCAAAGAGAATGAGATTTTAAAGGCTCAAGTACAGGAAAAGGTCTTTGCTATAACTTCATTGAAAAACGAATTGAGGAAAACTAAAGGAACTAGTGTGGACACTAAGCTTGAAAAACCATCAATCTTGGGGAAACCGCCTACAAATCAGTTCATTCGACAACCTACTGCATTTAGATCCGAGCAATCACAATCCTCGAGACCGCGGTTTGCCTCCCAAGTTGATACGGTTCATATTTCTAGAACAGTCACTCCACCAACTAGGCCTAATATGACTAAATCAGCTTTAGCTAGACCTAATCACATGATTGCCTCTAGTTTCTCTAAGAATGTTCAAAGAACACGTCTAGAACTAGTTCAAATGATGTGCGTCATGATTTTGTTCACAGGGAAGCTATTCAAAAGACACAAGTAAGAGATAGGAATTTCAAACCTAGTCAGATGCCTTCTAGTTTACCCAACACTGCTAACCATAGCATGTCCAATCCTAGGAGCATCAATCAATCATCTAGGGATTCTAGATCTTACTCAGACATTAAATATGCTACTTGTAAAACATGTAGAAAATGTGTCTTTACGGCAAATCATGATTCTTGTGTCAAGAAATTACTTGATGAGGTGAACTCCCGTGCTAGACTTAAAACCCAATGGATAGCTAAAATCAAACCCATGGGTAAAGTTTGGCGCCCCACTGGTAGAACTTTCACTCTTGTAGGAAACGAGTGCCCTTTAACTAGGATAGTCTCCGATTCTACTAAGTCTACTAGGGAGGAAACTGATAAAGATGATACTTCACTTAAGCCTAAACTTAAGGTTTTCTATAAAAGGAAACGTTTGCTAGCCAAGACAAGTGAATCATCTACTCAGGTCGCCTCTGACACTAGTAAAGCCAACTGTGAACCCCCAAGTGCTTCTAAAATTGATATCGCTAACCCATGTCAGAGCATGCAAATTCCTAATGAGAATGTAGGTACCAAAGTTGATGTTCCAAAAGAACGAAGCGGTCCAATCATTGTATACCGTTCAACAAAGGATACTCTCAGAGTTTGGTTGCTGAAGAAGCAGATATCAGAGAAACAAGTGTCTCAGGGGATTCATGGTTAAGCTTAATACGAGGACTTATAGTCACATCACAGACTATAACTCGATCTTCAAATAAAGGAAAGTTTATCGCCGGTGATAAACTTATCCTCATTAACGAGAAATTAAATTTTCTCGGACACGAGCTTATGTTAAAACCATTCAAAGGTTTTAAGCTCGTGTAAATGGTGTATAGTTATATTTCAGATTATGCCCCGGACTTCAATTAAAGGAAAGCTTATCTTTAAAGATAGCTTATCCTTGTAACGAGAAATTAATTTTTCTCGGTCATGAGCTTGTATTAAAACATTCCAAGTTTTAAGCTCATAAAGAAAAGTGTATCTTTTAAATAAGATAACTTTTCTTCTTAACGAGAAATTCATCTTTCTCGGTCATGAGCTTTACGTTAAAACATTCAAAGTTTTTCAAGCTCATGAAAACGACTTCTAAGTAAATGTCAGCTTAGGACTCGTTCTTCAGTTAAAAGGAAAGTTTATCGCCGATGATAAACTTATCCTTAACAACGGGAAGTTTACAACTTCTCGGACTTGAGCTCGTTTTATAAGATATTCAACATCTTAAGCTCAAGTAATTGGTTTTCAAAACTTTGAACACAATTTTTCGAGAATTTCTCAAAAGGTTTTTCTAAATCTTTCAAAATTGTGTGTTCAAAAATGTTTTGATAAAAAGAGCATGTCTTCTGGAATCGATAATATTTACGATACTAGAAATGTCATTCAATAATGACACGGGGTTGTAAATAAAGTTCGAGCAGAAGTTCAAACATTTTAAAACATGCTCAAAATGGTTTGCTATTATTTCAGATAGTAACCCGCTTTTCATACTCAATTCAAGTATTTCACCGGAAAGCTTTGACTCAACAACGGGAACTAATTTTCTCGGGCATGGTTTACTTTATAACCATGTAAGGGATTGTGTGTACGTAAGAACACAATCTAACACGAATAAATGTACGTGTCAGTGCATTTATTTGTTAAAACAAGAGAAATCTTGTTTTTATGAAGTTATCATCTCCACCAACCGTAGCAATTTACATTTGATATCTACATACTCGACGATGCGACTACTCAAACGGTGACTACAACTCTTTCAATAGAACACGGGTCAACAATTGAGGGGGAGCAATTGTCCAGCATTCAGAATCCTTGATGCCGAGAGTGCCAAGTTCACATATTGGTGTCAAGACAATGATATCAATCATACACATGGAGTCAAGAGATAACTTCAGACGTGACGAGGTGACCAACATTCGTGAACAAGAACCATGTGAATCTTTCATATGATGTTCTTCATCATTCAGGTCCAACCTCGTAAATTGCTAATCTTGTGAATACATTATCATATATGATCTTTGCACGGGATAAATACCTTACACTTGTGTTTAAAAGGTATTTAATTTACGTTTCAAGTACACCCTCATTAATTTGAAGGGGAGCTTATGTAATTCATGAAGATAATTGGATTTGCATTTTTCTTCCCAAATTTTCTTAAAATGCTATTAAATCAATTGATATTAAAAACATCGATTGGGTTAATATTTTTAATATGGGGGAGAAAATGGGATTTAATATGGGAAATGATTAATCACAAATGGTTTGACTTAACGTGTTAGCTCATCCCGACATGTGCGAAATGTTTTCAGATATCGTGGCATATGCTAAGGGGGAGCAAAATAGATTTGCACTTCAAAATGGATTTCATGGTGACATACACTTACCCAAAACATCTCTATTCACGACGGTGAAGATTGTGGTGACATAAGGATGGTAGGATAGGTTAAAGTCCAATGATTTCTCTAGAACCGGAGGAATCTTCCCAAGGACATTCCATAGCTAGAAATAGTAGTCCTTAGGAAAGATGGAGAAAGATTGTGAACGTAGCTGAATGCCGACCAAGTACTTAAGTTACCACTGGAACAATCACAACAAGGTGCTAGTGATGACGTATTGGTAAGCATTGAAAGGGTTGAAGAATGAAAAAGAATTATAAAGATAAAGGGTGTAAAGAAAGAAGCCCTCCTTACAACCTTAGGCAGAAACCGGGTCAATTCATATGCTATTGAGATCATTTTTAATGATTCTTGATATTGAAGATAGACATCATGGACCCAGTGATGCAAGGCACAACCCATCCCAGCTAACTCAGATATCTCTCAAAAGATATTTGTTTTAATCACACGGAGACAACACATTATCTATTGATTTATTCACTCCGAATAAATTGGTATTGAAAAGGTGGCACTCCTCTCCAGCCTCCGATCACTAAAATCCAAAATGCACGATCGAGTATAGAGCCATTTGAGATCATCAAATATCTCATTAGGACACACTTTCATATTTCCTTGCTTCTTCACACACTGTGAAAAAGTAAGAAAGATCTTAAGAGTCCTACGCAAAATCTTCATGATCTTGCCTGAACATCCGAGTAATACGAAAGTATTTACAATGAAGATGGAAATCCTTCTTGAGCGAATATCAAAAAGCTCATGGTAGGTGACTTGTGCGATTCTTTATGAATCAAACTTGTGATAACTGGAAAGCAACAGTGGTTTAATTATTAAATGAATTTAAACACGTTCCAGGCCTCTACGTAATATCTTAGTGATCTTGCCAGAACACTCAGAGTGATACCTTAGTGTTCACAGTGATGAGTGGAAATCCTTCTAGTGTTAACCTCAAACAGCACTTGGTAGGTAACTTGCAAGATTCTATACGAATCAAGCTCGTGACAGCTGGAAAGCAACGATGGTGCGGTTCTTAATTCAATTTCATTTGTTCCAGGAACATGAATTGACGGCTTCAAATCATGCGGATATTATTATCCAAATGATTCACTCTTTACGTTCGCGGTCAGCTTTGGACGGTTCTAGTAAAGAGAACGGGTTTACCCGCGAAATCTTGTCAAGGAGGTTCTTTATTGAAACTACCTGCCACAAGTACGATATTTAATATCGTCCAACGGTCTTCACCGACCGGAGGTAAAATGCTACCGAATTAGAATGAAATGTTCAAGGCCATTTCATCCGTGTATATGGTTTGTTGCTAACTGTCTTATGCAGCGTAACAAGAAGGTGGCATTGCGGTGTACAATCCAAAAGAAGTCGTCACCACATGCTTATACTGCATACACTCAGTACTTCAACGAATTCAAGAAAGTTTGAAGGTCAAGTCTTCCGCTGTATCAAACTCTGAAGCTTTCAAGAATTATAAAGGTATAAGTATGTGGAACATGAAGTCACGAAGAGGCGAATATCACAAGTGATGAATGCACAAGGTCAAGGCAAGGAAACATGCTCAAGGCTAAAGTGAAAGATCACATCAAGCATATTCACAAGAACAAGATCGAAGACTCAAGCATAGTATGCTAGGTTTAAGATTTTGTAAGATGGTGTGACCTCCCTTTGGGGGAGATTGTTGGAAATACGTTTTTCCAAGGAAAGTCTCGGTCACATCATTATTAGCATAGATCACGAGCTATAGACTATTTAGGACATTGTAACTTGGAATGACCTCCCTTTAGGGGAGATTGTTGGAAATACGTTTTTACGTATTTAGAAAGGATCAGTCACTCCAATGATATTGGGCTCGTGATCCAATATAGCCCATATAGCCCACATGTAGGGTGGGCTATATAAACCCCCCTCCTAGCATGTTAGGAGGGGTTGAACACTTTCATTTAGAAATTCCATCTTTCTTTCTTATTCCTCTCATTTCTCTCTCTTCTTTCTCTCTCTAAGTTCTCCATTCTCCATCCATATTAATAGATTATCTATAACATGCCTAATCCTTAGAAAACTCGATCCTACAGTATTCAAGCGTGGAGTAGGTGCTAAAGAATTCAAGAAGGAATAAGGGGTAAATATCTTCTTCTATGTTGAGCAAGCAATCAAACCCCGAAAGCTCAAACATAGATTGGATATAGTCATAACCCGTTATTTCCTTGTCAACGACTCTACCCTCATGGAAACAACGAGTAGAAAGGGATGGAAAAGAGTTTTGAAGTTATAGTTGTAAACCCATTTATCAGTTATAGGCTCATTCGCATATTCATGTATTGTGTGGTATACGTGAGTTAGAACATCAAGTAATCCCAAACAGGCCAATATTACTCATAGGATGTTGTATTTATTATGTTTATCCAATATGTGAATTCTTGTGGCCCAATGTGTAGTAGAGCAAACAAAATAAGTAATCTCAAACATCCCCTTTTACTTATAATTTGGTTTGTTTATTATATTTTTTCATATTTGTGCATTAAGTAGACAAAGCAAATAATGAGCTAAAGAGGTTTAGTGTCTTTCTCGTTAATGTGCTTATAGACTCATGGCATAAACCTTATTCTTAATAAATGTACCATCGACCAATTTGAAACATATTTTACTTTGCATCTTATTGTAATGTTGATGTTGAACTTCACCTATTGGGAAACAACATAAAGACATTCAACATGAAGCACTAAACACACTTTCACGTAATTGAGAAACCGAAACGTCAAAAGGTATTTTCGCTTCTACACTAAATTTATCAAAACAACCCTTAAATTATTTATATTCGCTTATTTGAAACTGTATTATGTGTGGTGGTTTTTAACTGTTAAGTAATTGCATAAAGTTAATACTCCGTCTTTGTTTATCACATAACACCACATCAAGAAGAAAAAAGACCAAGGCGTGTTTGGTTAAAGCCTATAGAAACAAACGTTCTTATTAGCTTATAACAGTTTGAGCTTCGTAACCTAGTTTGGGTAAGCGAGTTTACCCTATTAGCACCAAATTTTCAATTATCAAGTTTCTTAAGTTGCTAACAGATATCCATAGGAGCAAAATTACTGTCAATAATCAACTTCATATATTACTCTAAAAATTTGGCTATATATTTTTTTATAAAATGTCTCCTTTACCCCCAGTTATGATACGTTTAAAGTAATTTAAATACTAAATACAAAGGTGCAACTTAAACCGTGTATCAGTTGTGTCTGATCATAGTTATTTTTAGTTGAGTGCAAATATATACGAAACAAACAAAAAGTGGTAGCTTAAATGAGTAGGGTATATGGATTCATTATGTCTTCTCATTTGGCAGATTTTGAATAGTATTGAGCTCGTCAATTCCGCGAGTTCCCAACCATTCGAACATATCAAACGCAAAGGATTATCAAGCAAACACGGTTAATAGTGTAAATGATAAATGGTATTTAATTCTAAATAGCCTTTATAGTCATAATTAGAACAACATAATCATAAACCTGATAAACGCAATATGCAGTTAACTGGAAAATCTACATTATAAGAAAGTAACACCTTTTAGCTCAATATTGTTTAGGATTGATTTACCAACTCCAAAAACTGTTTCTTAAGGCAATATCAAAAGTAAAAACACATACCTACTGTAGTATTGTGAATGCTTCCGCAAACAAGTTATACACTCCAATACACATTCCCTGCATGTTCATAACAGTCGATATTAATAACAAAACTAGCTATCCACACTATCTTAACGATAAAACATCAAATCTTGATATAAAGATAAAAGGAATTTAATTAACATTGTAAAACAAAATCTGTTTTTACATGCGTTGATACATAGTGTTTCATATGTAGATCCAGTGCTGAAAGCTTGTCTCATTGTGTCCCTTCTCACATAATTTGTGCGTGAATTATCTGTTGTCACACGTCTTTTTACCTTGACAAGTCTTTGCTGGTGTAACACTTGGTAGACCAACTGATGACCCATAGAGACGCATAGGGAATAACAAACTTCTTACTGATCACACGTGGCAGACAAATATGATGAAACAAATATATTACCATTAAAAAGGCTAATGTTTCAACATGGATTGGATTTTCATATACGATAATGGTCCCAAGTGCTTGTCATGGTTGCAAACACATTCTCAGTGTGGCTGCCTAGCCAAGATACGGGTCTGGGCGAGACATACATAATAATGCATAAAGTTATCGTCATCGCCTTAATTATGGGATTCTGCATAACTCACGAACCCTCTACCCCTTTGGTTCACTCGAATGAAGCAGTAAAGGTACATTGAATGGCTACAAATCTATCAAGGTTGCCTCGTCAAACTGCACATAATCCAAAGTTGAGTCGAACCCACTTAAACATGCTCAAATACCAAAATTACATCCTCATTAAATAATTACTATTATCGCGTAATAAAAGTTCATCAAAACAATTGACAACATGAGGTTCACTACTTCATCTTATGTAACATAACCCCGAAATCAGTTAAGCAATCAACCGACTCCATAAGCGGAAAACACCTTGTTATTTCAGGGTCCGGTTATTCAGCCCCATATGAGATATATCTCATAAACATGCCATGGCTGCAAGATGTGGGTCTTCACACAACATATACCATCGCCAATCATGATCCGTGGCTGTAACCACATAACACAACGTAGTGGTTACCTCGCCAAAAGACAAACATGGGCAACGAGAGTTTAACATATTTTTCAGATTCACCACACCCTTTGATATCACTACAATTATATGGCTCTTTTTTATTTGTTAGTGTGGAAACCTTGGTTTCCGGATCTTTTAAGCTACTAGGAATGATCATTGTTCATATGATTAACATAATCAAAGCGGAATTAGAACAACAACCATTAACAAGGTGTTTAGGCACAATAACATGAATTAAAAACACATGGATTGCTAATTATATTAATAATTAACAATCACTAGACGTGTATACATTGAATCCCACGTCTAGTCGACACACACTTTAGGTTTACATTGTGAATGAATTATATGAATAAAACCTATGACCCTTGGTTCCTTTTATAGTGTAAGGATTAGGGTTTACAAGAGATAATGATGAATAAACAAGTAAATCTTCTATTTAAATAAACTTATGCAGAATATCTTTTGCATGTTTATCTAAATAGAAGCTTCCATAAGCTTCTTTGTCTACGTTTTGTCAATGCTTGAATTGCATGTAACAATGCTTACATTGTACACGACAATGCTTGAGCCATCAACGCCTAATTAACTCTTGTCAACGCCCAAATTAGTCTTGACAACGCTTAGACAATAACTTCACGTTTTCTTCATTTTTGAGTTTCTGCCACATCAACTTTTTGACCCAACAATCTTCCCCTAGTTGATAGTGGCAAAACTCTATGTGTATCTCTTGTAAGTTATACATGATCTTCAAATTGCTTCCCCTCAAGTGTAGCACGTATTTCTTCCTCTTTTTGTCACATCAACAAGGAAGTAAACAATATTGCAATGTTGAAGATTCTCCATATGTAGCTCTATGTAATGATCTTGAAGAAAAATAAATAAGATATTCTTGATGTAGAAATAGAATAACCCAACCTTGTGTTCCATGTCTTGTACTATCCATGTGACTAAGAACTTATACTAGGCAATGTATAAGTAGACCTCAATCCCTTGTCAATATTCTCATCCTTTGTGAGACACTGAGCACGATAATGTAACTCCTTCAAGTGTTTATGACAAGTCTTCGTCACCAATCATGTAAAGCACGAACAAGTTACCTTTAAAGTCAGTGAATGGTACGCCACGACTTTAAGATATGATAGAACACAAACTCGCGAAAATCTTCTTCAATCATCAAACTTACCATAAGAATTCTTCCCCTTAAGTTAACACCTCTTCATGACGATTTTAATGGAATCACATCTTCATACCATATGTAAAAGTATATGGATGGATAACTCTTTCACAAGGCTATCCCGATTACACAGTTTAAAATATCCATCAAATTCTCACGAATAATTGCTAACTCGCTTTAAGATCAATAATCCATTTTAAAAATATCCGAGCCATAAATATCACCATGATATTCTAAATTAAAACAGAGATTTCATGTACCTTTGTGTGTATTTTCCTCCTTTTTGTGTGCTTAAAACGTACTAGTTTTCTCAACAGCAGCAAACCTTGTGTTGTCCAATATCCTCTTCTGTCCAATATCTTTGGCAGTTGTATTGTCCGATATCGGACAATACCTATCAGCGTTGAAGTTCATATATCGGACGACACTGTCAACTCTATCAGCGTTGACTTATTCTGTCAGCGTCAAACTATTTCCTGTCAGCGTCAATTCAAGGCTTGTCTGCGCCTCAATTACAAACGTCAGCGTTAATCTTTGTCAGCGTCATGTTTCCTGCTGACGTCATCTTTGCATCCAAAGGTGGCGTATTCCATGTCTTGCATTCTTTGATGCACCGTGTGAACATACACTCAATAACCAATCAAAAGCTTTTGGTCATGTGAACACAGAATGAATAGACAATCGAACACCATATCTTGATCAGGAACCAATGAGAGCCCTTCAACCGTGTGAACACAAGAATTTCCACCAATGAGAACGTGAGCTTCATGTGAACACAAAATCACTTGCTTGTAATATTTGATCGTGTGTATGGCAAGTCCATCATAACTAATCGTGTGATTTTAAGTTCTTTCCACCAATGAAAAATAATGTATCGTGTGAACACATATCTTGAATAGCTAATCAAAAACATTCTTGAAGCCATACGTGATGTCCTCCTTTTCTTTTCATACGTCGACTTGATTAAATAAACATAGGAGATCCTAAAAATCAGGAAAGAATAATTCCTTAATTTTGTATCCCAAGTCTGACTATTCTTCTGATATTTTCATTCGTGACTCCATCTGGACATGAATATAAAACGTATACCAACATACGTCTCTATCTTGACAGCAACTCACATCTTGGATAATGGCTGCATAATTCTAGGGTTTTAAATCCTAAATCATGATCTAAGACTTCACAGCATCGATCAATCTAGGGTTTTGTAGAATAAGCATCGAAACCCTAATTTTCAACATATCTTCAATCTTTGCTGCAAACATGTTGCTAGGGTTCATCACCAGTCCATGAAGAACTGATTCCCCAAAGCTAACAACATGTCTTCTTTTCTGTATAGAACCGATCTAGGGTTTGTAGAAACCCTAAATCATGATTTCATGCAAATCTGAAAATTTGAAAATCACTCATCAGCCAACTTTGACGCCTAATAACTTTTGCCTGGGGATAAAACTCGACAATCCCTCTGGTGGATGTTTAGATCTATGTATGTAGAACACACATATAAAATTTCGTGACGATCCAACGGTTCAATCAAAAGTTATGACCTTCTGAATACTGCTGCGCACACAAAAAGTTCAGAAAAACCCTAGACGGATTTTTCTTTTCTTCAACATTACGAACACCTTGTTGGTCCTAGCATCACGAGCCACGAGGCTCTGATACCAATTGTGGAAACCTTGGTTTCCAGATCTTTTAAGCTACTAGGAATGATCATTGTTCATATGATTAACATAATCAAAGCGGAATTAGAACAACAACCATTAACAAGGTGTTTAGGCACAATAACATGAATTAAAAACACATGGATTGCTAATTATATTAATAATTAACAATCACTAGACGTGTATACATTGAATCCCACGTCTAGTCGACACACACTTTAGGTTTATATTGTGAATGAATTATATGAATAAAACCTATGACCCTTGGTTCCTTTTATAGTGTAAGGATTAGGGTTTACAAGAGATAATGATGAACAAACAAGTAAATCTTCTATTTAAATAAACTTATGCAGAATATCTTTTGCATGTTTATCTAAATAGAAGCTTCCATAAGCTTCTTTGTCTACGTTTTGTCAATGCTTGAATTGCATGTAACAATGCTTACATTGTACACGACAATGCTTGAGCCATCAACGCCTAATTAACTCTTGTCAACGCCCAAATTAGTCTTGACAACGCTTAGACAATAACTTCACGTTTTCTTCATTTTTGAGTTTCTGCCACATCAACTTTTTGACCCAACAGTTAGTATATAGTTACAAAATAGAAAAGTATTGTTCCATCATTCCTAGTGTCTCACAATACATCCTCCTTACGCGCCTCTCTCACAAAACACTCTTATAAAAAAAATACTCTTTTATTTTTTTGGTTGTGATAACTCGATAATCCCATAGGGATTTAAAACATTATACTGCTTAACCATAGATAGTATGTAGAACATGCCTTGACTAATTAAGAGAGTGAAGCAAAGTAGCAGACAATGACAACTGATGTGATAAATGTGGTTGCTAGCAATTCCTGCTGCCATTCATATAAATATCACATTAAAGGTTCACGAAAGCCATTTTAAAGTCGTCGTAGCTTTTTGTAGCTGCATCTAGTCCACCAAGGCTCAGGCAACCAAGTAATTTAAAAGAGAAATGGCGTTAAATGTGGCTGCTATCAATGTTTGTTGTTTGTGCCTACATATAACGCGAGTGACGTCATACCTTTTTGGATTCATCATCGCCTTTTTTATAAAAAAACTACAACTTTTCCCATAAAAACTAAAAATGGTGTCCAGTTGTCGTGGCGACAAACAAAACATAGTGATGCCCTGCCTACATACGCATACACACACGAACTAAAAACAGTGATCTTCCTAGCACAACCCGCCAAGATGCGGGTAAAGATCTAACAACCTGCCATGGCTACAAACACAAATCACAATTAAAAACAACTATCTTCCTAAACAATTAGGCCTTTCTACGACAACACATCAACTTTTAGGTGCCGATAAATATCTCTATACCAAAAGAAACAATAACATCTTGAATCTCCATTGTCATAAACTTCTCCAAACCAATAACCTTACCCATACTCAGAGCAAACCCATTTTATAACAAAAATATTACCAAAGAAGAAATAGGAGTAAAAAAAGATACATGTTATTTCATTAATAAAATAAACCTAATATTAGGGTTCCCAACAAACCCAAACAGTTAGGCTTTACAAATAAAGTTGAGAATACCCTTGTGATTCGCATGAATTCATACATCAATTGATTTTACATTTCTATAAAATCGTTAAAATTCACCCTTGATCTTTTTAATAAAAGTATTAAGATTTGAAACTGATAAATAATGGGGAAAAGAGGATCTCTTTATACCATGGCTTGAAAGTGGGAGACACATTTCCAAATAGTATACTAAATCAAAACATGTATACCGACCAGTGAAACCAAGGATCTTCGCAATCTAAAATGGAGTATTATTTTATAAGAATGTTTTATGAGAGAGGCGCGTAAAGAAAACATATTGTGAGACACCGTGAATGATGGAACAATACTTCTCTATTTTTTTAAGTATATACTAACAAATAATGAGTATAATAAAGTTGGGTTCGAAATATTAATGTCTAGTAATCTATTTTAATATATAAAGGTGTATCTCATTGCTGAAAATGTTGAAATTTCAACATTGAAAATGTTGTTTCTTTACCCAATATTATCGGGTTCGATAACTGGGTCAAACCATCGAGTCACCTGGTCACGGTTTCGATCATCAAGTTAACTCGATCGAGTCACCGAGTCACGGGTTCAACCATCAGGTGAAACTGGTCGAGTCACCGGTTCACTGATTCGACCACCGGGTCAATATGGTCGAGTCACCGGATCACGTGATCCATCATCGGGTCAACCCAGTCGAGTCACTGATTCACGAGATCGACCACCGGGTCAACTGGTTGAGTCACCGGGTCACAGGTCGAACGTTGGGTCAACCCGGTCGAGTCACTAGTTCACTGATTCGACCACTGGGTTGCCAATTTCACCACTGGATCAATTAGCATACCGTTAACTATTTGTCGCTAAGAATTTCCGCAAATACGCGCAGGTAGACGTCTAGTTGAAAAAAACGTTTAGTTAAAGAAAAACACCCTTATTTTACATAAAATATTTTGTAAAAATAAATAAATTACATTCAGATAAGTGTATTTCAACAAAATTCTCTCAAACATAAAATCCTTATTTCTACTTTAATACCTAAAATCAAAAAACATTTATTATTCTGTTTTTACCTATTTCTTTTAAAACATATCCAGTTCATTTTCCTCTTGTTTCTCTTAAAATTATGTCTTGATTAAAAGAGTTTGATTTTTGCATAGACAATGAGAGAACTGGCAAACAAAACATAAAATCTTAATAAAATGTTAAAACCGACAAACAAACTAAAACCCAAACCTCTATCTTGACATCAACA
This sequence comes from Glebionis coronaria, assembly GCA_025667525.1. Classification (NCBI taxonomy): domain Eukaryota; kingdom Viridiplantae; phylum Streptophyta; class Magnoliopsida; order Asterales; family Asteraceae; genus Glebionis; species Glebionis coronaria. The sequence goes on from CM046878.1 coordinate 37,628,755, forward strand.
TGTCCAAAGCACAACACACGAGCACAACATGCGTAAAGCATTACATGACATCTGATTTCTCTTCCTAAACTTCATTTGTATGGATTGTGTGACCTAAGCAAAAATATTCAACCAAATAGACAATTGTGTGGATTTGTGTCCTTAACACAAGTCACTAACACAAGGAGATAAAACAAGCAAGTTTAGGTATTTTGTAAGGTTTTGCTTGTTGGAGCAACATATTGAAAGTTTTAGAATTGTTGATCGAATTAGCAACAAAGCAAAGAAAAAAAGGCGATTAGTGGTATTCAAACCGTGGTGATGATTATAAATCAAATTGATAGCTTAAGGTTATGATGGAACAATTTTAGGAATCATGGTATGAATTGATAGGTTAAAGGTCGGTTTGGTAAGAGCTGTGTTAAAGTTGTTTTAGAGTTGTTCGCTTTATGTTACAAAAATAATCTCTTCTAGAATAAGTAGCCCTGTTTGACACAACAATTTTTTTAGAATTGTTAGTTTTTTATTTTAAACAAGTAGCTCTTAAGCGAAAAGCTGATTAATAAAGTTTTTTATATTGTTATGAGTGTAGAAACTAGAAGGGGGGGGGGGGTTGAATAGTTTCTCTTCGATTGGCAACCTAATTAAAATTACTTTCAATTTGGTTTGTATCAAAACTATCTTTTACTTGAAGCTAAGTTGCATAATGATTAGGTTCAATTCAAATGCACTAGCAAAGATAATAGGTAAGTGTAATGATAATGAAATAAGTAAAGAGTAAGGAAGGAGACAACCTAGTGGGAAGACACCAAGATTTATAGTGGTTCGACAACGAGGCTCTATCCTCGTTTCTACTCCACTCCTCGAGTAGACCTACTCGAGATTTCCACTATATCCACAAGCTCCCTTCTTGGCGGAGAAAACCTTACATCTACGCTTACATTATTTTCCGATACTAAGCTAAATGTCGAGACCTAATCATTAGCTAGGACCAATCTACACAACGTTGCATACTTCACAATTTAACGACACAAGGATAGATGTCGAGTTCTAATCTTAAGGTAGAACCAATCTTCACGACGTTGCCTACTTCACCATTTTACGACACAAGGCTAGATGTCGAGTTCTAATCCAAAGCTAGAACCAATCTTCACGACTCTTCACTTTGAAGCTAAGTGAGAACTTCACACAACACAACTACTAATCACTTTCAAGTTAAGTGAGAACTTACAAGACATAACCACATCACTTTATAGTTTAGTGAGAACTTCTAATCAATCTATTACAACTCAACTAAACATATCCAAGTACACACATGTAGCTTGGATCTACACAACATAAATCCAAGCAAACACATATGCAATGGATGTACACAACAAATTCAAGTATTCACAAATAACTTGGATGAACACAACTAGTCAAAGTATTCATAAATACAATGGATTAACATAAAACAAAAAGGGTATCATGATGAATATGACTAGCTCATGGATTCACCTTTATCACAACACTAGTTAGTGAGTGATCTTCTCTTTGGACAAGGTAAAGGAGGGGATCAAGAGGATAATCATATGTAAACATACTTAACATATTAAGTGATCATTTACTAATGATTATGCTATAGAAAAGAGAAAGGGGCTGAGGAAAAACGTCCAGAGAGGCTTGTTGGAAAATGAGATTTGATCCACTATTTAAAGGAGACAATGTACAACGGCTATCTGGGCGCGGTACCTTATCTAGCCCGGCGGTTCCTTATCGCTAGGGAACCGCCTAGCTACTTAAGGTTCCGCCCGTAGACCACGCTCCGTTTTTTGTCTGTTAGTGGGGTAGGAATATCTGAGGTATTTTAAGCCTTCAAAGGATATTCTAATATCATATGGAATATGCTATTTTCAAATTTACATTTTCCCTTTTAATAAAACATTTTCTAAAAAAGAAAGTTTATTAAAAAGTCTTTTGTCATATTAACAAAAGTGAGTTTTAAGGATAATCATTTTGATGATCACTAAGTATGATTAAGAAAGGTTAGTGATATGATTATTACCTTGATGATAGTGTTAGTTTAAATAATTCGTTTTATGTTTTACACTAAATATGTTGTATAGTTTGTTGTGATCAAAACTAAGAAAGATTAGTTAACACTAATAATGTTTTTAGGCATCACTTGTATTAACAATCTCCCCCTTTTTGATTACGACAAACGATAATTTCATTTACGTAGAAACACAAAATATCGAATTATTAACGAGTTTATCACTATCATTTCTCCCCCTTTGTCGTAGCAAAAAGGTTAGCACAAGTCTTTGAAGAAAACCGGACTTTGCTAGTAGCTCCCCCTTGGTGGTTGCTCCCCCTTGCTTGGGGCACCAAGTAAATGAGCTAAGGTGACATGCTACACAAAGGTTAGTAGAAAGAAAAGAAACACCAATGTATATATGATCACTACCTACTAAGTAACTTGAGAGGGAGAGAGAAAGAAGAAATCTTAAATTAGAAGCAAGTATTTTGCTAAGTATGTCCAAAAAGGTACTTGACAAAATCAAACTTCAATCCAATGAAGATGATAAACTTGTCAAGGGGTTAAAGTTTAGAATTGATGGAATCACCCATAAGCAATTGTAAAAATTAACCATGATCAACTCAAAAGAGAACTAAGGAAATAACACATAAACAACACAAAGGTTACATAAAATAAAAGACACAACAAGGTAGATAGTCATACACACAATATGAGTATCTAAAGCAAAAAAAAATAAAAAAAATATGGAAAATAAACCACAAAGCATAAGCTATTCTAATAGTGATAATTTTCCAAGATTGCTTAAAAAAATAAAAGACTCTAAAACAACTAAAGTAATAAAGACTCTAAGAGTAGTTAGTCCTTTAGTTGGAAATATAAGACGACGATGCATCATTCGAAGTTTTGTCCACCGGAACGAAAACCTGGAGAGGAGGTCGAGTGAGGAGGAATTCAAGGAAATCGACAACAAGCACTCGAGGATCTATGAATCAACACAAAATCGGTTGATGGGGGTAGGGCATCAAACCTAGGGTTTGGTGGTGGTGGGGTAATAGGGTAGGAAATGTTTTCACAATGCCTTGTGAGGTTTGGGAAGGTTGAAAGGTCATTGAGTTGAGGGGTGTTAAAGGATTGTGGTGGTGGGGGACCATTTTCTTTTGCTCCGGTGACGGGGTTAATGGTATAAGTCTCATTCCAATACTTGATTGGAGAGAAGGTAGGGTTTTTGGGTGGTTTGGAAGAAGATGTTTCATTCTTCTTAATCCAAATAGGTCGAACCGAGATTTTCGGTTTCTTTGAAAGCTTGGATGAGGAAGCTTTTGGTAAGTGGGGTTGTGACAAAGAAATGTCAAGGTTATGAATGGAGGAGTTAGGCATTGTGAAGGTGTGAGAATGAAATCTCAAGGTTGGGAAGGTGTGAGAATGAAATCTCAAGGTTGGAGATGTGTGAGAATGAATTCTCAAGGTTAGGAAGGTGTGAGAATGAAATCTCAAGGTTGGGGGATAAGTAGAATGTAATCAAGGTAAGAATTTGAATACAAAATGTGAAGTGTCAAGGAATGTTTAGCCAAATTGAGTAAACAAGGAATCTTGACAGGGTATAGGGTTAAAAATATTTTTTGACCAAAAACGAGTCAAAAGCTAGTTGCTGTCCGCGGTACCTTATAGGGACCGGCGGTTCCTTATCACTTAAGGAACCGCGCGACTTTAAGGAGCCGCATGCAGTGGACTTGAAACCAAGTTTTTCCAGGGTTTTGAGAAAAACTAAGACTTTTTCAAAAAGTTGCAAATCTTGGAATTTTACCTCTATTAGCACTAAATTATGCTAGGGTTGCATAAAAGCAACACATTCACAAAGAGTGTCTTGACCAAGGGTGACAAAATATTTAGATATCATTTTGAACCAATTTTAGTCAAGTTTTTAGAGGTTGTGATAGATTTAGGTTCAATTTTAATTTCAAATTTGTGGAAACCTTGGTTTCCGGATCTTTAAAGCTACTAGGAATGCATCATGTTCATATGATTATACAGTCAAAGCGGAATTAGAACACGACACATTAACAAGGTGTTTGGACACAAAGAACATGAATTAAAACACAATTGGATTGCTAACTATATTAATAACAAACAATCACTAGACGTGTATACATTGAATCCCACGTCTAATCGACACACGCTTTAGGTTTACATTGTGAATATGAATGATGAATAAAACCTAAGACCCTTGGTTCCTTTTATAGTGTAAGGATTAGTGTTTACAAGAGATAATAACAAATATACAAGTAAATCTTCTATTTAAATAAACTTATACAGAATATATTTTGCATGTTTATCTAAATAGAAGCTTCCATAAGCTTCTTGTCTACGTTTTCTATCAACTCTTAAAGTGCATGTGACAAGGCTTGGATTGCACACGACAACTCTTGAGCCAACAACGCTGGATTTGCTCTTGTCAACGCCTAAATTGCTATTGACAATGCTTTGACAATATCTTCATGTTTTCTTCATTTTTGAGTTTCTGCCACATCAACTTTTTGACCCAACAATCTTCCCTTAGTTGATGTTGGCAAAACTCTATGTGTATCTCTTGTAAGTTATACATGATCTTCAAATTGCTTCCCCTCAAGTGTAGCATGTATTTCTTCCCCTTTTTGTCACATCAACAGGGAAGTAAACAATGTAGGCAATCTTGAAGATTCTCCAAATCTAGCTCTATGTAATGATCTTGAAGAAAAATAACTATAATATTTTTGATGTAGAAGTAGAATAACCCAACCTTGTGTTCCATGTCTTGTACTATCCACGTGATGAAGAACTTATACCTATAGCAAATTATAAGTAGACCTAGATCCCTTGTCAATATTCTCATCCTTTGTGAGACACTGAGCACGATAATGTAACTCCTTCAAGTGTTATGACAAGCCTTCATCACCAACCATGTAAAGCACGAACAAGTTATCTTTAAAGTCGCTAGTGCATGACTTTAAGATATGATAGAACACAAACTCGCGAAAATCTTCTTCAATCATCAAACTTACCATAAGAATTCTTCCCCTTAAGCCAACACTTCTTCATGACGAATCTTTATGAAATAATATATCATATGTAAAAGTTACATACAGATAACTCATTTACAAGGCTAACCCGATTACATACTTTAAATATCCATCAAATTCCCACGAATAGTTGATAACTCGCTTTAAGATCATTAATTCCGTATAAAAATATCCGAGCCATAAATATCAACATGATATTCTAAAGTAAAACGGAGATTCCATGTACCTTCGTGTGTAATTTCCTCCTTTTTGTGTGCTCAAAACGTACCAATTTTCTCAAACAGCAGCAATCCCTGTCTTGTCCAACATTCTCCTTTATCCAACATCTTTGGCAGATGTATTGTCCGATATCAGACAATATATGTCAGCGTTTAATTTCTCATATACCGGACAACACTGTCAACGCTGTCAGCGTTGACTTATTCTGTCAGCGTCCATTCAATACTTGTCAGCGTTTACTTCATTCTTGTCAGTGTCTACTCAAAACCTGTCAGCGTCTATTCCATCAGCATCCAAATTTTTCATGACAACGGCTAGAAAAGTAGATAGTAACAGTGATATAATAAACACCTAAAAGTAAGGAATTCTTCCATGAAAATTGTAAAACATACGTCTCTAACTTCCTTACTTTTAACCTATATATCATGTCCCCTTTTATGTTTCACTTATCCAAAAGTAAATCCCATGATTTTATTCATACAGCCTAGTCAAACTTTGAGATTCCCATCACACACGTCTTTTGACTCGTTTTAAACAGCTAAAAATTTCACCCTCAAATCTCGTAATAGACGTGGATCACAGAATTTATATGTGACCTGCTGTCCCTTCGTGTGAACACCTTCATTGACCAAAGATATCAATGACCTCCTTTTTGCCATGTGAATTCATGCATGCTAGCTACTCACGTCCTTTTTCCTGTCTGCATGAATTAACCATATGCTCACCCAGAAACACACAAATACGTGTCTTCTTTTATTCCTTGGTTAAAGGCTCCATGTCTTGTGTTTGCAAAACCCACGTCCAAATATAAACCAACCCTAAAAATCAGTAACTCTTTTATATTTGGGATAACTGTAGAATGTTTCCCTAAAAACAAGCAATTTATCCCGGATTTTGCTCTTTCTAACATGGATATAAATCAGTACCCATGATCATTAAGTTACTTTCTGCTTTGAAAGACTTTTTCTTTGCTTTCACAATTTCACATCACGTTACTGTTCCCTATTTTCTAATAATACCCACGTGAACACTTTGAGCAATTTGACCATATCAAACTTTAACCAATCGGATTAAAGGAACCATGTATATTCTACTGTCTTGATCTTATTATGCAGTCAACTTTGATCTTGAATAACTTCTTCATGAGAGCTTAGATCAAAGATCCCTTCGGTGAGATCCTAGACACAAGTGCCAAGAATCTACAGTTCAAAAATCACGAAGATCCAACAGTTAACGAAGGAGAAAACGTGTTTTGAACATGGCTGTTTATAGAAAACTGCATTCACTCACTGCTGACTTTGACGCTTAATAACTTTTTCCTGGGGATAAAGATTGACAATCCCTCCGGTGGATGTCTAAATATATGTGTATAAAATACACACAAGAAATTTCGTGACGATCCAACGGTCCAATCAAAAGTTATGACCTTCTGAATACTGTTGCGCACACAAAAACGTCCAAAAAACCCTAGACGGATTTTTCTTCTTTTCACCATACACGAACACCTTGTTGGTCCTAGCATCACGAGCCACGAGGCTCTGATACCAATTGTGGAAACCTTGGTTTCCGGATCTTTAAAGCTACTAGGAATACATCATGTTCATATGATTATACAGTCAAAGCGGAATTAGAACACGACACATTAACAAGGTGTTTGGACACAAAGAACATGAATTAAAACACAATTGGATTGCTAACTATATTAATAACAAACAATCACTAGACGTGTATATATTGAATCCCACGTCTTGTCGACACACGCTTTAGTTTTACATTGTGAATATGAATGATGAATAAAACCTAAGACCCTTAGTTCCTTTTATAGTGTAAGGATTAGGGTTTACAAGAGATAATAACAAATAAACAAGTAAATCTTCTATTTAAATAAACTTATGCAGAATATATCTTGCATGTTTATCTAAATAGAAGCTTCCATAAGCTTCTTGTCTACGTTTTCTATCAACTCTTAAAGTGCATGTGATAATGCTTGGATTGCACACGACAACTCTTGAGCCAACAACGCTGGATTTGCTCTTGTCAACGCCTAAATTGCTCTTGACAACGCTTAGACAATATCTTCATGTTTTCTTCGTTTTTGAGTTTCTGCCACATCAACTTTTTGACCCAACAAAATTAAAGTTGATTAATGTGCACATAAGGATAGAAACACATAAAGACAAATCCATAGATCAACTTCATGAAACACTCATGAAGGAAGCAAATACAATGACAATGAAAAGAAAAACAACTAACTAATACAAAGCTAGCTTAACATTAAATCTAGATGAGTAGTCTTCTTTGGCTTGGTTTTGTTGAAAAACATTTATTTAAAAAACTCATCATTCATCTCCTAGGAGGAGGCATGGAGAACAAGGCAAGCAAGAACTCTTGCAACCTCCTATGTAATCCAAACATTTCCATCCTAAGGTTATGGATGATGTAGTGGTTGTAGAGGCAACATGGACAATTAGGACCATGGGTCTCTTGAAACCCATAGTAAGGATCACCCAAGAGGAGGGAAAGTGGGACACCCAATATTGGAATGTTTGAGTGTGGTGGAGGTCCGGAGGTATGTTCTCCAAGGGTGATGTGGGTGAGTGTGGAGGCAAGTTCTCCAAAGGAGAAATGGGTGAGTGTGGAGGTATGTTCTCCAAGGTTGGTGAAATGGGTGAGTTTGGAAGGGTAAATGGTGAAGTCATCAAGGTGTCATCAAAGTCATTCACAAAAGGAATGCTTTGGATTGGTTGTGGTTGTGTAGTCACATCCAAGGGTGCACTTGGAGTGAAGGGTAAAGAGAGCTCATTCATTCTTGAGTGGAATGAAGAGGAGGTAGAACCAATAGAGTGGTTAGTACCATGGGTGGAGGTTGTCTTGCATGGTGCAAGGAGTGGTGAAGGTGATGAGGAAATGAGGATTGGAACCATCTCATTTTTGGGTGTGTGAAAGGGTGAGGAGTTAGGCTTGGGTACCTTAATCCTAATCTTAAGTGTTTTCCTTGGGGTGGAGGTTTTGGAAGTGTTTGAGGTTTTTGTAGAAACCATGGTTGACAAAGGTGGTTTAAGGGTTAGGGAAGGATGTTTTGATGTGTGAAGAACATGACTAACAAGGTGGGTTTAAATGGGCGAGGGGATGATCCAAACTAGTAATGGGTTAAAATCATTTTAGGTGAATAATGAATTTAGGTAACCTAGTTTAGGAAATGTACAGGTTTTTGCAAAGAATCTTGCAATGTTTACACAGATTGAAGAAAATAGTGTAAAGCAAAAGATTCTGTCGAACACAGTAGCCGGCGGTTCCTTATCTAGGACCGGCGGTTCCTTATCGATAAGGAGCCGCTGGTCGATATGGAACCGCGACCAGAGGTGTTTCAAAAATTTCACATCCCAAATTTTGGTTAACCCATATTTTTACCAAAGGATTCACAAGCCAAAGTTAATTATTGACCAAAATCTAAGAAGCTAACTATCATAAAGGATGCACAAAGATATGTAAATCACAAACATGATGGCATAAGCAACATTTACGATTGAAATAAATAGTAATCCAAACATGTAGCATAAGTTAATGCACAACCAAAATAAAAAAAATGTTCAACATTACATGTTTACCAACATGTATTCTTTGAAATACATCAAAGCCTTCACCTTCTCTTCTTGCCCAATCCCTTGATCATATTCCCCAAATACTTGAATCCATTCCTTGACTCAACCCGATGTTCATGCAATTCACATCTAGTCCTAAGATTTTCATGGTAGAGATGCTCCATGTTGAGATCTTCCGGTACTTCACTAGAGGAGTAATGAGGTGGGGGAGCTAAGTCTTCAAGTCCATCCACGAATGACTTTGAGGATGGGTGGGAATTACTCGAAGAGTTGAAGTGAGAACTAGTACATATGCCATCACCATCACTTGTTGGCATATAGGTGTCCTCATCATCCGTCTCTTGATGATCGGATTTTCACGAACCTCGATCACTTCTTGGCTTTCTTGCATATACCTCTTGAATAGGCAACATAACCCGATGAACCGGGTGAAAGCGAGAAAGATCGAGGTGGGGAAAGTCATGAGCAACCCTTTTGAAAAGGCGAGTAATAAGCATAGCATAGGGAAGGTTTGTTTTGGGCTTTGAAAGGGCATAATTTATTCGTCGAGCGATATAGAATGCCAAATTGTACTTGGTGGATGTAAAGATGCACCTCACCATACAAGCCGGGATATGATCTCGGTTTCCACCAAGACAAAAGACATTCTCCCTAAGGATATTTGCCCATTAGACCATAAAATCCTTAAGGTCGCTAGAGAGCACTTCATATCGATTCACATTTCGCACATTTGAATGAAGGCTTCTCACAACGTTTCCATCACGCTCTTTCGAAATGATGTCAAGGATAAACTCTAGATTAATTTCAGTGAGGTCATTTGGAGGTTTATCGTAGGATTCCAAGAGAGCATCAAGTCTCCATTTATCCGTAAAACGACAAGTGCCTTCATATGGCACACCAAGAATTTCACCAAAGTTTTCGAGGGAGTATTGAATCAACTGATCATTCAACACGAATCGAATGAAGATTTCTCCATTGTATTCAAGCATGGAGTAGGTGCTAAAGAATTCAAGAAGAAACAAGGGTTAAATATCTTCTTCTATGTTGAGCAAGCAATCAAACCCCGAAAGCTCAAACATAGATTGGATATAGTCATAACCGTTATTCCCTCGTCAACGACCCTACCCTCATGGAAACAACGAGTAGAAAGGGATGGAAATGAGTTTCGAAGTTGAGTGGAAGCATAGGTTTGGGAAAGGTTTGGCATGTATTGTCTAGTGAATTGATCATCCTTTTGATATTGAGAAGGCATGATTAGTACCTAATATAAACATAAGACAATATTTTTCCAATTACTCATATGAAAAATAAACTTAAAGCTCAAAAATATGAGAATGTGTTATATCAATTTCTTGACAAACAAAGGATTGAATCCATAACATTATCATGTTCACAATGTGTCTATTCCATTATTAACCAAGAACATATGACCTATGTTGGATCAACAATGGACTAGAACATTGGTTTTTCAAAACAATGTTTTTAGGTAAGCATTAACAATGCAACTACCTATTTGTTCATGGGTTCATCTCAATTCCATCTTTTAACCAAAAACATTTAGTCAAAATTCGGATTTGTTCTACAAGTGGGTTTTAGTGAAATCTCAATGAATATGAACCTAAGGAATCATAGTAAAGTAACCATGTCAATATTCCTATTAAGGTTCTAATTCAATTTCAATTTTAAAAATCCCCAATTATGAAAGGATGAACCCTAGAACAAAATAGATGAAATTGAAAGAAAGTATTTACGATTAATTGATGTTTGGTGAAGGATGAGTGAAACCCACAACTTGGAATCAATTAATTTGATTGATTGAAGGTTTTTGAAGCTTCAACAATGGTGGAAAAGATGAAAAACGTCGGCTATGTGTTTTTGGGAGAGAGAGGGTTTGGTTTGAAAAATGTTATTTTATTAAAACTGGCGCTCTGACAAACTTTACTGCCCGCGGTTCCTTATCGATAAAGAACCGCGGGTTTGAACCGCTAGAGATAAAGAACCGCCTACAGAGGCTGGTTTTTATCAATGAAAAACGCTAAATTTTTAAAACCAAGTTTTTCTAAAATACTTAAAATTATATCATGAACCTTTTAGAATAACATTGGATCATCATAACACTAGGCAATATGCTTTAATGAAGGATTACGAGTTGAATCGAGATCGAAAAGAACCGAAATGGACAAACGACTACTCGTAGCAAAACAGCAAAGTAGAGAGAAGTCAAGGGAAGTGAATCATGACTAGGACTAATGCTCAAGGGATTAATGACAATCTTCAAATAGTGGTAACAAAGAGCTTGTGTCATATATAGTGGTTTAAGACGTGCCTTTCCGGCGAAGTGTTAAATGGCTTTGGTAATGAATAAACACAAAGAAAATATTGATGCGTAGACTAAGATCACTTTCAATAATAGCCTTAGTCTAGACCAAAGTATGAGCAAGGTATTGATTCACTTTCTCTCCCACAAAGGGCCTACTAACCGTATGAGTGCAAACCATGGATATCATGCTTGATACTTTAAGCTACTACTAACTCACTCTACATCACCATAGTGAGTCAAGTATCCAAGCAATGAAGGTTTGAGAGGATAAAGGAAAGGAATCACAAATTACAAGCAAATGTCAAGGCAAGGATGCCAAGAAGAAGCACATAGTCAAGTAATGATCAAAAGATTGATCAAAGGGCGTGTGGAAGAACGAAAACGTACCTTGGCCACAAAAAGCATTCCAATCCATCAATGCAAGCCCCAAGAGTGACTATGATGAATACTAGGTCTTCAATGACTAGTATCATTCCCAATCATCTTGATGTCATCATTCAAGGATGTTGAAGATCGATGAAGATGAATCTTCTACAAGTGCAAGTGACTCATGACACAACCAATTAAATGATTGATTTTCATGAGTACCTACACAAAGCAAGATAGCAAACTAGTAGATACATTTCAAAGGTAGGTCTAAAATGTATAAATGCTACTAATGCAATATGATCAATTAAAAGACCTATTTTCCAAGAAGAAATAGTTTAGACCAAAGAGAAACTTTAGTACAACTTGACCTTCTAATTTGAGGAGACAATGGATCGATCCAAGTTTCAAAGTACAATATACTTCAAAGATCTTGAGTGACCATCGCTCTGATACCAATTGTAGAAACTAGAAGGGGAAGGGGGGGGGGGGGGTTGAATAGTTTCTCTTCGATTGGCAACCTAATTAAAATTACTTTCAATTTGGTTTGTATCAAAACTATCGTTTACTTGAAGCTAAGTTGCATAATGATTAGGTTCAATTCAAATGCACTAGCAAAGATAATAGGTAAGTGTAATGATAATAAAATAAGTAAAGAGTAAGGAAGGAAGCAACCTAGTGGGAAGACACCAAGATTTATAGTGGTTCGACAACGAGGCTCTATCCTCGTTTCTACTCCACTCCTCGAGTACACCTACTCGAGATTTCCACTATATCCACAAGCTCCCTTCTTGGCGGAGAAAACCTTACATCGACGCTTACATTATTTTCCGACACTAAGCTAAATTTAGAGACCTAATCTTTAGCTAGGACCAATCTACACAACGTTGCCTACTTCACAATTTAACGACACAAGGCTAGATGTCGAGTTCTAATCTCAAGGTAGAACCAATCTTCACGACGTTGCCTACTTCACCATTTTACGACACAAGGCTAGATGTCGAGTTCTAATCCAAAGCTAGAACCAATCTTCACGACTCTTCACTTTGAAGCTAAGTGAGAACTTCACACAACACAACTACTAATCACTTTCAAGTTAAGTGAGAACTTACAAGACACAACCACATCACTTTATAGTTTAGTGAGAACTTCTAATCAATCTATTACAACTCAACTAAACATATCCAAGTACACACATGTAGCTTGGATCTACACAACATAAATCCAAGTAAACACATATGCAATGGATGTACACAAGAAATCCAAGTATTCACAAATAACTTGGATGAACACAACTAGTCCAAGTATTTATAAATACAATGGATTAACATAAAACAAAAAGGGTATCATGATGAATATGACTAGCTCATGGATTCACCTTTATCACAACACTAGTGAGTGAGTGATCTTCTCTTTGGACAAGGTAAAAGAGGGGATCAAGAGGATAATCATATGTAAATATACTTAACATATTAAGTGATCATTTACTAATGATTATGCTATAGAAAAGAGAAAGGGGCTGAGGAAAAACGTCTAGAGAGGCTTGTTGGAAAATGAGATTTGATCCACTATTTAAAGGAGACAATGTACAACGGCTATCTGGGCGCGGTACCTTATCTAGCCCAACGGTTCCTTATCGCTAGGGAACCGCCTAGCTACTTAAGGTTCCGCCCGTAGACTACACTCCGTTTTTTGTCTGTTAGTGGGGTAGGAATATCTGAGGTATTTTAAGTCTTCAAAGGATATTCTAATAGCATATGGAATATACTATTTTCAAATTTACATTTTCCATTTTAATAAAACATTTTCTAAAAAGGAAAGTTTATTAAAAAGTCTTTTGTCATATTAACAAAAGTGAGTTTTAAGGATAATCATTTTGATGATCACTAAGTATGATTAAGAAAGGTTAGTGATATGATTATTACCTTGATGATAGTGTTAGTTAAATAATTCGTTTTATGTTTTACACTAAATGTGTTGTATAGTTTATTGTGATCAAAACTAAGAAAGATTAGTTAACACTAATAATATTTTTAGGCATCACTTGCATTAAGAATGAGCTATTAAAGATCTAAATCACTCATACCCTCCAATCATATTATAATTTATTTAAATATGTCATTTTATGTCATTTTATATTTTAATTTCACGATCAACAACTAATATACCAAACATTTTTATTGAAAAAAATACAGCTTATAACTCATGTTAACAACTTTATAGTTAACAGCTTATAATTAATAGCTTATAGTTAACAACTTACGTCTAACAATTTACAACTCGTTTTCTCAAACATAGGGTAAAATTTGGTCTTCGAATTTAACCAGCTTTTGATATCAAGTAAGATTACATGTACATTCGCATGTAAATATGGTATCTTTGGTTGTCCATACAATAAATGAGATAGTTTTGAAAATAAAATTTTCTATTTTGCCCATTAAATACTTGGCCCATGTTTATTTTTTTTTACTTTTTGCATTAAATGAGAATATTATTGTTATTTAATTAACTTATAATACTAATAATAGATTATATCTAAAACTTTATGCTTTAAAATCTTAGATACTTAATATGAGACGAAAAGAGTATATCATCTAACATTATCTTACGTTAAATACAATTAAAATGAACATGATAGATGTTTGAAAATGCCATGATGTAAATTAGGCGTAATATGACATAATTTGAACAATAATGGTTTGAGTTGGATTAGGAAAATCTTGGTGCGGAAAAACTAAAGTTATAAATAACATGAGGCGTGACATGATGGTATAGTCAAGCCTTATGATTTTGTGAATTATGAAAAAACGTATGAATTAAAACGTCACAAAATATAAAAATAGATATAAAAATTTATATTTATATCCTATTATAAATATATTGAGTTAAAAAAAGTATTAATAAAAAAGAATAAATTTAAAAAATTATCTTTTAAATGTAATCTTTTTCATTTATATATAAAAATACAATTTTATTGAAATTGAATTTTAAAAAAGCTTCTACGCATCTCGTTTTATCACACTATCATATTTTTCACTCATCATTTTATATCAAGCCTCAACCATAAGCCTTGATTTATTGCATAGTATGAATATAACGCCTCACGTTATTACGAGATTTTGGCGAAACCCTAACGAGTCTTTTAGAACCATGTGGAAAACATATACAATATCACACACAAGAGAAAAACAGACGCGAACATCACCACGACTATTTAGTGATATTAAAAAGATGCCAATTTTTTAAGATAATGACAAAAAAAAATTCTTGTAATGAAAACTAAGTACTTAAGATCAACGCTCCTAAACTGATCGTCAGGGCCATCTCGTGAATTTTGAGGGCCCTGTGTCGCAACCATAAAATAGGCCCTTAAACATTTAAAATGATGTACTCGTAAAATACATAATTTGGATACAAGAAAAATTTTATAGTTTATGAGCTCTAAAAGCTAAAAAATTTATTTATTTTATCTTCTTCCAAATATGTAAAACAAAAGAAAAGGGAAGTTTTAAATGTAAAAGCCCAAAAGAGACTAGATTACTTCTAAAAAGATAACTAATTTTAGAGGACGCTTGGTTAACTTGAAGGGAATGGGAATGGGAAAGGGTAAGGGAATACAAAGGAATGCAATAAACATTCCTTAGTATTATCATTACCATTATTGGTGCTTGGTTAATATAAGACGTGGTGGTGATTGGAGATGGTGGCAACAACTGTTAGGAGGCGCTTGGTTAACCTGAGGGGAATGAGAATAGAAAAAGGTAAGGGAATACAAAGGAATGCAATGAACATTATTTAGTATTATCATTATCATTGTTGGTGCTTGGTTAATATAAAACATGATGGTGATTGGAGATGGTGGCAACAACTCTTAAGATGATAGTTAGTGGTCGCGACGATGACGGTGGTGGTAGCAACAATGGTGGTGGTCAGTGGTGTTAGAGATTGATGACGGCGTTAGGAGGGTGGTGGTAGCGACAATGGTGGTGGTCGGTGGTGGTGAGGGCATCGGAGAATGATGGTGTCAGAGGGTGGTGGTGGCGGTGGCGTTAGGAGGATGGTGGTAGTGACAATGATGATGGTCAGTGGTGGTGGCGTCAGAGAGTGGTGGCGTCAGAGAGTGGTGGTGTGGGAGAGTGGTAGTGGCGTTAGGAGAGTGGTGGTAGCGACAATGATGGTGGTCAGTGGTGGTGGTGGTGTCGGAGGGTGGTGGTGGTGTTAGGAGGGTGGTGGTAGCGATAATGGTGGTGGCGTCAGAGAGTGATGGTGTCGGAGAGTGGTGGTGGTGGCGTTAGGAGGGCGGTGGTAGCGATAATGGTGGTGGTGACGTTAGGAGGGTGGTGGTAGCGACAATGGTGGTGGCGTCAGAGAGTGATGGTGTCGGAGAGTGGTGGTGGTGGCGTTAGGAGGGCGGTGGTAGTGATAATGGTGGTGGTGACGTTAGGAGGGTGGTGGTAGCGACAATGGTGGTGGCGTCAGAGAGTGGTGGTGTCGGAGAGTGGTGGTGGCGTTAGGAGGGTGGTGGTAGCGATAATGGTGGTGGTCAGTGGTGGTGGTGGCGTCGGAGAGTGGTGGTGTCAGAGAGTGGAGGTGGTGTTAGGAGGGTGGTGGTAGCGACAATGGTGATGGTCAGTGGTGGTGGTGGCATCGAAGAGTGGTGATGTCGTAGGGTGGAGGTGGCGTTAAGAGGGTGGTGGTAGCGACAATGATGGTGGTCAGTGGTAGTGGTGGCTTCGGAGAGTGGTGGTGTTATAGGGTGGTGGTGGCGTTAGGAGGGTGGTGGTAGCGTTAGGAGGGTGGTGGTCGGGATAATGGTGGTGGTCAGTGGCGGTGGTGGCGTCGAAGAGTGGTGGTGTCGGAGAGTAGTGGTGGCGTTAGGAGAATGGTGGTAGCGACAATAGTGGTGGTGGCGTCAGAGAGTGGTGGTGGCGTTAGGAGTGGTTGTAGCGACAATGATGGTGATCAGTGGTGGCGTCGGAGAGTGGTGGTGGCGTTAGGAGGCTGGTGTAGCGACAATGATGGTGGTAGTGGTAGGTGGAGACGCACATATACATGCGTCAATCTATTACCTTGAATCCATTACCCCCAATTTACAGGGGAATGGTTCATTACCCATTAGTGGTCGCGACGATAATGGTGTTGGTAAAGGAAACAATTAATAAAATTAGTAACGATTAGTGGTGGTTGAGAACGTCGGCCATTACAACCGATTGCGTACTTGTGGTAGTCGGCATAGGTGAAGATGGTGGTAATGGCGTGGATTGGTAGTTTTGGGGTGGTTATTAACGGTTGGTTGGTGGTTACAATCAGCGGTGTGGTGGTGGTGGGGGTGATGCGTTACCATAGTGAGGTGGTAGCGTCTGGTGGCGGTGGTGATGGTGGTGGCATCGAAGAGTGGTGGTGTCGAGAGTCATGGTGGCGTTGGAAGGGTGGTGGTAGCGAAAATAGTGGTTGTCAATGGTGGCGTTAGTAGGGTGGTGGTAGCGACAACGGTGGTGGTCAGTGGTGGTGGTGGCGTCGGAGAGTGGTGTCGAAGGGTGGTGGTGGCGTTAGAAAGGTGGTGGTAGCGACAATGATGGTGGTCAGTGGTGGTGGTGGCGTCGGAGAGTGGTGGTGTCGAAGGGTGATGGTGGCGTTAGGAGGAGGGTGGTGGTAGAGACAATGGTGGTGGTCAGTGATGGTGGTGGCGTCGAAGAGTGGTGGTTTCGAAGAGTGGTGGTGGCGTTATAAGGGTGGTGGCGTTAGGAGGGTGGTGGTAGCGACAATAGTGGTGGCGGTGGCATCAGAGAGTGGTGGTGTCGAAAAGTGGTGGTGGCGTTAAGAGGGTGGTGGTAGTGGTGGCGTTAGAGAGTGGTGGTGTCAGAGGGTGGTGGTGGCGTTAGGAGGGTGGTGGTAGCGACAATGGTGGTGGTCAGTGGTGGTGGTAGCGTCAGAGAGTGGTGGTGTCGGAGGGTGATGGTGGCGTTAGGAGGATGGTGGTAGCGACAATGGTGGTGGTCAGTGGTGGTGGTGGCGTCAGAGAGTGGTGGTGTCGGAGAGTGGTGGTAGCGACAACGGTGGTGGTCAGTGGTGGTGGCGGCGTTAGGAGGATGGTGTAGCGACAATGGTGGTGGTGGTGGTGGTAGCTGAAGACGAACATATACATGCGTCAATCTATTACCTTGAATCCATTACCCCCGATTTACAGGGGAATGGTTTATTACCCATTAGTGGGTAATGATTACCTATACTTTTATAAACCAAACATTATTAATCATTCCTTTTCCCATTACTTACCCCCTAATACTCTTAACCAAGCATACCCTTAGTTTTCGAAATTTAGATTTTATGAGTAGTTAGTTAAACATATGCACTTTGAATGTTTGTGATCCGCTATCCTGTTACTCCGTATTACAAAATGTAGGCTGTACAGTTGAGCTTTATTACTATAAACTGGCTATAAATTATTTGAGGCCCCTTTAAAAGTTTGGGTCCTGTGCAGTTGTCAGCTTGCACAGGCCTAAATCCGGCTCTGCTGTTCATTTTGTTCACCTAACATGAATTTGCATTTGTCACTTAGAATTAGAATATATATAATAAAAACTGTGACTCGGCTATTCAATGTTTTGCAAAAAAAAAGAAAAAAATGTACTTTATACGAGTTCTGGAAATGAAAAAGTAAAACATAAATTTTGTGAGAATGATTAAACGAGTTAATGAGATGAGCCATGAGACAATCAAGTCCAAATAACTGCTAAGGCCCATTAACATTTTTAACAATTAGAGCAAGGCCCAACTAATAAATATTTTTTTTTGAGCAAAACTATTATAAACATTTTCAGATCCTGAATTTTGTAAAATGTCAAACATGTTTTTTAATTATGTGTGTTTTGATAACTTAAATAACCTAATAACCAATTTCAAAACATCATAATTCACACAAACACCCCCTTGATGTCCTTTGTAACTTTGTTGTAGAACTAAAGCAATCAATGAATCGAGTTATATAATTAAAACAACATGCAATTGGCATGCTTTACATAGATTAAATAGTTAGTAATGTGTACAATAAAAGAATCAAAGAATTCCAATGAATCTATATACAATAGACGCCATGAGGTACAATTGCATGCTAATGTTGCAATCTTAAATTCTATGGCTAAAGTTCGAACAAAATCCAAAGTTCAAAGTTCGAACGACTAAGCAAACTATGATTCGTTTCATCTGAGGAGCGTATGAGAATGCTTGAGAAGATTATTTAGCGGTGTGGTACGTGCATTGCAGAGTATGTTCTTCACCTTTTCTGTCATCTATTTCAAGCAACAATCAGCAATGAGAAGTTAGTACAACGAAGAAAAGTAATGATACATCTTGTTTACTCCAATTCTAGGAAAGTGCCATACCTGTCCAAGGCTTCCGGTAGGATAAGGGACGACTCGACGATGATTGAGCACCCTAGGAGGAGATTTACGGTTAGTTTCATCACCATATGATTTGCTCCTACTTCTTGTGGTCATCGTCGGTATTGCATCAAGAGGCCATCGTTTTTTCCTGGAGCTTGATACCCTTGATTCCTCTCGAGGCGATTGCTTATTTATTGTACTAGACACCTTTGATTCATCTTGAGGCGATTGCTTATTTGTAGTACTAGATACCCTTGATTCCTCTTGAGGCGGTTGTTTATTTGTTGTACTAGATATCCTTGATTCCTCTTGAAGCAATTGTTCTTTCATTGTGCTAGATAATACATTCGATTCCTAGAACCACCACATACATCAAATTAATATCTGTAACACGAAAATGTAAAATTAACTAACGTACTATAACATACCATAACATCCCTTCTGCTTCTAGTCGTGAAGTTGGGTGGCGAATCATGTCGCCATTGATTCTCAAGAACGCTAGGGAGAGCCGACTCCTGGAAGAATTTAAAAGAAACAAACACCAAATTAACAACATGAATATCCGGAAATATAAGAAGATAGAGCTAAGTCGTTATACGTGATATAGTTTGTTACCAGAAACAAAACGGTCGCACAATGTTTGACAACTTCAAGATTCATTCGAACATCATCCAGACTCCTGAATATACACAAAGCAATCATTTGATTAGGTTGCTTTCATCATATATAAATTTGAACGATGAAATGAAATCAATGTACCTATGTTTTTGTTCACCGAGTCCAAAATAGGAAGCCAAAGAAGCCATCTTCATATTTCCTGCTCTTTTCCCAAACTTTTCCGACAAAACCCATAAAGAATCAATCAAGGCCACAGGCTCCGGCGCAGGCCGACCAATCTCCTCAAACGCTGCTTTAATCCTAACACAATCAAACCGTTGGATATTATGTCCAGCCCAAATCCTACCATTCAAAATCTTGAATATCTTATCAGCAACTTCATCAAAAGAAGGAGCTTCAGAAACCGTCCCACGTGAGATCCCATGGTCTCGTGCTGGGTTTACTCCAACCACCGACAAGTCACCTGGCCTAATCAACGTGCAATAGCTTTCAAGCTCGACTAGCTTTCGTGGACAAACCACCATTGCTCCAAATTCTAACACCCAGAATTTTTGTCCTGGATTGCGTGGCACGTTCGTTTCCAAATCAAAGAATACAATTTCGTTCGACATTTCTTGCATCAAATATATCTTATACTATGCCTTACGAGTTTCGCTATAGATATCAAGCTAAATTGAGAAGTTTATATTGAGATTAATATTGCATGAATTGGTGCATATGCATATCAACATGCATATATATATAGATAAAGAATATAATGCATGGTGGATAGTTGATTTACTTGTAGGTCAAGTTAAACAATATTAGGGTTTTAGAGAAGTCTTTAGGAGGAAGTAAAGCAAATCCAGGTAAGAAACAATAGGAAACATTCTTCACTTTCTTTGCTGTTTATAAATTGTAAATATTGAAATATATGTTTCATGCAGAAATGATATACGGACTATATATGATATTAGCAACATGCATTGATTATCCATATAAGGGTTAAAATTTAAAATATGTAATTTTTTTTTCAGGATTATTGAAATGAAAATAATTTTTTTTTCTTAGGATTGTAATGACTTTTTAGTTCAAGATTATTTATTTATTTTATTTTGTTTTATGTAGGATTATGGATCGGATATGAAAATATTATTAGGTCTAGATTTACAAAAGTAGCCCTTCATGGAAGCAAAGTGTAGTCATGCAAGAAATTGGTTAACTCACGTCTTACGTAATTTTGAACCCGGTTTGGATTACCTTAACAAGTGGCTTACGTAAATATATATGATTCGCATATAAAAATTGACTTTATGTATTTATCTACGTTACCCGACCCGTAGTTAATTAAAGAAATCAAGATTAAGCGTGTTTAAAATATGGAACCCTAAACTATACACATCTATTTGGGTTATTTCGAAATATATATTCTTAACTCAATTGCAATTCATTTTGTCCACATTTAGATTCACATTTTATTCGACGACTAATACTTTATGTATGGTGTGAAATTCAGCTAGTGGCTTTATCGGTTTGTTTGTGTTTCTCGTGTTCCGTTTCTAGTTGTTCAAGTTATCCTCTTTAAAGTAAAGTCGAAAATCGAACCAAATTTATAATTAAGCCCGGATTTTGCTATAGGTTTTGTGGGCGATGGTTCAAGAGCAGCCCAAGAGAAAAAGCATCATTTTTCATGTTCATATACTTGTAGAAACTACATTACGTAATTTACGTATTATATCTTTGACCAATTCAAAATAGTTCGATGTAATAAGGAACAATACTCTATTTACGCACACACAGTCAGGCATTTAGTTAGCTTTCTGACTTTCAAATGTTTTTTTTATTTTCATCAAACAATCATTCGATCATCATCATCACTCATCAAACGGACATAAACATAAAACTTATGAGTTTAATTCGAAACGACCAAGGCATCAAACGAATCAAACGATCGTCCTTTTTTCTTTTCATTACCCCTTTACTTCATTTAGGGGAATGAAAAATAAGGGAATAAAATACTATATTTTTGTTGTGAGGAGATATAATAAGAAAGCAATATCATCCGTTCATTTTTATGTGTCTCTTATCCTAGCCATTGTTTCTGGATGTCTTCCATTGTTATGGTGTATCTCACCATTATATGATCCAGCCACCTTATATCTCATCCATACATTTTTTTACTCATCTCATCCACCATCCATCACTTTTCTTTCTCTCCCACCGTGGATTCATACAACCTGATCTTCACCGTTGCTTCATTGGAAATCCCATTGCCATTATTTTAATACCCACATACACAATCTCTCTCTCAAACAGCTAGATAGCTCTCTCTCTCTCTCTCAAATAATGCAGATGTACTTTTGATCGGATCGATCTACCACACACTTTTGATTTTAAATACGGATCGATCTACCACATATCAGAACATCTTTTGTTGCCCCGATCTCTTCATTGCCGTCGTTTGGTAGGTGGTGTTGTTGATCGGTTGGTGATGATGGGTGGAGTTTTCTTCATTTGATGGAGAAGAAGTTTAATTTCTTTATTAGATGCGAAATCAAATCCTAGTGTTATATGTTATGGGTTTTTCATATGGTGTTTAAAATTCAACATTCTTGTAGTGGTAGGTTTTTCTTTATAGATTTTATTTCATTATATTAAAAGTAGGTTAAGATTACGAGGAATGTACTGTTAGTATTATAAAAGGTTTGATATTGTACCAAAGAGTTTGTAGCTCCTAAACATATTTTACAATATGGGATTAAAACAAAGTAAAAAATGGGCTTTTTTAATTTGTTGTATAAAGTGAATATTTGTGAGGATTATATTGTGTTTTGTTTGTTATTAATTATAGTTTGTCTTTTTTTCAGTAGCAGTAATGTCTAGAGGAGCCCAGAGCATTGCAAGAATCGTTCAGTTAACACGAAGTTATGCAGGTCTTGGTGAGTGTTTTTTGGTTTTCCAAATCTTCTTTATGCTTTTTGATAACTTAATTTGTTCTTTATATATGTTTCAAATATTGTGAGGTGTCTGTTTAAGCTTATGTATGGGCCTTATCGGCTTATTTAATTTCCGCTTATTTCTAGACTTCTAGGTTTACATAAGTTTGTAGGGGTATTTGTTTTCGTCTATATAGAGGGCTGAGGGCTTATTTTGGTTTCGGCTTTTGGCTCATAAGCTCTTTTTTGTGCCCCATTTTGAAAATCTTCGGCTTACATAAGTTTATTATGTCATAATAAGGTTACATAAGCTGAAAAGGTTTAAAAAATGCTACACAATGAATCATAAGTTTAACCAAATAAGCCATAAGCCGGCTATATAAGCCGAAATACAAATCTGCCATATATTATAATACGCTTATGTAAGCCTAGCCGAAACCAAGTAAGCTTACCTATAATCTTAGACAAACAACCTTAACAAAAAAAGAGCCCAATTAAGTGGTTGATATTATTTTTATACAGTTGATATTTTACTAACTTTTAATTTACTGTGTGCATGCTCTTCTATGCGTAAAGGATGGTCTGCGCAGCAGGGAAGGCATAAGAGTGTGACAGATGCTGCAAGGAAACTAAATGGAGAAAATTCGTCGATATTGCAGATTCATGTGAATATACGAGGTAGATTTGCAACACCCTTCGCATGAAATGCAATTTCTTTTTTTGCTTACATAATTCACACGATATCATTTGCAGGTTTCCAACCCTGGGAACGCGGGGAAGGGGAGGGACAAAAATTGGGGGGGGGGGGGGTGATGGGACGGGAATTCGTAGTTTTGAGCTAAACCTGAACAAGAAATGGAACTAGAACATGAGGCGGAAGTTGTGGAGGAGAAAATGAAGAAGAACAAAAGTTACAAACGTTGGAAACCTGCACAAAAACTTGAATGAAGCTGAAATAAATCCGGAAAGGGATGAGGCTAAAAAGAAAAAGGTTGATCGAGAACACGATCTGCAAACAATCATTTCACCAATGGTATGATCTTTTTTATTTTCATTCTAATTGGTGTTTTCATATATTATCATGATCTTATTTTTCATTTTGTTTTAAAAATCACGTTGTAGCAATTAACTTTTTGTGCGAGAAATTAGTTACAATCACAATGAAAGAAAACCATTTGGAAAGGCGTAATGTGGTGTGTTTGGCTGAAGCTGCACGTATCTCTTTAATTCCATAAGAGGTACACATTACATTGTTCACAACTAAAAGTAATCGAGTTTGTTTTTTTCGCAACAACAGACGAGTTAAAGATTGATTTTAGCGATTACAAAACAATGAAGCATAAAAGTTTTTAAAGATGGATTGCATACACATACGTTCGTTATACAAATTTAGTTATGATCTTTTTAAATGTTATATACAATCATAGCCATCTTTGGAAATAGCGAAAATAATACAAGTAACCACAAATGAAATGTTTTTTTAGGATTATGCTCAAGGATTAGTTATATTTATTGTTGTAGATCATTGGCGGATCAGTTGGATGGTGATGAGCATAAAGCATCAGAAGTCTCTACAAATGGTGGTGCAATATATCATGGTAATATTAGGATATGTTATTGTTCTTTTTTAAGTTCCGTTGTGACTTCATGTCCTCTTAAGGTTTTCTAATAATGAAATTCTTCGACCATGTGCAACGTTTTCAAAGAAGGCTAAACCAAACTCCCCTTAAATACATATAAGTAGCTTGCAGTGCTTAGGATGAAAAAAATATTTGCCTGTGGTAAAGTAAAAAAGCAATATGCAATATGGATGTTGGAACATGTAATGATTAGTTGATAAAAAGTTTTGGATAAGCATAAGCTTTTATTATTACAAACAACTTATGTGACTTATTGATTTGAGAACTCCAATTTTGCGTCATGTTAATCCGACTTGGTAACAAGAATGTCATTGTGTAGGGCGCAAATATGAACCACTATGGACCAAAGGAGAAGACCAGTGTGATTTAGAGCTATATTTGGAATGCATGAATCAATTATCTATGATCCTAGACGTGTGAGTTCACACGGCAGTGAAGCATTAGGTGCTGGATCATTTGATGTGGATGGTGCAACGATGGCACGAGTCGCTCACGGTCACATGCAACAAGTATGTTCTCACGACCCTTTGTAGGCATGTCATATAAGAAATGAGCTTTGGGGATCCACAAGTGCTATTTTAATTGACACGCAGCGACCTTAATCTTACAACTCACTCCTAAACATGACTTGAACCCCCAAGGCGTTAACCACTTGCTCGAGTGATAACTTAGTTATACCTTGAAAACGCTAGGCATCAACAAGATAACTAGATTTCTAGAATACCTTTACAGGTGACAAGATATCGCACAGTTGTTATTGCTATGTTTTCCTTAGTAAGATATCTTTTTTTCCAGATGCCCAGTTGCGCATCAAGGCATCAAAGATGGATTTGGAACAGTCAATATCGGTTAAAGGCATGCCATAGTAGAGAGGTAAGCTATTGTATTTCATATGGATACATCCAACATGTTCATGTTATGCATTATATGACTTTATATGTTTATATGATCTTTAAATTTTGTACATGAGCTTTCATATCAATTATTCATTTGCTTAAGGAAGTGTTTGGGTAAAGCTTATATGAAGCAACTTATAGTGTTTTAGATGAACTTTCTTGCTTTTTGAATAACCTAGGCCAACCTAAAAGAAGAACGAAAAGAGAACTGTGTGCACATGAATAGAGTAAGGAATCCATCAATTTTTTGGTAAATTTTATACGAGTCTGACTTCTCGAGGCTCGATGATGTGATGGAATCATTTTATTTGTCGTAAAGGAAGTAACTTGACATGTTTAACCATTTTGGTTGCATGGATTTGTTGGTATTAGATCTATATGGAGTCATGAAACTGAATTTGTTTGTTTCTCCTCGACGTTGTAGGAATCTAACATTAAGAAGTTGCAATTAGTGTGGGAGCCTGTTTTCCTTAAGGAAACACTTTCCGCCATTGGTGAGGTCGTTCAGGGTTAAGAGTAACTTCTACACAGTTTTCATTGAGCGGCTTATTTGTAACACGGTTTTTTGTCATACCACATAACATTAGGTTGCTTAGGAATTCAATTAGCCAATATTGGTTTATAGTCGTCTTTGTACATATGAGTTAGATAGGAATTCAGCAAGCTAAGTTCATAGGGGTGTTTGTACATATGATTTTAGAAACCCGATTGCCATTAAATGAGTGGTGCGACTTTTATGTATCAGTTGTTTTGCGATTACATTTCTTAGATAACCTGTTCTATCTAAATACTAATTTAGATACAACTTATATTCAAACTTTAAAATAACTTTATTATGTTATAATGAAGATGCATAAGCCTTGCTATTTTATGTAAAAAGAGGGGGTTTCAGGGCCTGATATTGATGTCATAAACTTTGTTTCGCGGATGATAACGGCTGTAGAGAGTGTGGGACGTGAGTAACTGAACGACCAATAACCCGAGCTTTTGGCAGGTTTTTACTCATCTTTATTACAATAGTATTAAAGTTTTTATTATTCTGTTAGTCTTTTTCTAATGCAAGTTCATTAAGTTTGTAGTTGTAGTAGAGCCGCGAATTTTGAGGAATCGAGCAATAAAGTTGCAGCAAAAGCTAGACCACAAGAGCTGAGAGTGCCAGAAAGTCGAGCAATAAAGTTGCAGCAAAATCTGGACCACAAAGTAAGCACATGAATGCTTCATTCAAAACCTTAAGAACTCTAATTCTGATGGTGTATGAGACTACTACTTCATTCAAGAGTCTTGGTCATTTGTTTTCTCTTAGTTAATATCCATAATGTATATCTTTCTTTTTATTGTTTATGCAGTTGTCAAATATTTAAAATAGAGCAATACTACTTTCTGGTATAATCTAAATGACCTTTTAGACTTAACATGTATAATAAAAGCCCCTCTATACAAAACACACTGTAAACACTTGATCGCATGTCTAAAACAACACATAATTCACTTACCGCATATTAGTTGCTGCCACACAACTCCCTACTACCTCATTCTACCCAATGTGTCTACAAACATCGTCGCAAATGCCCCGCTGCGGAGCGCGGGCATTAATCCTCGTCAATTTTAATAAGGTGGATTTGTTTCATACTTATTATTTTTACTTTATAGATGATATTGTTCCATATTTATTATTCTTGCTTTAGCAAATAGACACTAGAGAATTATACAATATTACACTGGAGATTATCATATTGCGTCGTTCACAAACGTCAGGTGCCCAATATAAAAAGGAAAAAAATCAGCGAGAATCTGAGAGACCTCTAAATGGTTCTATGGATGGATGGGTAATTAAAAACAAAAAAAGAATACTAATAGTTATGCGGAAAATAATTACAAAGTTAATGTTGATATAGATAATGAAAATCTTATAAACAATGAAAGCCTAGAAATTGAGAAGTTAATGCAACCGATGGCATTCGAAATCTCAGGATCGACCCTGTTTATAACGGATAATTTTAGAGAGGTCGAGTATTTTTTTTACATACCAACATAATTTTTTTTACAATAACTTTTAAACGACATGCATAATATTTATACTGCTAATCACGATCTTTGGCAGGTCGGGCCCTTCCCCAATCCCTACTAAGATTCGCCACTGAATGGATGAAACCGGCCAAAAAAACTAGATTTGAATATAGTTCGGTTTCAAATTAACTCACCCGAATTACATGATTAGAAAAAGAATTTGAATTAAAATATATGGATTTTTTGAACTAAATTTATTTAATTAAAAGACTTTGACAATAGTTGAAAGACTCGGTTTTTTGTGTGTTTAACACAAGATCTGTGTTCTAGTTTCATGTAACGCCTTAACGTGTCATCTCGGAGTTTGGATATTCATTCCATGATGTGTATGTAATGTAACAAGCATGTACGTGGAATTGAATGCCAACGTTTTCTCATCTTGTGATAGAGATTCTAATATTTGGAGTCTTGTTTGAGGTTGGTACGAGTAAAGGTTCTGAATTTTAAAATCTTGTCACGATTGGGATATGTGGTTCCTTTTACGGTGTGCTTTAAAGAATTGAGATCTAGCTTACGTCATCTTTGCCACTATATGTTGGAGGCTTTGGTGTTTTATGAATAACGTCGTTTTCTATCCTCAAGTCATGAAGAAATGTGACATTTTTTATAACATCCGTCTTTTCTCTCTTTTCATGGTTAAAGTTTAGATGTAAAATTCGTATTAGTTGGACTAAGTGGCTCAAAACCACCTATGTAATTGCTAACGGCTTGCTAGTTGTCTTTTAATAATATGTCGTCAAAAAAAAGTTAACACGCCATCAATTTATAAATAATTTTCATATCTTTAACCTATTCTAAAAAACGTGCCTATAAAGCTTTTCATATTATATTTTAGGTAAATGTGGCTCACCCTAGTAAAATAAGCTTTTCATATTGTAAAACACACTTAATCTTTTAAAAAAAATTAACTTTGAAACTCTTCAAAATTGTATACCCATTCATATCACACATGCTTGAAATATATATCCTTAATGATTGGCATATTTTTTGACCTTTTCATTTTTTATAAACTTTTAAATAAGCTATCATAGCGGATGCTCTAATACGAACTAGCTAAGAGATAAATTGTACTAAACTTACACGGATATTATAGAGAGGTTCTTGTCAGGTGGTTAAATTAAGCTTGTTTGTCTATGCACATTGTTCTTTAGGACCCGTGTAATGAAACCTTTAATGTCAAAAGACCGTTATGCATCCACTTGCTCCATCAAAACGTGAAGATCTAACTTTATATCGAAACTAGATGCAAATGTAGATATTGGTTTGATTAGCATTTTAGAGCTTGTTCTACACCACTAGTCTCTAGGTAGTCTTTTAGGAATTATGTGAGTTTAACTTTTGTTCATAAAATGGCTAAAGACAACAAACTTATTGTTGCTTTTGATGAGTATATGAGCTATATTTTACCTCAAGATTTGAGGGAAGTGAGGGAAGTGAGTATTTTGAGAGTTGGTAATCAGGTTGATGGTTTATACTATTTTGATAAACAAGGTACTAATTTTAACTTTAAGAAGCCTGTTTGTAATTTTTCTAAACAAACTTGCCATTCAAGACTTGATCCTCCCTTTAACTTTAAGAAGACTGTTTGTAATTTGTCTAAACAAACTTGGCATTGAAAAATTGTTCATCCCTCAAATCAAGTCTTAAAAGTTTTGAAACATGATCTTTCTTTTGACAATAGTGAGTTAGATCACTATGAGATTTGTCAAAAGGCTAAACAAACTAGATAACCATCTCATTTAAGTGAGCGTAAGCCTTCTATGCTTGCTGAATTGGTTCATCTTGACCTTTGGGGCCTTATAGAGTCACTAGTAAGGAAGATTTCTATTATTTTATTTACTATTTTTGATGGCTATACTAGTGTTGTTTCAGTGTATTTTTGTTAAACGTAAAAAATGAAGTTTTTGATTGTATTGTCATGCTTTGTAGCTTGATTAAAAATCAATTTGGTAAAAATTTTAAGATGTTAAGAAGTGGTTATAGAACTAAATATATTAATAACATGTTTTATTAGTTGTGTAGATAATAGTATTATTCATCAAATTTCTTGTGCTTATACACCTTAGCAGAATGGTATAGTTGAAAGAATGACATAGGCATTTGCTTGATGTTGCAAGACCTCTTCTTTTTCAGGGGGATTACCCTTGTATTTATGGTCTGATTGTATTTTTATTGCTTGTTATTGATTAACAGAATGCTTTCATCTGTGTCGAATGTGAGGTCTCCTTACAATCTCGTTTTTTAAATTAAATACCTACTTTAAACCATCTTAGAAATTTTGGTTATTGATACAAAAGTTGGATGATCCTTGCTTGACCCGAATTAGGCTTAATTCGGGTAGGCTGGGCTCCGGCTCTTGCACCAAGTGAATAACTTGCTGAGATCCTCCACACTAAAACAACACGCATTAGACTTATCGTGGGAACGTATCCCACGATTAGACTCCGGCGTGAGAGTAAGTAATCGGTTTAGGGTTAGAAATCGGTTGTAGGTTGAGGGTGTATAGAATGTAATACCTTTGTGGAACCCTTGGGGGTTCCTTATATAGGCAGTGAAACTCTAATGGGTTGTCACTGTTACTTCGGCCCCAAGCATAAGATAATCACCATAATTAGCTTGATTGTTATCTTCTAATTATGGTGAGTGTATATCCTATACTTTGAGGCAATCCTGATAAGATTGTGATTCTGTCTAACCCTGTACCAGCCGTGCCGGGCCGTGGGTCGCACACATCTTATGCAGCCATTGTTCATTAAAGCCCATAAGCTCAAATGACATAAATCCAACGCATTCGTGATAGGCCGGATGCGGGTAGTACCCGTGGGCCAGGTTCATGACCCGGTTGGGGACTATACGTCATCATGTCCCCCCAGTCTAGTTGTTACAGTTGTAGGCGTAATATCTAGACTAAAAAATGCCCTTCGGACGTACCAAGAAAGAACATTTTGAAATGTTGAATTTGAAAACCATATTTCGGCCGCACGTGGCAACCTTTTATAAAGGAATTTATTCCTATGTACCAATAAATGGTAACCCAGCCGCACATGACGACCGAGACACATTAAATGAAACATTGAATAGGGTCATACGTATGACCACATATCCCCACACATTGGACTGTTCACCTGACATGTTGACTGACAAAGTGCAAACAGTCAGTACCTCGAGCGACGCAATCTTCTGAGTCAGAAGTGACCGTGGGTCCCGCCTGACTGTTCACTTGCCACTTATCTCCCTAACCACACGAGGCAACCCTATAAATAGGCTGCCCATACGGCTGTGCGTTACGTACAGTCTTTTGCTATTTTTCAGCCATTAACGCTTTCTTCATAACCATCACTTTCTTTCGCACGGATCTTCCCCCACGCAGGTTAGAACACCACGCCTTTTATCATTTCTTAATAATTATGGCTCAAAGTAACAACCCCACTATAGAATTCGTGCTGAATGTGATGACGGAAGTAAAACTGGGAGAGTTTAGCTCCGATTACTACATTCCGAGCAACCTTCACCCCTCTCTTCCCGGTGCTGGGGAGCTTATAATTGAAGCCCCCAAGGGAAAGATTGGCTTGTATACTAGTCTTTTTGATGAGGCCAACTATCGCATCCCTTTCACTAGGTTCCTTATAGATTTATTAGGGTACTATGATGTACATATCACCCAACTACACCTTTATTTTACATAAAATATTTTGTAAAGAAATAAATAAATTGCATTCAAATACGTGTATTTCAACAAAATTATCTCAAACATAAAATCCATATTTCCTACTTTAACACCTAAAACCAAAAAACATTTATTGTTTTGTTTTTACCTATTTCTTTTAAAACATATCCAATTTATTTTCCACTCGTTTCTCTTAAAATTATGTCTTAATTAAAAGAGTTTGATTTTTGCATGGAAAATGAGAGAACTGCCAAAAAAGACATGAAATCCTTATAAAATGTTAAAAACCGACAAACAAACCAAAACTCAAACCTTCATCTTGACATCAACATCACCAAAGCACAACACACCAGCACAACATGCGCAAAGCATTACATGACATCTGATTCCTCTTCCTAAATTTCAATTATATGGATTATGTGACCTTAGCAAAAACATTCAACCAAATAGACAATTGTGTGGATTTGTGACCTTAACACAAGTCACCAACACAAGGAGATAAAACAAACGAGTTTAGTTATTTTGTAAAGTTTTGCTTGTTGGAGCAACATATTGAAAGTTTTAGAATTGTTGATCGAAGTAGCAACAAAGCAAAGAAAAAGAAAAAAACGATCGGTGGTATTCAAACTATGGTGATGATTATGAATCAAATCGATAGCTTAAGGTTATGATGGAACAATTTTAGGAATCATGGTATGAATTGATAGGTTAAGGGTTAGTTTGGTAAGAGTTGTGTAAAAGTTGTTTTAGAGTTTTGTTAGATTTTTGTTACAAAAATAATCTCCTCTAGAATAAGTAGCTCTTTTTGATACAACAATTTTTTAGAGTTGTTAGTTTTTTATTTTAAACAAGTATCTCTTAAATGAAAAACTGATTTATAAAGTTTTTAAATTGTTATTAGCTATTAAAGCTCTAAATTACTCATACCCTCCAATCATATTATAATTTATTTAAATATGTTATTTTAAGTCTTTTTATATTTTAATTTCACGGTCAACAACTAATATACCAAACATTTTTATTGAAAAAAATACAGCTTATAACTCATGTTAACAGCTTAGCTTACACCTAACAGTTTACAACTAATTTTCTCAAACATAGCCTAAAACATAGCTTTTGATAGCATGTAAAATTACATGTACATGCGCATGTAAAATATAGTATCTTTGGTTGTCCCATATTAAGTGTTTAGTACAATAAATGAGAGAATCTTGAAAATTAAATTTCTTATTTTGCCCCTTAAATACTTGTCCCATATTTAAATAGTTTTTTTATTTTTGATCTTTTGCATTAAATGAGAGTATTATTGTCATTTGATTAACTTATAATACTAATAATAAAATACATTTAAAACTTTGTACTTTAAAATTTTGTATACTTAATATTTGACGAAAAGATTATCATGTAACATTATGCAACTAAAATGAACATGACACATCATAATAGATGTTTGAAAATGGCATGATATAGATTAGGTGTAATATGACATAATTTGAACAATAATGGTTAGAGTTGGATTAGGAAATCTTGGTGCAGAAAAACGAAAGTTATAAATAACATGAGGTGTAATATGATGGTATAATCAAGCTTTACAGTTGTGTGAATTATGATAAGTCATAACGTTTTTAAAGTGTGAATTAAAACGCCACAACATATGAAAACATATATAAATATCTATATTTATATCTTATTATAAATATATTGAGTTTAAAAAGTATTAATAATAAAGAATAAATATAAAAAGTTATCTTTTAAATGTAACTTTTTTCATTTATATATAAAAATACAATTTTATTGAAACTGAATTTTGAAAAAATTTCTACGCATCTCGTTTATCACGATTAAGCCTTGATTTATTGCATAGTATGAATACAATGGCTCACGTCTTTACGAGATTTTGACGAAACCCTAACGAGTCTTTTAGAACCATGTGGAAAACATATACAATATCACACACAAGAGAAAAACAGACACAAACATCACCACAACTTTTTAGGCCCCGTTTGGTTCATGGAATGTTTTTAAGGGAATTGTAATCTTTGGAAGGAATTATAATTTGATATAATTGTAATTGAAAGAGGAATGTGTTGGAATTGTAATGTTGTGGAATTGTAATGGATTAAATCTAAGGTATGTTTGGTTGAGTCTCAACGTAACGTAATTCAAATTTTTTTATAAAATTTAAAAAATTAATAAAAAATAATAATTAAAATTAAATAAAATAATGAAAGCAAAATAATAAAAATATAAATAATTTAACATTAAATAAAGTTATTATTTTAATAAAAATTATTATTTTAATAAAAACTATTTTTTTAATAAAAATTATTTTTTTAATAAAAAGTATTATTTTAATAAAAATTATTATTTTAATAATAATTATTATTTTAATAAAAATTATTATTTTAATAAAAATTATTATTTTAATAAAAATTATTATTTTAATAAAAATTATTATTTTAGTAAAATATATTATTTTGATAAAAATTATTATTTTAATAAAATTAGTATTTTAATAAAAAATATTATTATTATTACTAAAATAAAATAATCATAACTTATATTAATTTAATATTTCAAAATTATAATAATAGGAAATATTATTATTAATAAAATATTAAAATAATAATAACAATAATTAAAAAATAAAAATATAAAAATTAATAACTAATAAAATATAAAATTATAAAAAATAAAAAACAATATAAAATAAAAGTAAGTTAAATAAAATAAATATTATATAAAATAAAATACATTTTTTTAAAAATATATATAAATTAAATATTAGTAAATTTATAAATACTAATATAAAAATAGTACTAAATAATAGTAATTAAAAATAATAATAACACAATTATTATTATTAATTTTTTAATTTTTTATTATATAATAATAAAAGTAAAATTTATTATTATTATATTATTTTAATATAATAATAATAATAATAAAGTTGATTATTAATAATTAATGATAATAATAATAATAATAATAGTGGTTTATAAAGTTTAAAATTACGAATTACGACGTAATTCAAAACATTCCATCCAACTTCCTATGTAATCTGAATTACACCTTTTGATGTAATTGTAATGTCTCAATTACAATTACGTAGCAAACCAAACACCACATGTAATGTAAAGTGAATTACATTCCTTTCATCGTTATGACATAGATTTATTTTTCTATTGTCATCGTTTTAATTTCGCACTTTTACGAGCATTCTTTGTAATTTATGTTAAACTTTTAGGCGTCATTTATTTATTCGACGAGTTAACGCTTATTATATTATAAATCCCCAGTTATTTATCAAAATATCAACGTGATCCGATTATCGATGTTTTTATTTTATACTGAGAGTTTATTTTTCGTGTTTTACGTGTATCTTTCAAAACGCGTAACATTCAAAAGTATCGGACTTCGATAATACCCGCATTTACAAATTACGGGGCAAGATTTTAATTAAACCTCACCCCACTATATCATGCCACGTTTTGACTACCCACTCTTCACAAACTACACGTTGCTATTAATTGTTGGTATAAGAAACTTGTTATCCTTATAACTTTTAAAACAATCTAATATAAATGTCATATACTTGCATCAAAATGGTTCACTCTCTGGATCCTTTCTTTTTGACGTGAGATGATATCAACACCAATACCCTTTCCATTAAAACATCACTCAAAATTTTTATTATCAACTTTTAGCCAAGTGTTTTTAATAATTATTCTTAAGTAAAGTCATCATCTAAATCATGGTTCATCATCAATCTTTTGGAAAGCTATTGGGACTGATTTTTGGAGTATATTTCAAAGGTTTTACACATGAGATGGTGGAAAACAAATAGTGATGGAGTTGAATTATAAATCTTGGGTTCAAATCACTTCTAATCATCCATCATCATCTATTGTAAGCATCTTCAATTTTTTTTTATATCTATTACTTTTATATAATCATTCATGGGTTTTGATTATTTTCATTTTGATACTTATATATTCATTTTTATTCTTTGATTTCATTGATTTTGGCATTGTATGAGATTGGGTGAATTTGAAATGGGTTAAAACTAGTGTTTGGATAGATTGGATTGCTGATTTTGATAGGCTGTGTTGTTTGGCTGTTTTAAAAATGTTTCGTGAGATTCCCTTTTAAAAGAAAAATAGGATGAGATAGCTCCAGGTCTTAGGTTCGTTTTGCCGGCTCGTTCAATCTAAGACGAGGTCCGATGATTTAGTTATGATTTAAATGGTCAAGGTGCGCAGAATCTGCACACCTGCTGTATATGGCCAATAACTCGAAATATTTGTACTAAACTCTCTAAAATGACAAAAATGAAACTTGTAGAGGACTCTTATATCTAACTTCTCCAATTGGATTGAATACTGTAGGGTTTATAGATTGTGAGATACATCAACAATAGTGGACTGATTATATTTTGTTATAAAATTTGATGGTCTGTGATGTTTGGTTGATTTTGAAAATGTTAAATGGGTTTATACAGTTAGTTAAAGATATATGAACATAGATAAAGTTCTTAGCTTGATGTATCAAGAAAGCTCATTGTGAGATGTGTTAGGGTTATTTAATTATGATTTTTGTGGTAAAACGGGTCTGATTTTTCACACTGCTGATAAACGGGTAATAACTCAAGATTTTTCTACAATCTTTTAAAAAGAGCTCTTGATCCATGTAGAGAACTCAGTGGGCTATCACCTCCCACTGAGTTTGCTTTGATATCACTTGTAGATTTCAAATTACACCCGTTTCCGTAAGCCTTAAAAATCAGTCACATGTTTTCTTTAGGACTGACTTGTAGTATTAAAATTATAAGTCCAATTTAACTTAGATTTATGGTTTTATGATAATTGTTACAGAAAAGTAGACTCTTTTAGGATTCTAGGGATGTAAAGAAGTAGTCTTAACGATTTACGGTTTGAGAATTATGATTTTTGCAAGTCGAATAAAGTTTCGGCCAATTAGTAAAACTATTGAAGCGGGGTCTTTAAAAGTGTCGGGAACTTTCTATTTTGGGAAGTTTGAATTTTTGACTTTTGAAAACCATATGTACAATGCCTAATCTGTATGAATCAAGTATAATCATGTGAATTCATTTCATTTTACACATATGCCTAAGAAACTTTCGGTTCTCCCGTCGATTTCTATCGCATCTTTTGATCTTGCGGCTTAAGGTGAGTTCATAGCCCCTTTTCTTATATACTTTGTTACAAATTGCGGGGTGAGAATAACAACGCGTGGAATACAATCATTTAAAACTTTTAGTTTGCTATCCGAGAACTGTATGCTTCCCCAGATTACACATTTACTTATTGCATTAGTACCTTAGTCAAAAAGCCCCTACATCATGAACCGTTAATTCACATTTTTGCAAGCGCGAATGTTGTGGATGGATCCATCGGGATTGACAATCCCCGTCCCGATTACCTTGACGCACTTACATTTGACTACCTAAGTATTTTGACTAGATACTTACTAGGGGTAAAACTGTTATGTTAAAGCTTCGGTGTCGTGAGCTATTGCAGTAATTAATCTTTAATGATTTTGTACGGCGGTACTAAATCATATCATGTTGCTATTCTTATAAAATTTATGTTTGTATTCCACATCACTACTTATTAAACCTATGAATTTCACTCAGCTTTATGTTGACCTTTTTACATGTTATTTCTCAGGTAATACTAATGCTTAATTTTGCTAAGGATGGGAACCCGCAGGATATTTTCGCAGCTTGGAGAGTTCTGTGTTATTTTTAAAGTTTGATTTTAGTAAAAGCTCACATAAGTTTATTTTGGATTTTTGGTTACTATATATTACAAAACCATGTATAAATAATAGATTTATCCGCTTATAAAACTCTGGGACCTTTGTATAAAAAAAACTCTGATGTTTTTGATGTAATGTATATGTCTTTATTACGTCAACTTGTGTCAACAGTATTTTATTATTTCTTGTACCATGACGTGGTACCCCCATGTTGCCTACGTGTTCCTTGTCAGATTTTGGGGGTCTCACAGATTGGTATCAGAGCGTTAGTTATAGAGAACTGAGTCGTTTTCAAAACTTTGTCTATAACTGAAAGTTCAAATATTTCATGTTTCTAAGTGTCAAACACAGAATCTACCATTGTTGTTCGATATCTACGCGGGAAATTCTCTAATGCTTATTATTTACTTTTAAATTATCGTTGTAGTATTTCATTTCTTGATTACATTTTAAAATATTACATTACCCTAATGACGATAATTAATATTTCTTTCCAAATCCTTTGTGTTTCATGAATTAGCATTGGATATTACTGTGATTACATATGCCCTTACCGCATTACCTGGATTCTTATTTTTGTGAATTGATCTTGTTGCAATAATTTTATATTGTTATGACATTACATACTCGTATTCGGGGTGCATATGCTACCGACTTTTCATACTCACTTTTCTGAGTACTATTTCTATTTTGTTTATGCTTGATACGATTGACCTCATATACTCGTTCATTTTGAACCGCCTGTTTTCTCAACTCACTGTTACATGTTGTGTGTATTTTCGTGATACCATTGTTTGGGATTAAGTAAGTGTTGCTTTCGATGAAACTTCCGATTTTCATTTTACTACTGTACGTGTTACTTTCATCGTTAAACCTCTTTAAGATATATATTTAGATATCCAGTTTGTTTTCCGACCATTCTTGATTGGATGTCTAGTCTATAGACCTTTGGCCCAGTGTGTCCCAGGAAAAGACTAAAGGACATCGTGTAAGTCACACATCTCGAAGCATTCCTTAAATCCGTGTTGAATATATCGTGGGTTTTTGTAACCTTGATTGACCTTTAGGCTACCGTCTTACACGACACTCGTATATCGATTAAATATTATTTCATTGGTCATTCTACGTTTCAAGTTTGAATTACAACATTCGTTTGTACCTTGGAAACACCATCTTCATCTTGTAATTCATATCCTCTAATACGTGGCGATTGTTTAGAATACAATTCTACT
The DNA here is from genome assembly GCA_025667525.1 of Glebionis coronaria. Taxonomy (NCBI): domain Eukaryota; kingdom Viridiplantae; phylum Streptophyta; class Magnoliopsida; order Asterales; family Asteraceae; genus Glebionis; species Glebionis coronaria. Next base: position 37,666,515 of record CM046878.1, read on the forward strand.
TCTATAAACGTGTATCATTCCCTATATTAGACCTCCTCGCTCCAGGAGTGCGACTAGTTCATAATCCATTCCTTTCTTGATAATATTCTTTGTAAATTTCCACCTCGATTGTAAGATTTCTTATCTTGATCCAATTTCGTTTTAATCTTGATTCTTATTGATGATTTTTCTGTTTTTAATGTTCTTGGATGATTTGTGATTAATGGTATGACATTAGGATGGTGTTAGGATTCATAGAAAGCTAACTTATGTTGTTGAAATTAATGTTTAGAGGTGTTTTGATGTGACCATTTTAGGACATCAAGTTTGGGGTTTATTTCAGCAAAATAAGACTTTTTCAAACTAAGTTATTAAGGTCTTGGTTTAAAGGTAATGTCACAAGGTTCGTTTCGGTATAAAATTCACTTTCTAACTCTTTAAAATGAAGAAGTTATAACCAAAATACGGTTGAAAACCCATTATGGACCAGCATGTATGCTTGGTATTTTGATACATGTTATGACCCATTTAACCCTTATTTTTTGACTTGGGAAGTTAGTAGACATTATAAGCTAATCTTGGCCGCTGAGCTTGCGTTAATAGCCATCATCAATTGAATTTTATGACTAAAACGGTGATCGCTAATTTTATAACCAATTTTCTAAAATTTTAACCTTTTTCTAAGAAGGATTTTTTCCCCATTTTGAAAACTGAGATAAATTCATATAGCTAGGTATGTCGGGTATGAAAATACCTTTCCGATGGTATAAGGTTCATCGTCTATCTCTTCATAACGAAGAAATAGCACGCATTTTAGAAACTAGTCTAATAGGGAACAACCGATCTAAACTAGTGTTTGGTTTAGCGTGCTTTGTATGGTTAACAGGTGTTTAGCCAAGATTTCTCACTTGAAACATTTGAGAAACATATTATGCTGACTTTTGATGCAAAGGTTTAGTTTTCGTTAGCTACCTTTAAGTTTTTGACACATAAGTGTGTATTGTTGACTTAATTGAAAATTTATAAAATTATACTTTTATCGCTGCTGTCATAGGGATAAGTGTGTCGTAAAAGTGTTTTCAGCCTTCGGATAAAACTACAAAGTTGTCCGGAATGATGTTTCTAGTCACCCACACGGAAATGGAAGCTTTAAAGTGGGCATTTGACCCTCAAAAATACAAAATACAGATTGTAAAGTTTGACTTTTTCGCGCAGAATGCGTTTTGGTTTTTATTTTTAAAAAGGCATCTAGACTTCAAAACTTTTGTTAAAATTCACAAGATATTAACTTCATTATGTATATAACTTCTCTGAATTTTGTAAATTTTTTTCCAAGAGTCTATATAGGATTTTTAAGCCTCGCGAAAAGGAGTTTTCTACACTTTTTCATTAAGCGAGTAAATAACTAGTTCATTACCCAAACGCCCCTTAAGCAAGCCTAAACCTTATGGAATGGATTTGGGATGATCGTTACTGATACTTAGGATGTATAACATCATAATGAAGTGAAATTGAGGTCTAATGATTAGTAATTCGCCTCAAGTCGGAAAAGCCAAAAGTTGACTATTTTCTATACGTTTAGTAAAAACTTATAAAAATGAGTTCTAAGCTATATAGCTTGATGAAACAAGTTTGTATGACCATATTTTGTTGTATTCCAGTAACTTACATGTATTTTTACAACTTTTCATTATTGAGTCATACTCGGGTCATACTTTGACTTTTGTTGACTTTTTACGTATTAGGTTCGCGGTTAACGTATTATTGGCGTTTTGAGGTTCCAAATTGTTTGAGAATCTTAGTATAAGACACTTAGATTTCATTTTAAGTATTTTCCTACAGATTGTAAGCTTTATAGGTCATGTTTACACTTAGACTCGGTTCCTTGTGCAAGTTACTTATGTATCTCAAATTTTACAAAATATTTTGATACAAACGTTTTATACTTTTATAAAACAAATATCTAACGTCGTGATCACAGTTGTAGGCCGCGGATAGTTCTTAAAGTATTACTATTTCTTTTCTTCAGCCGGATCTCTATCTACACGCATATGGATTCCTTTATCCTTTATTTTATACATGACTCATTTGTCATTTCATTTTATTTTTCTTTTCCTCTATCGCACCACTGATTTGGGTCAAGATTTGAAGTTCTCATTTTCACATCTTGCATCATCATTTTTGACAGGTGTCTCACGACGATTCTGGCTAAATCTTTTGAAACCTTATCACATTGAAACCATTTCATCGATTTTCTTATGAACTACTCTTTACTACTCTCGTGTAACTCACTCGCTATTTTATAAGATATCACCATGTCACTATATAATCTTAAACTGGTATTGTTTGCGTATCATTTTATAAATTGTTCTACATTGGTCTTATAAAGAATTATTGTAACATTAAAAATGTTGATTTAAATATCAAGCCAATTACTTACTTGCGAAAAGTTTCAGAAATTATTCCGATTTCTATTTTTGGTATCATATATATGTATATATTTTAAATATATGACATGTAATACTGGTTTGACGAAGCCGAGCATCGCATTGCTAGTCCTAAATTATGCATGGCCTGATCACCTATGCATAATCCAGAAGGAGCCATGTGAGGCCGAATAGTAGTCATCTTAAATATTTGGCCAAGAACCAACTTTTTACTTGTGTTTCTGAAAAGTTAGGTAAATTAAAATTTTGAAAACTTTTACATATTATGCAAGTAGCACCTGTTCATGATATGCACATATGTTTCCTTATCTTTTCTTGAACGAATTACTTGCCTGCAAGCACAAATTTCTTTACTTAACAATCTTTGTTTTACTTGTTACCTCATCTTCCATCGTGATATAATTCTCGCTACCTCTCGTCTAACTACTGACCATTAATGCAAGACTTGGAAGTTTCATGTTTTTATGCTTCTTCATCAACCAACCTTCTTTATCTACTTTGGTAGACCTTCGAAACGTCTCCGGACGCGAATAATGATTTATGATTGGATGCGAACGATAAATACGTATATTTTGTCATGATGTGTCTTTCACTCTTTCGTCTCAAAATTCATTTGTGTTAACCATGTGTCGACTTCGCTCTCTCTTTGCTAATGTCGTTCATTTGCTGGAATTACTCTTAGGTGACTTCTTAAGAACTTTCTTTGATTTGAAAATTTATTGTGTGGCTTTTATCTTTCGATCGTGTCACCGAGAACTTAATAAGCCGTTGTTTGTGACGGGAACCATACTCGTGAATTAATCTTGCTAAATCCTTTGTTCTTATTATTTTTATCATCGATGTCTCTATTCTATCATGCTCGTTAAGAAATTGGTATGAATTTCGTTTTATTCTCTCCTATCATTTCTTGCATATCAATTGCTGACTATTATTTGCTTCATATTCGTTTGCTATCTTGTCATTTTTGAAAACTGACTGTGTCCCCTATTTACTATTTGATGCAATAAACACCATTATGGATTTCTATAAATTATTCTAAATTTTTAAAAAACATTTTACACATTTTATGAAGCGTTGAAATTACCAAAATACCCGTTTCAAGTTAAACATCGGATCTATACATCCTCTTTGCTAGATTTATAACTAGTGTTTAAAAGGACGCCATACCTTATCTTTTAAAGTATTTGAAATTTTTTTTATCATACTTCCAAGTTAATGAAATAACTTATGTAATTTATATTTTGTTAATGATTCTAAATAATATGGAAATTTGATTTTCTCTAATCACAACCATAAACCCGAGTTTTAATAATAATTTTATGTAATCATCCAAAACTTCTTATGACGATCAAAATAATATTTGAAATGTTTGACTTTTACTTTGAAGACCATCTTTATCAAAGAAAAAGACATAGTGATTGTTTACTCATTCAGTATATAATTTTGGTTTAATCCAGACGTATCATAGTTAAAATTTTCCTTTACCAATAGTTTTGATTTCAAAACACCAAACACCTTGATAAGCAAAGTATCCCTATTTATTCATGTCTCTTTCCGTTTCCAATTGAACTCTGAGGGACCAGAGTTCCTTTAGGGGGACCGACTGTGAGAACTCGTATTTTTTTTGTTCACTAAATTATTCTTTTATTCGTACCTTTCAGTTTTATAATGTTTAACCTGTTTCTTTTACTTTTTAGGCTTAAATCTTGAGAATTCAAGAATTTTAATTAAATTGTATTTTAATAATTTTTCTAACAATGCAATATAATTTATTTGGAATTATTAAATTTTTATTTTATTTGTCTATATATATTTAAATCAAAAGTTTTGATTTAAAAGCACTCGCACGTGTTTTATAAAAAGTTTACCCGATTCGATGGAACCGTTACCGATGGCTATTTAGACTCTAAGAAGTCAAAATAATTATGTTTCCATAAATATCATCGTTATGACATAGATTTATTTTTCTATTGTCATCGTTTTAATTTCGCACTTTTACGAGCATTCTTTGTAATTTATGTTAAACTTTTAGGCGTCATTTATTTATTCGACGAGTTAACGCTTATTATATTATAAATCCCCAGTTATTTATCAAAATATCAACGTGATCCGATTATCGATGTTTTTATTTTATACTGAGAGTTTATTTTTCGTGTTTTACGTGTATCTTTCAAAACGCGTAACATTCAAAAGTATCGGACTTCGATAATACCCGCATTTACAAATTACGGGGCAAGATTTTAATTAAACCTCACCCCACTATATCATGCCACGTTTTGACTACCCACTCTTCACAAACTACACGTTGCTATTAATTGTTGGTATAAGAAACTTGTTATCCTTATAACTTTTAAAACAATCTAATATAAATGTCATATACTTGCATCAAAATGGTTCACTCTCTGGATCCTTTCTTTTTGACGTGAGATGATATCAACACCAATACCCTTTCCATTAAAACATCACTCAAAATTTTTATTATCAACTTTTAGCCAAGTGTTTTTAATAATTATTCTTAAGTAAAGTCATCATCTAAATCATGGTTCATCATCAATCTTTTGGAAAGCTATTGGGGCTGATTTTTGGAGTATATTTCAAAGGTTTTACACATGAGATGGTGGAAAACAAATAGTGATGGAGTTGAATTATAAATCTTGGGTTCAAATCACTTCTAATCATCCATCATCATCTATTGTAAGCATCTTCAATTTTTTTTATATCTATTACTTTTATATAATCATTCATGGGTTTTGATTATTTTCATTTTGATACTTATATATTCATTTTTATTCTTTGATTTCATTGATTTTGGCATTGTATGAGATTGGGTGAATTTGAAATGGGTTAAAACTAGTGTTTGGATAGATTGGATTGCTGATTTTGATAGGCTGTGTTGTTTGGCTGTTTTAAAAATGTTTCGTGAGATTCCCTTTTAAAAGAAAAATAGGATGAGATAGCTCCAGGTCTTAGGTTCGTTTTGCCGGCTCGTTCAATCCAAGACGAGGTCCGATGATTTAGTTATGATTTAAATGGTCGAGGTGCGCAGAATCTGCACACCTGCTGTATATGGCCAATAACTCGAAATATTTGTACTAAACTCTCTAAAATGACAAAAATGAAACTTGTAGAGGACTCTTATATCTAACTTCTCCAATTGGATTGAATACTGTAGGGTTTATAGATTGTGAGATACATCAACAATAGTGGACTGATTATATTTTGTTATAAAATTTGATGGTCTGTGATGTTTGGTTGATTTTGAAAATGTTAAATGGGTTTATACAGTTAGTTAAAGATATATGGACATAGATAAAGTTCTTAGCTTGATGTATCAAGAAAGCTCATTGTGAGATGTGTTAGGGTTATTTAATTATCATTGGGAAGTTTGAATTTTTGACTTTTGAAAACCATATGTACAATGCCTAATCTGTATGAATCAAGTATAATCATGTGAATTCATTTCATTTTACACATATGCCTAAGAAACTTTCGGTTCTCCCGTCGATTTCTATCGCATCTTTTGATCTTGCGGCTTAAGGTGAGTTCATAGCCCCTTTTCTTATATACTTTGTTACAAATTGCGGGGTGAGAATAACAACGCGTGGAATACAATCATTTAAAACTTTTAGTTTGCTATCCGAGAACTGTATGCTTCCCCAGATTACACATTTACTTATTGCATTAGTACCTTAGTCAAAAAGCCCCTACATCATGAACCGTTAATTCACATTTTTGCAAGCGCGAATGTTGTGGATGGATCCATCGGGATTGACAATCCCCGTCCCGATTACCTTGACGCACTTACATTTGACTCCCTAAGTATTTTGACTAGATACTTACTAGGGGTAAAACTGTTATGTTAAAGCTTCGGTGTCGTGAGCTATTGCAGTAATTAATCTTTAATGATTTTGTACGACGGTACTAAATCATATCATGTTGCTATTCTTATAAAATTTATGTTTGTATTCCACATCACTACTTATTAAACCTATGAATTTCACTCAGCTTTATGTTGACCTTTTTACATGTTATTTCTCAGGTAATACTAATGCTTAATTTTGCTAAGGATGGGAACCCGCAGGATATTTTCGCAGCTTGGAGAGTTCTGTGTTATTTTTAAAGTTTGATTTTAGTAAAAGCTCACATAAGTTTATTTTGGATTTTTGGTTACTATATATTACAAAACCATGTATAAATAATAGATTTATCCGCTTATAAAACTCTGGGACCTTTGTATAAAAAAAAACTCTGATGTTTTTGATGTAATGTATATGTCTTTATTACGTCAACTTGTGTCAACAGTATTTTATTATTTCTTGTACCATGACGTGGTACCCCCATGTTGCCTACGTGTTCCTTGTCAGATTTTGGGGGTCTCACAATAAGGCTCTCATTAAAGACCACATCCCTGCTTATGATTATCTTCGGTTTAACATCATCCAACCTCCATAATCTGTATCCCTTCACACCCTCAGGATACCCCAGGAATATGCATTTTATAGCTCTAGGCTTGAGCTTCCCCTGATTCACGTGTGAATAAGCAACGTAACCAAATATTCTCAACATCTCGTAATTCTCCGGATGTCCTGACCATAAATCCATATGTGTCTTTTTCTCCAATGCTTTAGATGGAGACCTATTGATCAGATATGCTGTCGTCACCGTTGCTTCAGTCCAGAATGATTCTGGCAAACCAGACTGAATCAGTAAACACCTAACCTTGTCCAAGAGCGTCCTGTTCATTCGTTCAACTAGACCATTCTGTTGCGGAGTTCCAGCAACCGTCAAATGTCTTGCTACCCCGCTCTCCTTGCACAAGTTATTAAACTCCTGATTACAAAACTCCAAACCATTATCCGTTCGAAGTTTCTTCAATCTTCTACCTGTCTGGTTTTCTACCAACTGCTTCCACTCCTTTAACTTGCTGAACGCCTCACTCTTGTGTCTAAGAAAATAAACCCAAACCCTCCTCGAATAATCATCAACAATCGATAAGAAGTAACGACAACCACTCATCGATTCCACCCGAGAAGAACCCCAGAGATCCACATGGACATAGTCTATAACTACCTCTGTTGTGTGCAGACCTCGACCAAAACTCACCCTGGTCGATTTTCCAAGAACACAATTTTCACAGAATTCGAGCTTACCTAGACCTTCCTTCCCCAGCACCTCTCTTCTTTTGAGTTCATTCAAGCCTGCTTCACTAATGTGACCCAGGCGTTTATGCCACACCTGCGCAAGACTTTCCTTTTCTTCTATACCAACACTAGCTTCACTTGATTCAGCCCAACAATACAAGGAGTACACACAATTTTCCTTCAAAGTTCCTGACAAAACCATCAAAGAACCCTTGATCACCTTTACTCTTCCATTCTGCAACTTCACGATATAGCCCTCTCGATCCAGAGTGCCCAAAGATAACAAATTTCTTTTCAACTCGGGAATGTAACGCACATTCTCAAGCACAAAACTTGAACCATCTTTCATTTGTACTCTCACCTTCCCTATCCCCTTGATGGCACATGCTCTATTACCACCGAGCAAAACCATACCACCATCAAGCTCTTTAAAATCAAACAAGAAGTCCCTCCTAGGCGTCATGTGATAGGAACCACCAGAGTGCATGATCCACTCTAAGAACCTTTGCTCACTCACCACCATCAACAAGTCACCATTGTCATAACCCTTAGAATACGTCCCAACGTCCTGTTTTGCATTCTTGTTGACAAAGCCAGTTGATTTCTTCTTGTTCCATTTTGGACAGTCTTTCTTAAGGTGACCCTCAGAATAGCATATGTAACACTTCTGTTTATAAGTTCCTTTACCCTTTGACTTTGATCGCGAACTACCACGTCCTTGATTACCCCGATGCTCCGTCCTCCCCCTTAAAAATAACCCATCACCATCATCCTTTGCATCTGTCCTCTTCTTCAACTCCCGTGAATGGAGGGTAGATAAGACATCTTCCAAAGTGAGCGACTCCCTTCCATAAAGCAATGTCTCCACAAAGTTATCATATGAAGATGGTAATGATGTAAGTAACATGAGTGCCTGATCTTCGTCATCAATTTCAACGTCTATGTTCGCCAAGTCACCGATCAACTTATTAAACTCATCTATATGTTCAGATAATTTCTTACCTGAATGCATGTAGAAAGTGAACAACTTCTTCTTCAAGTACAACTTGTTGGCTAAAGACTTTGTCATATACAAAGTTTCTAACTTTAACCAAACACCCGCAGCAGAATTTTCTTTGTTGACTTCCCTCAACACCTTGTTATCCAAGCATAAGAGTAAGGCACTGTGTGCTTTTTTATAGACATCCGTCTTCAACGCCGCAGTCTTTTCAGCGTCCGTTATGGTATTCGGGAATGAATCTAACGCAACCTCCCAACCATGTTGAATTAATAGACACCACATCTTCACACGCCACAACCTGAAGTCATTAGACCCGTCGAATTTTTCGACGTCAAACTTCGCTATCGACGACATATTCTTTCTCCCTTGTTGCTAAAAATCCCTTCTTGCAAATCGATTTAATTAGAAGAACCCTAAACCTCGATCACGTACAAGCAAACCTGATCGTAATACTTAAAAACCCAAGCAAATCACGATCAAACTTGAACCACAAGAAACCCGCAACAAGTAACCTTTCACAAATACAACTTGGTTACCAAAAAAAAAAACCTCCACTATACGTTTTAAAAAAAAAACGAATAATAACTACAAGTTTTTTTTTCAATATAAAACCAATTGTTATTATTTATCCCCACGTGAAGTTTAATAATCAACCAATCAAAGTAAATGGTCTTGATAATTTATCTTCTTCTTCACATGTACTTTTATCTTCGTCTTCTCCTCCAACCTACAACTCGAAGAAACCGATCCGATGAAAACCTCGAACCCTTTTTCTTCCACGATACCTCTTGATCTAGCACCGATCTTCAAAGCCCCACGAACCTAGATCTCTGATACCACTTGTTGGAATCGACACCAACAACCCGAAGATCGATATGCGGAATCTAGATCGCTGTAAAGAAGATCGCAAAGATGCAACGAATGAAACCCAGAAGAACGACACAAAGGTAACCAAACGATTTACTTTATTATACCAATCGATTGATTACAGTAGAAAGAATAGAAGCTATGGTGTGTTTTGAGCATCACCCCCTCACCTCCTTTAATAAGGTGAAAGGGTCGGTTACAGACTCGGGCCAAGCCTAGTCGACACACTTACAATATATAAGGAAAGAAACCTAATCTAGTTGTTAACTATTATTAGTAATAATTTCAACACATAATAACCAATTTCAAAACATCATAATTCACACAAACACCCCCTTGATGTCCTTTGTAACTTTGTTGTAGAACTAAAGCAATCAATGAATCGAGTTATATAATTAAAACAACATGCAATTGGCATGCTTTACATAGAATAAATAGTTAGTAATATGTACAATAAAAATCAAAGAATTCCAATGAATCTATAAACAATATATGTTGACGCCATGAGGCATAATCACTTCATGCTTTCATGTTGTTTGAAGTTCTATATAATGTTGCAATCTTAAATTCCATGGCTAAAGTTCGAACAAAATCCAATTCAAAGTTCAAAGTTCGAATGCTATGATTGGTTTCATCGGAGGAGCGTATGAGAATGCTTGAGAAGATTATTTAGCGGCGTGGTACGTGCATTGCATAGTATGTTCTTCACCTTTTCTGTCATCTATTTCAAGCAACAATCAGCAATGAGAAGTTAGTACAACGAAGAAAAGTAATGATATTGTTTACTCCAATTCTAGGAAAGTGCCATACCTGTCCAAGGCTTCCGGTAGGATAAGGGACGACTCGACGATGATTGAGCACCCTAGGAGGAGATTTACGGTTAGTTTCATCACCATATGATTTGCTCCTACTTCTTGTGGTCATCGTCGGTGTTGCATCAAGAGGCCATCGTTTTTTCCTGGAACTTGATACCCTTGATTCCTCTCGAGGCGATTGCTTATTTATTGTACTAGACACCCTTGATTCATCTTCAGGCGATTGCTTATTTGTAGTACTAGATACCCTTGATTCCTCTTGAGGCGGTTGTTTATTTGTTGTACTAGATATCCTTGATTCCTCTTGAAGCAATTGTTCGTTCATTGTGCTAGATACATTCGATTCCTAGAACCACCACATACATCAAATTAATATCTGCTGTAACACGAAAATGTAAAATTAACTAACGTACTATAACATACCATAACATCCCTTCTGCTTCTAGTCGTGAAGTTGGGTGGCGAATCATGTCGCCATTGATTCTCAAGAACGCTAGGGAGCGACGACTCCTGGAAGAATTTCAAAAAACAAACATCAAATAACATGAAAATTAGACATATAAAAGGTAAGTTTATTATATGCGATTTAGTTTGTTACCAGAAACAAAACGGTCGCACAATGTTTGACAACTTCAAGATTCATTCGAACATCATCCAAACTCCTGAATATACACAAAGCAATCATTTGATTAGGTTGCTTTCATTAAAAACTACTCGCACACATGCCCCTTAATATATAAATTTGAACGTGAAATGAAATCAATGTACCTATGTTTTTGTTCACCGAGTCCAAAATACGAAGCCAAAGAAGCCATCTTCATATTTCCCGCTCTTTTCCCAAATTTTTCCGACAAAACCCATAAAGAATCAATCAACGCCACAGGCTCAGGCGCAGGCCGACCAATCTCCTCAAACGCTGCTTTGATCCTAACACAATCAAACCGTTGGATATTATGTCCAGCCCATATCCTACCATTTAAAATCTTGAATATCTTATCAGCAACTTCTTCAAAAGACGGAGCTTCAGAAACCGTCCCACGTGAGATCCCATGGTCTCGTGCTGGGTTTACTCCAACCACCGACAAGTCACCTGGCCTAATCAGCGTGCAATAGCTTTCAAGCTCGACTAGCTTTCGTGGACAAATCACCATCGCTCCAAATTCTAACACCCAGAATTTTTGGCCTGGATTGCGTGGCACGTTCGTTTCCAAATCAAAGAATACAATTTCATTCGACATTTCTTGCATCAAATAAATCTTACACTAAACCTTACGAGTTTCGCTGTATATCAAGCTAAATTGAGAAGTTGATATTGAGAATAAGATTGCATGAATTGGTACATATGCATATGTACATACATATATATAAGCACAAAGAATATATTAACGCATGGTGGATAGTTGATTTACTTGTAGTTTAAGTTAAACAATGTTAGGGTTTTAGAGAAGTCTTTATGAGGAAGTAAAGCTAATCCAGGTAAGAAACAATAGGAAACATTCTTCAATGTCTTTGCTGTTTATAAATTGTAAATATGGAAATATATGTTTCATGCAGAAATGATATACGGACTATAGCAACATGCATTGATTATCCATATACTTAACATTTAAAAGGTAATTTAAGGGTTAAAATTTAAAAATGTATTTTTTTTCAGGATTATAGAAATGAAAATAATTTTTTTTCTTAGGATTGTAAGGACCTTTTAGTTCAAGATTATTTATTTATTTTGTTTAGGATTATGGGTCGGATATGAAAATATTATTATGTCTAGATTTACAAAAGTAGCCCTTCATGGAAGCAAAGTGTAGTCATGCAAGAAATTGGTTAACTCACGTCTTACGTAATCTCGAACCCGGTTTGGATTACCTTAACAAGTGGCTTACGTTAATATGATTCGCATATACAAATTGACTTTGTGTATTTATCTGTGTTACCCGACCCGTTGTTATAATTAACTAAAGAAATCAAGATTAAGCGTGTTTAAAATATGGAACCCTAAACTAGACACATCATATTTGGGTTATTTCGAAATATTCTTGACTCAATTGCAATTCATTTAGGGGCTTGGTTAAACTGATGGAATGAGAATGAGTAAGAGTAAAAGAATACAAAGGAATGCAATGAGCATTCCTTAGTATTATAATTATCATTGTGAGTGTTTGGTTAATAGTCGTGGTAGTGATTAAAGATGGTGTCAACAACTGTTAGGTTGATTGTTAGGGTGATAGTCAGTGGTCACGACGATGACTCGATAGAGAAAGCAATTAATAAAATTAGTGGTGGTTAGTGGTGGTTGAGTACAACGACCATTACAGACGATTGCGGACTTGTGATAGTCGGCAGAGGTGGCGATCGAAGGCGGAGGTGGTAGTAATGGCGTGGTTTGGTGGTTATTGACGGATGATGGTTGCAATAAGCGGTTGTGGTAGTTGGTATAGATGGCGACAGGATGTGGAGGTTGTGGCACTGGCGATGATCAACGTTGTGGTAGTGGTGGCGGTGACGCCATCGGTAGTCGTTAATGATGGTGATAGAGTGTGATGGAAGCATCGATAGAGGTGGTGGTGTGGTGGTGGTATCGGTGACACCATTAGTAGCCATTAATGATGGTGATAGAGTGTGGTGGTGACACAGTAGAGGTGGTGTGGTGGTGGTAGCGGTGACGCCATCAGTAGCCGTTAATGATGGTGATAGAGTGTGGTGGCGGCATCGATAGAGGTGGTGGTGGTAGCGGTGACGCCATCAATAGCCGTTAATGATGGTGATAAAGTGTGGTGGTGGAATCGGTAGAGGTGGTGGTTATTGGTGGACAAATACACACTTGAATCTACAATGATGTTGGTGGCGGTTGTGGTCGATGGTAGGGATGATGATTGTGTGACGCGTTACCATGGTGAGGTAGTAGCTGCCTGTGGCCGTGCTGGTGGTGGCGTCTAAAAGTGACGGCGTTAGAGAGTGTTGGTGTCGAAGAGTGGTGGTGACGTTGGGAGGGTGGTGGTAGCGACAATGGTGGTAGTCAGTGGTGGTGGCGGCGTCAGAGAGTGGTGGTGTCGGAGAGTGGTGGTAGCGTTGGGAGGGTGGTGGTAGCAACAATGGTAGAGGTCAGTGATGGTGGTAGTAGTAGGTGAAGACACACATATACATACGTCAATCTATTACCTTGAATCCATTACCATCAATTTACAGGGGAATGGTTCATTACCTATTAGTGGGTAATGATTAATTATATTTTCCTTAACCAAGCATTATTAATCATTTCCATTCTCATTCCTTACCCCTAATACTTTTAACCAAGCACACCCTATTCGACGACTACTACTTTATGTATGGTGCGAAATTCAGCTAATGGCTTTATCGGTTTGTTTGTGGTTCTCGTGTTCTGTTTCTAGTTGTTCAAGTTATCCTCTTTAAAGTAAACTCGAAAATCGAACCAGATTTATAATCAAGCCCAGATTTGGCTATGGGTTTTGTGGGCGACGGTTCAAGAGCGACCCAAGAGAAAGGGCATCATTTTTCATGTCCATATACTTGTAGAAACTAGTAATTGACACACTTTAAACATATTTAATCTACATTACGTAATTTACGTATTATATCTTTGACCAATTCAAAATAGATCGATGTAATAAAGAACAATACTTTATTTACGCACACACAATCAGGCATTTAATTAGTTTTCTGACTTTCAAAGGTTTTTCTTTTATTTTCATTAAACAATCATTCGATCATCATCACCGAAACGGCTGTTAGGGTGCGTGCCCGTTTGGGAACGGTTTGGGAACGGGAACGCTGACGAAACGTGCTCGAAAGGTATTCATCCCGTATCCTTTTTGGCCGAAACGTATCCTTCCCGTATCCAGCTCGTATCCATATAAGAGGGGAGATATCTTCTATTTGATATTCAAAGCTTTTTCCTGAAATCATAAATTAAGAGAGGGAGAAGAAGACTGCTAAAAATGAGGTGAAAGGTGGAAGTAAAAAAGAAAAGACAACATAAGACCATAAATGATATCGGAAAATGGTCCACACTAATATATTAATCTATCCATTACTCTTACGAAATAAATTTTTGTTTTTATCTGTTATTGTACTTTTGATATACGTCAGATGTTTCTAATGTGAGTCAATATTTTGTCCAAATGTCTTGCAAGTTACATATAAATAAGAGCTATTGTTTTAGTTTAAAAACTAAGTTAAATTTAAGTTCAAATTGACTCTTTCAGAAAAGAATCATGTATTTTCGTTAATACATGTCGTTCCAATTATTTTCGTTAAAAACTAAGTCAATATTTTGTCAAAAAAGTTTCGTTAATATATTTTATTTTTTTTATATTTTTTACCGTATCCATGCCGTTCCCGTATCTTGAATTTTTTATTTTTGCCATTCTCCCTTCCCGTATCGTTTCCATATCCCCCTGCCGTTCCCCTATCAGTGCAACCTAGATCATCATCACTCATCAAACGGACATAAACATAAAACTTATGAGTTCAATTCGAAACGAACAAGGAATCATACGAATCAAACGATCGTCCTTTTTTCTTTTCATCAGTTTTAATCAGGTACTATTGTTTCATACTTATTATTTTTGCTTTATAGGTGATATTGTTCCATACGTATTATTCTTGCTTTAGTAATAGACACAAGAGAATTATACAATTTTACACTCAAGATTATCATATTAGGTCGTTCACAATCGTCGGGTGCCCAAAATAAAAAAGGAAAAAAATCAGCGAGAATCTGAGCGACCTGGGGCCTTGGTGTCCGTCGGTTGGATATTTTTAACAAGGCGCTTATGGTGACTCATATTTGGAAGTTTTTCACAAATAGGGAGTCTCTTTGGGTTAAGTGGATTCACGTATATAAAATCACGAACCGCAACTTTTGGGATCTTCCATGCAGGGGTAACTTGACGTGGGGGTGGAGGAAAATTCTTCAAACTTCACTCATGTATTCGTGAGTTCTTTTGTTTCAAAATTGGTGATGGTTCCAACATTTCGGTCTGGTTTGATAATTGGTGTGATTTGAGTCCTCTTGACAAGTTTATCTCGCCAAGGGATAGGTCTCGTGATGGACTTAGTCCTTCATCTTCTATTGCTAATGTATTTGGTGATGATGGTTCGTGGCCGAATGAGCTTCAAGTAAAATACCCCATGTTACTATCTGCGCCGAGACCTGTTATTGCTACAGGGGTCATAGATCAGCTGGAATGGCGTTGTTGGAATGGATTATTTGGCCCTTTCAATGTTCAGTCGGTGTGGCAAGTTCTTCGTCCACGTGATCTCAAAGTGGAGTGGGCTAATGTGGTATGGTTTTCTAACTGTATACCTAGACACGCATTTAATCTCTGGTTGATTATCAAAAGGAAGTTGAAGACTCAGGATATGATGTGTCACCGGGACGTCATGAATGGGCTTGGTACTAGCTGCCCGTTATGTGAGTCTGAACCGGACTCGCACGAACATTTGTTCTTTGCGTGTCCTTTTTCTAAGTAGGTTTGGATGAAGGTGAGGAATATGGCGGGTTTGTCGCAGGTACATCCGAATATCCATGATCTTATGTCCTTCTTAATCCCTACGGCGCATAAGAGGAGATCAAGGAATGTTATTGCTAAGTTAACGTACTTTATATGGCAAGAGCGGAATGTGAGGTTATATAGAGGGTCCAAAAGATCGGTCTGCCAAGTTACTGATTGTTTATTAGCTGTTGTTCGTTTTAAATTGGTCTCATGTAGGCTTAAGCGATCTATGGATGCTTTGGAGGTTATGAAGATATGGAAGATTTCATTGCGCTTCTTACCTAATTCGATGTGTGTGTTCCTTTGCTTATATTCTGTTAGGTGGTTTTTCCCTATTGGTGTAATAGGTTATGTATTGAGTAATGTAGAAACTAGAAGGGGGGGGGGGGGGGGGTTTAATAGTTTCTAATCGGTTTATCTCCTAATTAAAATTCCTTTCAATTAGGTGAGTGCACAAAACTATCTTTTACTTGAAAGCTAGTTGCATAATGATTAGGTTCAATTCTAATGCATTAACAATGTGTAGTAAGTATAATGATAATGAATGTAAGTAAGGAGTAAGGAAAGAAACGACCTAGTAGGAAGACACCAAGATTTATAGTGGTTCGTCAACAAGGCTCTATCCTCATTCCTACTCCACTCCTCGAGTACACCTTACTCGAGATTTCCACTATATCCACAAGCTCCCTTCTTGGCGGAGAAACCCTTACAACGTCGCTTACATTATTTTCCGACACTAAGCTAAATGTCGAGACCTAATATTAGCTAGGACCAATCTACACAACGTCGCCCACTTCACTATTTTACGACACAAGGCTAGATGTCAAGTTCTAATCCAAAGCTAGAACAAATCTTCACAACGTTGCCTACTTAACCATTTTCTGACACAAGCCTAGATGTCGAGTTCTAATCCAAAGCTAGAACCAATCTTCACGACTCTTCACTTTGAAGCTAAGTGAGAACTTCACACAACACAACTACATATCACTTTATAGTTTAGTGAGAACTCACAAGACAAAACCACATCACTTTATAGTTTAGTGAGAACTAACAAGACACAACCACATCACTCTATAGTTTAGTGAGAACTAACAAGACACAACAACATCACTTTATAGTTTAGTGAGAACTAACACAACTAATTACAACTCAACTAAACATATCCAAGTACACACATGTAACTTGGATCTACTTAACATAAATCCAAGTACACACATGTGCAATGGATTTACACAACTCTAATCCAAGTATTCACAAATAGCTTGGATGAACACAACTAGTCCAAGTATTCACAAATATATTGGATCTACACAAGACACAAATAAACAAATGATGAACATGACTAGATCTTTAGGAGAAGGTGATCTTCATCAATGTTACATCTTTAATCACATCACAAGTGTGTGAGTGATCTTCTCTTTGGACAAGGTAAAGAAGGAGATCAAGAGGATAATCATGAGTAAACATACTTAACACATTAAGTGATCATTTGCAAATGACTAGGATTAGATAAGAGAAAGAAGACTGAAAGAGATGTCCAAAAAGGATTAAGGAGAATGCAGATTTGATCCACTATTTATAAGACAAATGTCCAACGGTTATATTTGCCCGCGGTTCCTTATTGGACCCCGCGGTTCCTTATCGATAAGGAACCGCCGTAGGTGCTAAGGTACCGCCGACGTAGAGTCCGCTCCTTTTTGTCTTTTAGTGAATTTGAAATATCTGAGGCTGTTTAAACCTTCCAAGGATATTCTTATGGCATTTGGAATATGCCATATTCAAATTTGTATTTTCATTTTAATAAAAACATTTTCTTAAAAAATATAGTTTATTAAAAATCTTTTGTTACATTTGACAAAAGTGAGTTTTAAGGATAATCACTTTTATGATCACTAAGCATGATTAAGATATGTTAGTGTAATGATTATTACCTTGATGATAGTGTTTGTTAGATAATTCGTTTTATGATTGTGTTTGACAATAAATGTCTTTGTAATTAGTCGTGATCAAAACTAAGAAAGATTAATTAATATTAACAATGTTTTTAGGCATTGCTTTGCATTAACAATCTCCCCCTTTTTGATTACGACAAACTATAAACTCATTTACGTAAAATACAAGTTTATTCGAATTATTAACGAGTTTATCACTATCATTTCTCCCCCTTTGTCGAAGCAAAAAGGTTAGCACAAGTCTTTGAAGAACAAAAGAACCGGACTTTTGCTAGTAGCTCCCCCTTGGTGCTTACTCCCCCTTGCTTGGGGCACCAAGTAAATGAGCTAAGGTGACATGCTACACAAAGGTTAGAAGAAAGAAAAGAAACACCAATGTATGTATGTGCACTACTTACTAACTAAATTGAGAAGGAGAAGGAAAAGAAATCTCAAATTAGAAGCAATCATTTGCTAAGTATGTCCAAAGAGTGTGTATTGATAACATCATAGTTCAATTGGTAGAATAAAGGAAGAAAAGAAACATCCAAACCAATCAAAGATAATTTAAAATGTCAATGGGTTAAAATTTAGAATTTATGGAGTCACCTATAATTAATTTTAAGTTTTAACCATGATCAACTCTTTAACTAATGTGTGAAATAGAATTAGAGGGAAGAATAACACACATAACATTCATATTACATAAATATGAAATAACATACAAGAGAAATATTCATACACACAATATGAATATTTAAAGCAAAAAATATGGAAAATAGACCACAAAGCATAAACTACTCTAATAGTGATAATCTTCCAAGATTGCTTAAGTTTTATTGACTCAAACAAGTAAAGTACAAAATGTGCTTTAGTTGGAAAAGAAAGACGACGAAGCATCATTCGAAGTTTTGTTCACGGGAACGAAAACTTTGAGAGGAGGTTGAGTGAGGAGGAATTCAAGAAAATTTAGCTTGTCATAGATATGAGCAAGTTCAATTTGTTGAAAACGACAACAAGCACACGAGGAACCATGATGCAAAAAAAAGTCGTTAGATGGGGGAGGTCCATCAAGATTAGAGGTTGGAGGAGAGGGAGATAATGGATAAGAGATGTTTTCACAATGCCTAGTGAAGCTGGGGAAATAAGATAGGTCATTGAGATTAGGAGAGGTGAATGGTTTGGTGGTGGTGGTGGAAGAATTTCCTTTTCTCCGGTAATTGGATTTATAGAGTAAGTCTCATTCCAATATTGAATTGGGGAGAAAGAGGAATTCTTGGAGGATTTTGGAGAAGAAGAATCATGAGGATTCTTGTTCTTTTTGATCCAAATGGGTTTAACCGAGATTTTCGGTTTCTTTGAAAGCTTAGAAGAAGGAGCTTTAGGTTGAGAAGTATGTGACAAAGAAATGTCAAGGTTAGGAAAAGAGGAATTAGGCATTATGAGGGATGAAGAAAAGAACTCCCAAAAGAGAAGAATTTAAAGAAAATAGACAATGCAAAGATTTGAAATGAAAAAGAAAGGTTTTAGGAAATGTTTAGCCAAAGTGGGTAAACAAAGAATCTAACCAAAACAGTGGTCAAATAAGAAAGACAAAAAATAATCCAATAACGGCTTTACTGTGCGCGGTTCTTTAAAATAGCCCGCGATTCCATATCGATATGGATCCGCCTGGAGGCTAAGGAACCGCGTCCAATGGACTGCAAATCTTGATTTTCAAAAGTTTTGGAGAAAATTAAGACTTTTTCAAAATTTTGCAAATCTTGGATTTTTACCTCTTTTAGCACTAGAGTATGCTAGGGTTGCATAAAAGCAACACATTCACAAAGTATGTCTTGACAAAGGGTGACAAAATATTTAGATAACATTTTGGTCCAATTTTAAGTCAAGTTTTTAGAGGTTGTAATAGATTTAGGTTCAATTTTAAATAAATTGAAGTTGTTTTGATGTGATCACATAAATTAAAGAACATAAAAACAAAGTCCATAAATCATCCACATGAGAAAATCATGAGAGAAAGGAAAGTAAATACAAGAATTAAAAAGACAATTAACTACTACAAAGACAACTAACAACTAGCTCTTGAATTCATAGATCTCTTTAGCTTGACCTTCTTTTAAAAACATGTTATTTTGAAAATCATCATTCATCTCCTAGGAGGAGGCATGGACAACAAGACAAGCAAAAAATCATGCAACCTTCTATGAAGACCAAGCATCTCCATCCTTAGGTTTTGAATGATGTAATTATTATAGAGACAACATGGGCAATTTGCACCATGAGCTTCTAAGAACCCAAAGAAAAAAGGATCACCCATGAAGTGAGGGATAAGAATGCCCAAAATAGGAGCATTAGTGTTAGAGGGTGGAGGAGGTGGTGGAGGCATAGTGTCCAAGGGTGAGATGGGAGAATTTGGTGGAGTGAAAGGAGAGGTGACCAAAGGCTCAAGTACAAAGGGGATACTTTGTAGAGGTTGAGGTTGAGAAATCCCATCCAAAGGAAGACTAGGGGTGAAAGGTGAAGAAATCTCATTCATTCTTGATTGGAATGAAGAGGAGGTAGAACCATGTGAATGGTTGGTACCATGGGTTGAGTTTGTCTTGCATAGAGCAAGGGGTGGTGAAGGTGAAGATGAAATGAGAATGGGAGAGATCTCATTTTTTGGGAGTGTGAAAAGATGAAGAACCAATGTTAGGTATCTTGATCTTAATTTTGAGGCTTCTTTTTGAGGAGGAGGTTTTGAAAGAAGTGGATGTTCTAGTAGACACCATGGTTGTGTGTTAAGGTTTAGAGAAGAGTTGAACGAATGAAGAACACAATCAACATGAGAGGGTTTAAGAAGAGAAGGGAATCATCCAAACTATTAATGGGTTAAAATCATTTTAGGTGAATAACGAAATTAGTTACCCTAGTTTAGGAAAGTGCAGGTTTTTCAAAATTTTTTATCAAAGTTTTACACAGATTAAGGAAAACAGTGTAAAGCAAAGATTCTGTCAAAACAGGAACAGGCGGCTCCTTACGTAGGTCCGCGGTTCTTTATCGCTAAGGAACCGCGGGTTCGATATGGAACCGCGACCAGTGGTGACAGAAAAGTGCACTTCCTCAAACTTTGGTCAGCCCAGATTTCACACATGTAAATAACAAGCCAAAGTGAACTATAAGTAAAAATCTAGGAAGCTAACAAACACATAATATGCACAAAGCAATGAAACTATTAGGATTAATATACTAATAATCCAAACATAAAGTATTAGTTAATATACACACATAGAAGAAAAGAAAGCAAATGTTCAACACATAACATGTTTAACAACATGTTCTCCTTGAATTAAATCAAAGTCTTTATCTTGTTTTCTTGCCAAGTCCCTTGATCAAATTCCCCAAGTATTTGAATCCCTTTCTTGACTCTACTCGATGATCAAACAACTCACCTCGAGTCCTATGATTTTCACGGTAGAGACACTCCATGTTGAGGTCTTCCGGTACTTCACTAGTAGAATGGTGAGGAGGAGGAGCTAAGTCTTCAAGTCTATCCATGAATGAGTTTGTGGATTGACGGGAGTTACTTGAAGAGCCGACATGAGTACTAGTACCAATGTCACCACCATCACTTGGTGACATATCAAAGTCCTCATCATCGGACTCTCGTTGATCATGCTTTCTCGAACCTTTATCACTTATAGGCTTTCTTTCATATACCTCTTGAATAGGTAACATCACTTGTTGAACCGGTTGAAAGCGAGAGAAGTCAAGGAAGGGAAAATCATGAACAACCCTCTTAAAGAGGCGAGTAAGAAGCATAGCATAGGGTAAATTTGTTTTGGGTTTGGAAAGAGCATAATTAATTCGTCGAGCGATATAGTATGCCAAGTTGTACTTGGTTTCGGTAAAGATGCAAAATAGCATATGCACCATACACGCCGAAATGTGATCCCGGTTCCCACCAAGACAAAATACATTCTCCCTAAGGATCTCGGCTCAACGAACCATATAATCCTTAAGGTCGCTCGAGAGAACCTCATAACGATTTACAAGTCGTTTATTAGAATGAAGGCTTCTCACAACGTTGCCATCACGCTCTTTGGAAATGATTTCAAGGATAAAATCGAGATCAATTTCATAGTGGTCATTTGGAGGTTTATCGTTGGAATCATCAAGAGCATCAAGTCTCCATTTGTCCGTGAAACGACAAGTACCCTCAAATGACACACCAAGAATTTGACCAAAGGTTTCGAGAGAGTATTGAATGACTTGATCATTCAATAAGAATCTAACGAATATTCTACCATTGAATTCAAAGACATAATAGGTGCTAAAGAACTCTAAAAGAAATACTGGATATATCTCTTCATCTATGTAAAGCAAACAATCAAACCCCGTAGGCTCAAACATAGATTTGATATAGTCATAACCTGTAATTTCTTCATCAACAGTTCTACCCTCATGGAAACAACATTTTGAAAGAGATGGATAGGAGTTTTGGAGTTGGGTAGAAGCAACAATTTGAGAAAGGTTTGGCATATATCGTCTAGTGTTTTGATGATCTCTTTGGTATCTTGAAGGCATGATTTGTACCTAAATACAATAAACAAAAATATTTCTCCAATCACTCATATGAAAAATTAAAAATCAAAATTTCAAAAGATGAGAATGTGATTCATCAATAGCTTGACAAACAAAGAATTAATCCTTGTCATTCTCATGCTCACAATGTACCCATTTCATCATTGATCAAAACATATGAACTATGTAAAATCAATAATGAACTAGAACATTGTTTTTTTTCAAAACAAGGTTTTTAGGTAAGCATTTAACAATGCCATTACCAACTTGTTCATGAGTTCATATCAATTCCATCAATCAACCAAATTATTTAGTCAAAATTCGGATTTGTTATACAAATGGGTTTTAGTGAAACCTTAATGAATATGAACCTAAGGAATCATAGTAACAATACTATGTCAACTCTTATTCCTAGTAAGGTTCTAATTCAATGTCAATTTTAAAAATCCCCAATTATGAATGTATGAACCCTAGAACAAATTAGATGAAATTGAAAGAATTAACTTACAATTAATTGATCTTGGATGATGGATGCGTGAAACCCACGAACTTGAATCAATTAATTTGAGTGATTGAAGGTTTTTGAAGCTTCAACAATGGTGGAAAAACAAGAGAAAACCGTCGGCTGTGTGTGAAGGAGAGAGAAGGTCTAGTTTGAAAAAGTTATTTTAATAAAACTGGCACTCTGACAAAAGATTTTGCCGCGGTTCCTTATCGATAAGGAACCGCGCCTTTGAGCCGCCAGAGATAAAGAACCGCATACAGAGGCAGGTTTTATCAAAGAAATACAATGAATTTTTGAAAACCAAAATTTTTAAAATACTTAAAAATATATCTTAAACCTTTTAGGATATCATTGGACCACCACAACACTAGGTAATAATGCCTTGTTGAAGGATTACGAGTTGAATCGAGATAGGAAAAGACCGAAACGAACAAACGACTACTCGTAGCAAAGAAGCAAAGGGAGAGGAGTCAAGGGAAGTGAATCAAGACCAAGAATATCGCTCAAGAGACAAATGACATTCTTCAAATTGAGGAGGTGAAGAGCTTGTGTCATATATAGTGGTTTAAGATGTGCCTTTCCGGCGAAAGTCTAAACGGCTTTGGTAATGAATTATACCATGCAATCTTGATGCATAGAATAAAATCATTTTCAAGAGTAGTCTTATTCTATTTCAAAATATAAGCAAAGTATAGATTCACTTTCTCTTCCACATGATCGGATAATTATTGCTAGAATTAACAATAACAATATCCTTGGAATATTTCAATTCCAAATGTGTAAAATCCACGTACAACTTAATGAAGTAGTTTGGTATCTCAAGGGATTCACCAATCATCCTAGAGATGAGTTTAATTGCACAAGTTACACATGATATAGGGCCTACTAACTGTAAGGGTGCAAACCATGGAAATCATGCTTGATACTTTAAGCTTCTACTAACTCACCCTACATCTCCATAGTGAGTTAAGTATCCAAGCAATGAAGGTTTGAGAGGGAAAAAGGGAAGAATTGCAGACCACAAATAAATGTCAAGGCAAGATGCCAAGAACAAGCATATAGTCAATTAATGATCAAAAGAATGATCAATAGGGCGTGTGGAAGAACGAAAGCGTACCTTAGCCACAAATTGCATTCCGAGCTTTCAAGGAATCGATGCAAAGCCCAACTATGACTAATAGTGACTACTAAGTCTTCAAAGACTAGTATCACTCCTACCCATCTTGATATCATCATTCAATGATGTTGGAAATCAAAGAAGATGAGTCTTCTACAAGTGTAAGTAACTCATCCACATTCAATAGAATGATTTATCTTCATGAGTACCTACACACAATGTAACACCCCCGAATTTATACAATTCAATACAGCGGAAGAGTCGTTGGTGTTACGGGATAGCACATTACTCACATCATAGACAACGCTTAAAAATCGCGTCGTTTAATAATAAAGCATTTCCATTCATAAATATCAAATTTACATAGATCCCAAGTCATAGTATTTCATACAATTTTTACAAAACATTTGAATGGAAATTTGTTATTTAAGTGCGGGCCATGAATTCTTGTTGTCTTCCCGAGAATTACCTTCAAGTACCTGAGATAAAACATGTTAAAAGAAAAGGTCAGCGAAAACGCCGAGTGAATTCATAGAGTTTAATAAAACCATTAATATATCATCGGTATATAATTATTACCGAAAATCATTTTGTACAAATCTTTGTAATAGGCCATAAAATAGCCAAAGTCATTTTATACAAATCCTTATCAAAAATCATAATATAGGCTTTTGCCTTCAAAATCATTATACGAACCATTGTCGTAAAAACATCATACAATATGTTTTATAACGTTGTATAGAGTTAAATAAAAACCGTTATATGAATATGTTTATGTAAAACCAAAACACGAACATAATATCAATAATAAGACCCCGTATTGCTAGTCAGGCAATATATCGTAATTCAGTGTGTATAGCAGTATTTCATTATTTGGATTATTATAAGCCGCATGACATTGTTACCTTACTACTACAAACAACGGGTAGCTAACCTGAAACTCAATTTGCCCATCTAAGTTAGCGTGGCGTCACAAAAATCATGCTATGGAAATCTTCTCATACATAAATTCGCTTACCAATCAATGTGGCACGACGGGGATCAACCGTCAAGGCGCGAACTGGGGTGATCCTCCCCAAATAGTACTATTATATGCATAAGCGTCTACCAAATCCCGGTAGTTCACAATTCATGCTAATGGGACTTTTAGTGACATAACCTAACTAATAATAATCCATTTTATTTCATTCATCGGGTCATATAATCATTCATCGGGTCATACAATCATTCGGGTCCATATCAATAAACAAATAATCAGGAATACTAGTGTCCTATTTTATTAAAACTAA
Organism: Glebionis coronaria; assembly: GCA_025667525.1. Classification (NCBI taxonomy): domain Eukaryota; kingdom Viridiplantae; phylum Streptophyta; class Magnoliopsida; order Asterales; family Asteraceae; genus Glebionis; species Glebionis coronaria. The sequence continues at coordinate 37,691,685 of CM046878.1, forward strand.
CATGTTATCTCCCTCGCAGGTTTATAAAACATTTCATAAAACATTTAAAAGAGTGCGAGGCTATGAACTCACATGGATTGAGAAAGGCAGGTTATCGGCGATTTGGATGTACGATACGTGCTTCAATCACAGAAACCTAGACAAATAATAATCGTCTTAGACTCTTGTCCAATGACTTTATAAAAACAATAGCTATGTATACATATGATGATTCTATAAATATGATGATGATCAAGTGGGATTGTACATCTTCATTTACCCATTATAGTGTTATGTGTTGGTAACTTTTTATACTAGTTTCACTAGTTTATCTTGTTTACATGTTAAGGCCCAATAAGCCCATTATAAGTCCATTACCTTATATTAGTCCAATTAAACTTTTATTATCAGGCCTATACTCACATGTTGGGCCCAAGTGGGTTAAGCCCAATGAGTAAGTTCATTAGTGTTTAGCCAACTTGTCGGGTTAATAGTCCAATAAGGCTATTTGGCCCGTTAATGTCCATAAGTTATAAAGCTCGGGTTTTATCGATTTTTACTTGTTATATAAGTTTATACATCAGTATGTGAGTTTATAAAAGTTTACATTAGACGGGTCCGACCGTCTAAGTTTTATTTGACAAAAACGTAATCTTTCGGTTTTAGCCGAAAAGACGTAAAACTTATGTATATAGTTTTATAACTTGGAAAAACATTTATACTTGTAATTTATATAAAATGTCTCATTTTAATATCAATATATATAACTTCTTTTATAATTATTATTAGTAACTAGTGGGTTCTATATATGTATATTTTATAATTACATAATTTTGAGTGCTTATATTATATACTATTTATTTTATAAAATCTGTCCTAAATATTTAGTACACTAAAATGTCCATATCTAGAGTTCTATAAGGAGATAGGACCCCAAATTTTTATAGCAGAAACTACATGATATGTGCTTCATTTAACTCTTTTATAGATACTGATGAATCAGCTTCAAAGTATTTTAATAAATTCGTCCAAAACAGTCTATGCAGATTTGCACTCCAATATTGTTTTGATCATATCTCACTCATTTTTAGGATTCCATTGTATGATCAAATCTCACATGTGTATAAGACTTAATATTTACTGTATATTGATTCGTCTATACCATTTTATCAGTTTAACAAATGGTTTTTTACTGTTTCATACAGCCTAATAATTTAAGCAAGATTTTAACCTTTTTACATGTAGTTTTCAATCTTTTTAACCATGTTTATCAACACATGATCCCCACACAACCTTTTTATCATCATTCATCATCATATACATATACATAAATAAAGAAAATACAAGATTACATATTCAAAATAACAACAAGGATAGGAAGAACAATCTCTATACTACCAAATTGATGAAAAGATGGGGTTGATGATGAACAAGACTTGGTTTTAGGTAACCAATCTTATGAGATATCAACACCATTTCTAGGATCACCAAATATTTGTATACTTCTCCAAAAATCAGCCCTTGATCTCCATAGAAACTCCTTTCTAGTTGTTAAAATCACCCCCAATCAACAAGTCTTCAAAAGGACATCATCATATGTGTGGATAACACATGATTTCATGGTTAACTTTTGATCAACGTGGATGTTTTATGGTGGTGGTGGACGGCAATGGTGATGAGTGAGAGAGAAATGTGTGTGTTTTGCATGTATAGAAATGAAGGGAATGGTTTAAGCTTAGCTAGTTAGTGGTTTTGTTATTTTGGTCAAATAAAGAGGACATGTGTCCTTCCTTTACTTAATAAGTTGATACCTTTGAGGTGTGTTGGCTTATCTTAGCTGTCCCATATTGGGGGTGGGGCAAAACTTGTTTTGTCTCATCCCCAATTATTTACGGGTACTCCTCGATTCTAGTTTCCTCGATTTACGTGCCCTCGGGTTGTTTTACGAAATACGTTTTTATAAATTATGAATCAACGGCACAAAACGAATCTAATAAAAATTGTCTCATCAAAAACGGAGTTCGAAAACGTAAATACGTAATCCTAGGGTTTCCGGTTTAGTCGTAAAAGACGTTAAATTATGTACGTAAGTCCTAATCTCTTCTCGTAAATTTGTGAGTTTATGAACCAACAAAAATTTAAATCCCAAAATAATATTCACGGATAAATTTATTTCCTGAAATGTCGGACTGTCACCAAAAATGGTGTATGTAAACGTAAGCACGTAACGTAGAATCCTCCGGTTTAGACGTAGTCGATGCTACTTCAAGACGTAAACCCAAATTTCTTCCCATAAATGAGTGAGTTCATAATATAACATTAAAATAATGTTTTTAAATAATACTTGAGAATAAAATATCAACCATAAATTGACGGATTGTCACACACCAAGATGCAAACTAGGAGATAGATTTCAAGAGTAAATCTAAAATGCATTAATACTACTAATTTAAGTAATATGCAATATTAACATTTTAAAAGGCTTATTTTCAACAAAAAATAGTTTTGGCCAAAGAAAAACTTTGGTACAACTTAACCTTTTACTTTCAGGAGACAATGGATCGATCCAAGTTTTAAAGTACAATATACTTCAAAGATCTTGTATCACCATCGCTCTGATACCAATTGTAGAAACTAGAAGGGGGGGGGGGTTGAATAGTTTCTAATCGGTTTATCTTCTAATTAAAATTCCTTTCAATTAGGTGAGTGCACAAAACTATCTTTTACTTGAAAGCTAGTTGCATAAGGATTAGGTTCAATTCTAATGCATTAACAATGTGTAGTAAGTATAATGATAATGAATGTAAGTAAGGAGTAAGGAAAGAAATGACCTAGTAGGAAGAAACCAAGATTTATAGTGGTTCGGCAACAAGGCTCTATCCTCGTTCCTACTCCACTCCTCGAGTACACCTTACTCGAGATTTCCACTACAATGAAATTGTGATTGCACATAAAAATCTTATATAGTTTGTGTTTGGATGTTATTTATGCCCTCTATTTAAGTTACATATTATGTGTTATAAGTAAAGTGCAATCGATAGAGAGATGATAGTAATTGTTGATAGATTTATAGACGTGATCATGATATCTTAAGATAGACGAGAGTTAAATAAAAAACTCTCAAAATAATTCTTGTAAATTGATACAGGATCATGATTTTGAACAACATAACATGTCATCATCAATATTACAACTAATAAACATAATTAAATGTTGAAGGACACGTACTCATCCTTAGATATATACTTACAATGCTCCCAGGTTGTGATTCATTCAGATTCACAAAACAATGTCATCAAGGTCAAATCTTAAAAAATAATTTATTTACATCACATAGCAACGTCACTCGCTTCATCCACAAATTGTCAAAACATATATTTGATAATTAGCAAGTATAATAACTATAATTTTTCGTGAATAGCTCAATTGTAAGCATCAAAAGCTAAATAATACAGTAGTATTTATGTCCATGCGATATAAAATTATTAAAACCATAAATAATAGATTAAAAAGCCCGTGCGCTATATTGTTTGGATGTGCTTTATCTATATAATCGTCATGATAATTGCACAATCGAATGTTTGAAAAATTGTCTAAGCGAATCTTAAACCTACGTGTAAAACGACCATGAAATAATCAAATCTCATAATTGTCGCATAATTCCTAAATCCTTTTTTCTAAACCCAAATACTTGACTCCTAGTTGAAACTTCTAGGAAAAACTTCGAACTAAAAGGGCGATCAATCTCTAAAAAGCATATTAAAATGTAGATCCTCCTTTTTTCCACTGACGGTATACTTATTGCAAGCGAGCTCTAAATTTACATATAAGACAACAAGAACCAGATCCACTTCACCCAAATAATCTACAAGTTATTCTTTCATTTTAAGAAACATAAGAATCAAACATGCTTGATTCTTGAATACAGAAAATTAAATTAATAAAATAAATGATTAAAGACTAAAACAACCAGATAATGAAATATCTTAGACACAGTTCCACGTCATAGTTGAAAAGATGCAACCTTTTTAGTTCTGAAAATACCCAACAAATCAGAACTAAGACCATATGATGTATCTAACCTTAACATTTTGTTCACCAATTAAGCACCAGACATCACCCTCATAACTACATTTTCATAGTCTAAACAAGACATAAACCATTAAACCATCATCCACAATGGCATATGCTGTTTAGAGAGGGCATAATTATGACAAAATTTTCCCCTTCACAATACATGAGGGGCTCTTCCAGTCTAACTACATTTCCCATACTTGTGCAAACAAAGACTAAATAGTAGCAACAACCTCATTATTAAGATCAAAGCTTCCTAGAGGAATGAACATCACTAAACAAGAAACACACACCTTCATACATATCCAGCTTAAAGAGGACTAAGAAGTGTCATCTTTAACCACCCTCTATTCCTTTCAACATGCTATGCTCACCCAGATCATTTACCCTACACAATGCTAGACACCTACATTATGGTACATCTATCTGTGCAAGAGCCCAAAATGATCCAATTAGAACTCAAACCCTCCCCTGGTCATTCCGATGAAACTATGAAGATCAAATGGGAATATTACCGAGGAAACTTCAAGGTACTAGGTCCTAACAATTTTAATGGTTTGCAGTATAGAGCTATTATGTGTTTGTTGATAACAACTTACAAAAAAGAATGATCAAATTCCAAAGATTCAAAAAAATAGCCTTATCCCAAACACCCTCTTAAACCTTGTTGTGATGAAAATTGATATTCCAAATATTTTCCACCTGTTTTCCTGACATGGACAGGGGTATTTTCCAAACACCCTCTTAAACCTTTTGATCACACCACATGTGGCATTTCCACTTGGCTTTGAAGCAAGATTATCAATTACCACTATCCATGTCAAACCATCAAGGTTTATTTTGGTTAGATTAGAGAATCCTTCCTATAAGGGATGGAAGAATTCACACTCAAAATGATCATGAGTTTCACCCCCTTATTTCATAAAGGACATACCAACATATAATATATAACGATTACGAATGGTGATCTAGTTTAGTTCATGGTAGTCGATACACAATCTCATGCTACCGTCTTTCTTCTTGACGAACAGAACCGGTGCACCCCATGGTGATACACTCGGGCGAATAAAACCTCGTTCCAGAAACTCTTGTAGTTGATACTTCAACTCCTTTAACTCTATGGGAGCCATGCGATAAGGAGCTTTGGATACAGGTTTAGCTCCCGGAACAAGCTCAATGCCAAACTCCACCTCGCGCATCGGAGGTATACCTGGAAGTTCTTCTAGAAATACGTCAGTAAACTCAGAAAGAATCGGCTGGTCATGGATAGAAGGAACCTTAGAAGTTGTGTCATGAATGGTAGCTAGGAAACCTTCGCAGCCATGAGATAACAACGCATGTGCTTGTAAAGCAGAAATAATTTGCACAGATTTTTCCTGGTAGGAAACCATTATCAATGTATTCAGAAGCCTGAATATCACCGAATATGACCCGATATGAATGGCAATCAATTGTGGCGTGATGTGCTGCTAACCAGTCCATACCCAGAATCATATCAAACTCATACATGTCCAACGGAAGTGCGTTAACAAGACAAATCTTGTCATCAAAATCTAGAGGAAGGTCTCTATACACATGGGTAATGCGAACAAAGTCTCTCATAGGCGTGAATATACTTAACACGTTATCAAGTAATGTAGGTGTTATATCGATACGAGCAGCAAATGTGGTAGATATTACTGAATGAGTCGCACGCGTATCAAACAGAACGCAAGCAGCATGTCCAAACATAAATAGTATGCCAGTAATGGTACCTGGAGCCTTGTTGGCTTGGTCCCTGATTGGTGTATTTTGCATACACCTTATATCATGTTAATTTAGCATAATTGTATATTTATTTGTCGTTATACATGTACTTTTAGTGTGTTTTGTGATTATGTAGACTACACGCGAAATAAAATAAAATGGACGCTTAATTAAGTTTTTTTTGAGAAAAGACATTAAGAGCGCCGACAAATGAAGAAAAAATATTGAAAAAAATATTTGAGCGCGTCGGAATATTTTTGATCATCTTATATTCGTCCGGGCTTCGTTTGAGCAATTTTTGGTGTGCGACTATTTTAAATAAGTTGGTCCAAATCAATACTATTAAAAAATAATAAAAAGTCCAAGTGAAGAAAACCACATGGGCTGTGGTTTTTTGGCGTAGAGAAAAAGGGAACAAAAGGATTTAACCTTTTTTGTTATATATTGAAAGATACAATTCGGCAATTAGAAAAAAAAACACGACCGCCCTTTTAAGTTTTGGATGAGGTGGGGACACAATTGATTTATTCCATTCAGCCGCAAGCCAATTTTTAGGGACTACAATTCATGAGAACAAATCATTCATTATTTATTGTGTGGAGATATCATAATAACCAGCCACTATTTTTGGCCGCATATTGAAGAAAGAAAAAAAAGGGAGATTGATTGTTTTTATAACAGCCGCAAAAAGGCAAGAGAAAAAGAAACAATCAAAAGAGCAACCGATATTATAAGAATAAAGATTACATAGTGGGTCGGATACATCGCGATGTCCGGCTAATTTTGTTGTAATTCTTTCCGGTAAGTTTATTTATGGGTTGATCGTTACTTTTAGATTATCATATTTTTATTACATTGATTTATGATTTATTCATTACTTGTGGCCATTGATTCAGAACAGAGATTCATGTGAAAATTAAGATAAGGTTAAGGGGCTGTTTGTTTCAAGATTTAACAATGCTAGAATCTTAAATTCTCAGAATTTTAAATGACTCAGAATATTAGATTTTATAATCTGAAATTCTATTGCGCGTTTGGTTCGCATAAGATAATTTAAAATCTGTCTTGTTTGGCATTGTAGTTTTGTATAGTAAATGATAAAAATTAACCAACTACACAAAAGCAACTAGAAAAAACGTAATCCAGCTTCTAAAACAGCATAAAAACTGCCCAAAAGCTGCACAAAACCTACACAAAAAACTGCACAAAAACCTTGCCAAAAAACTGCACTAACACAGCATAATCAGCTTCAAAAAACAGCTTAAAACTGTTAAAAAATGAAGAGAAAAGGGGTATTATTGTAATGGATGGGTAGTTTTATACAAGGTTTTCAAGATTGGGATCTTACCTAGGATCGTTTTTTTTGTAAGATCGAGATCGTAAAGTAGGATCGAGATCGTAAGATCCTTCTATAATGTTATTTTCTTAATAGTCTTTACAATATTTTACAAATCTACAATTTAATATACATCGTAAACACAAAATTAAACGAATATTTCATAAAAACGTGGTCTTAAATTATGATTATGAAATGTATAAGGAGATTTACACGTTGTTTTTTAGATTATACAAAATAAAGCCTATAATTTTGTAGTTTTTTTAGTTTCTTGTTCAAAAAAAGTAAGATCGGATCTTAGTAAATCCTAAGATCCTATGATCAAGATCAGAATCCTATAAGATCTTAAACATTCAAAGATCCTATGTAAGATCTGGATCGTTTTTGTTTTGCAGTATCGTAAAATCGTAAGATCCTAAAATCAGGATCAGGATCTTGACAACCTTGGTTTTATATCCTTAATGGGAAGTTCTATCATTTTCACTCTTTTTTACAACTATAGAATTCTTATTTATAACGGGTGAAAAGAAACAATCAGTTTTTCCTATTTCTATATTATTTTATTTGTATCTAGGACAATACTTTGAAACTAAACATTCTCGCAACTTTTAAATAGAATTATTTTATGTATATAAAGATCATGCTCAAGTCATTCAATTGATTGTGTTCATTAATAAGAGCATCTTCAATGGAAAAAGCTATACATAGCTTTTTACTATTCTAAAAAGTTTTTGGAGGTGATTTTTACCATTGGACCAAAGCCTTTTAGCAAAGGTTTTTAAATGGTTTGTAGAATGACTTTGCATACGCAAATTCTTTTATACAAATTTGTTTGTTAAATGTATTTTGCATTCAATGCATTAAATGTAAAAACCTCAAAAGACTTTACTCCTTTGGAGATGCTCTAAGTCTAAAGTATAAATCATATTTAACATCATCAACGAGGTGGCGAATCTTGCCCATTTTGATACATATGGGCACTTTTTGCCCATTTAAAAAAAAAGGATGGGACACTTTTTGCCATTCTTTATTATGAATGGGTTAAACGGGCGCATATGTAAGAAACTAAATGGGCTTAACGGGCGCACTTGTAAAATACAAATTAGTATACTCGACGATTATTTTTTATTAAATTTTTTATCCCGGCTTTCAAACAAGTATTTTATTTTTTATTTGTATGTTTTTATTTGTTTTTTTCCTTTTTTAGCTTACGTCCGTTTAGCCCCCATTTTGTCCGTCCATTTCATCTGTGCCCGTTTAGCCCGCGCCCGTTTAGCCCGTCATTTAGTCCGTTGCCTGTTTAGCCCCCGCCCGTGCCCGCCCGCCCGCCCATTTTGCCACCTCTAATCAAGCCTATAGCATAAACCTTCCTAATTATGTTAGTAATCGGTTTTTTACTTTTAAATTCAAGTTTATTATCCCTAACCATTAAAATATTTTTCCTTCAAAACCATTAATTTTGGCATGGGTAATAGACAAGAATGGTCTTCATGATTAAAGAAGTCTTACTATCCTCGGGAATATCTAAAAATATAAAGTCTACAGGGAAAACCAATTTTCAATCCTAACTATAACATTTTCTACTATATTTTCAGGACGTTTCAAAGTTTTGTCTGCCAATTCAACAAACTTCTTAGTATGAACTAATCCTCCTAAACCTAGTTTAGTAAAGGTAAATGAGGGCATAACACTGACGCTAGGTCCTAAGTTAACTAAGTTACTGTTAAAACTTTTATATTTAATGAAACAAAGTATAGAAAAACTTTATAGGTCTTTCTCCTTTGGGGTAAAGAATCGTTGAGAAGCTTGTGTTCAGCAGAGCAAGCTTCCAATCCTTTCACATGTTTAAGCTCCGTATGTTCTTCATCATCAAACAAACCAATTGGAAATGAGATAGTCGTTCTTATATCATCATTACTCAAAGTAAGTAGAAGTTAAGATTCTCTTCACATGATCTCTCGTGTTAGATTTTGTAAAACTTGGTAAACTACCAAGGCCTCTTTCTTGTAAGATCTTGCTTAATTTCGTGATTTGAGTCTCCAATGCCTTGACTAAGTTAATAAAATATTTAACCTGAAAAAAAATTGGGGTTGATATATTTGTATTCACTAATCATCAGAGATTGATAATTGCATGAATCCATCTGGATTTAATGTGTCTATGATATCATTTTGGATATATTTTGGTGATTTTTTTTATCTTTGCGTTTTGAAAAAATTAGGGCTGATCTAGTGTGAAAATTCATTTTGTTTCTTTTAACTAGTATTATATTATTAATTTTTTTATTTTTAGTGGTTTATTTCAACATTAAGTTGCAGACAAATTTAATGAGTAAGATAGTAATATTTATTAGTCTCAAAAAAATCGTTAACAAGTACTCGTTATCGTGCGCATGTCAAATGTTACTAGTTTTTATGTATAAAAAATCTAAAATTAAGATAATTTCATCCAAGGTGTATACATTCTTTCAAACTCCAAATATGTATTTACGATTTTGTCCTTGTCTCCCTGAACTCTTCTTTATCTTTAAAGAGTTTAAAAGCAATATAACAAACGTAAGCTACTATTTTAGGTTATCCAAACCGGGTTCAAAATTACGTAATACATGAGTTAACCAATTTCTTGCGTCACTATACTTTGCTTCCATGAAGAGCTACTTTTGTAAATCTAGACCTAATAATATTTTCATATCAGTAATCATAAATATACATGAATAAATAATCTTGAACTAAAGTCCTAAGAAAAAATACATTTTTAACCCTAAGAAAAAAAATTACTCCTATTTTCATTTCTTTAACCCTGAACAAAATACATTTTTAACCCTTAAGATACCTTTTGAATATAGTAATGAATTATGTATAATAAATTGCATGTTTCTAATATACTCCAAATATCATTTCTGCATGAAAAAAAAAACATTTCCATATTTACAATTTACAAACAGCAAAGACATTCAAGAGTGTTCCCTATTGTTTCTTACCTGGATTTGCTTTACTTCCTCATAAAGACTTCTCTAAAACCCTAACATTGTTTAACTTGAACTACAAGTAAATCAACGATATCCACCATGCATTATCATATTCTTTGTCTATATATATATTTGTATATGCATATGTACCAATTCATGCAATCTTAATCTCAATATTAACTTCTCAATCTAGCTTGATATACAGCAAGACTCTTAAATTTATTTGATGCAAGAAATGTCAAACGAAATTGTATTCTTTGATTTGGAAACGAATGTGCCACGCAATCCTGGACAAAAATTCTGGGTGTTGGAATTTGGAGCAATGGTGGTTTGTCCACGTAAGCTAGTCGATCTTGAAAGTTATTGCACGTTGATTAGGCCAGGTGACTTGTCTGTGGTCGGAGTAAACCCAGCACGAGACCATGGGATCTCTCGTGGGACGGTTATGGAAGCTCCGTCTTTTGAACAAGTTGCTGATAAGATATTCGGGATTTTGAATGGTAGGATTGGACATAATATCCAACGGTTTGATTGTGTTAGGATTAAAGCAGCTTTTGAGGAGATTGGTCGGCCTACGCCTGAGCCTGTGGCGTTGATTGATTCTTTATGGGTTTTGTCGGAAAAATTTGGGAAAAGAGCGGGAAATATGAAGATGGCTTCTTTGGCTTCGTATTTTGGACTTGGTGAACAAAAACATACACTACAATATTCGACCTGTTCCCAGTTTTCTTGTAGTGATAGGTACATCGATTTCATTTCAGGTTCAAACTTACATATTAACAAGTGTTGAAAGTAACCTAATTAAAATGTTTGCTTTGTGTATATTCAGGAGTCTGGATGATGTTCGAATGAATCTTGAAGTTGTCAAACATTGTGCGACCGTTTTGTTTCTGGTAACAAACTAAATCACATATAACTGAGCTCTATCTTCTTGTATATCCGGATTTTCATGTTGTTAAATTGGGTGTTTATTTTTTGAAAATCTTACAGGAGTCATCGCTCCCTAGCGTTCTTGAGGATCAATGGCGACATGATTCGCCTTCTAACATCACGACTAGAAGCAGAAGCAATGTTATGGTATGTTATTGTATGTTTGTTTATAAAATTAATGTTATTTTGTTAGTGTTATTGCAGATATTAATTTAAGGTTTACAATGTTTACAGGAATCAAGTGTATCTAGTACAACAAATAAACAATCGCCTCAAGAGAAATCAATTGTATCGAGCTCCAGGAATAAACGATGGCCTCAAGAGGCAACACCGACGATGACCACAAGAAGCAGGAGCAAACCATATGTCGATGAAACTAGCCGTAAATCTGTTGGAAATAACTTGCTCTTCACGAGCTCTATATATCAAATAACAGTGAAACAATGGAAAACAGAAGATATATGGCAAAATATTTTGTTGTGTTATTAACTGAGTGTTTTGAGGGGATAAATACAACGTACAACTTGCCTTGCTATTTAAAGGGAAACTTTGCAGAAAAATAAGGAAACAGACTCCACTAAGCATATGACTCGGACTTTTCAAACCCACATGGTTTGATTTATTCAAATTCCTAACTGAAACACAACGTGCAACTTAGACTACTTCTGAATTATTTTAACATTTCCCTCCTTAATTCAGAAGTTCAGACCTTCTTGATTCCCATGAGATTTCGCATCTCCTCATGCTTCACTCTTGCTAATGGTTTTGTGAGTATATCAGCTTTTTGTTCTTTCCCAGATACATGAGCTACTGTAATTTCACCATTCTCTACACATTCTCGGATGAAGTGAAATCGTATATCTATATGTTTGCTCCTCCCATGGAAAACTGGGTTCTTCATGAGATCAAGTGAGGAGCGATTATCAACAAGCAAGGCTGCAGGTGGTATGTTTTGTCCTGTTATCTCACTGAGCAATCTTCTCAACCAAATTCCTTGACATGCTGCCATTGTTGCAGCCATGAACTCTGCTTCACATGAGGACAAAGCCACACATCTCTGTTTCTGTGATGCCCATGTAATCAAATTACCATTCACATAGAAGACCATACCTCCTGTACTCTTCCTATCATTCACATCATTCGCTAGATCACTGTCGGTGTATCCAGTGAGAGTAATGTCTTTTCCGCCTTTCGAATACTTCAGACCATAACCAAGTGTCCCTTTAACATACCTTAGTATTTTCTTCACAGCTTGAAGGTGCTTTACAGTTGGTTTCTCCATGAAGCGACTAACAATCCCAACTGCAAAACATATATCTGGGCGAGTATGTGTTAAATACCTGAGTCCTCCCACTATGCTTCTGTATTCTGTGGGGTTTACCAATTCTCCTTCTTCCTTGAGTAGTTTCAGTTTGTGCTCCATTGGATTCTTGGTGGGATTGCAGTCTAACATTCGGGTTTTGATGAGGAGATTCTTGGCATAGGCTTCTTGCTTCAAAGTGATTCCATCTTCTTGTTTGACTTACTTCAATTCCCAAGTAGTAAGTCAGGAGGCCAAGATCGCTCATCTCAAACTTGGTATTCATCTCTCTTTTAAAGTTTTGAACACTCTTGTGATAGCTCCCGGTCACTAGCAGATCATCCACATATACCCCAACAATCAAGATATCTCCTTTTTCCTTCTTTGTGTATACTGAGTATTCATGAGCACATCTCACAAAACCCAGGCTCTTCAAATATCGGTCTAAGCATGCATTCCATGCCCTTGGCGCTTGTTTTAGACCGTACAAAGCCTTTGATAACTTGTACACCTTGTTCGATTCTCCTTCTTTATAATACCCTTCTGGTTGTGAGACGTAGACTTCTTCTTCTAAGTCACCGTTCAGAAAGGCTGATTTCACATCAAGATGGTGTACCCACCATCCATAAGATCCTGCTAGAGCTAGAATTAGGCGTACCGTTTCAATTCTGGCAACCGGTGCGAAAACTTCTTCATAGTCGATTCCGTGCCTCTGAACATACCCTTTTGCCACGATTCTTGCCTTGTATTTCACAATCTTACCGGTCGGGTCTCGCTTCACCTTATACACCCATTTGAGACCAATGGGCTTTCGATTCTTTGGGAGATCAACAAGTTTCCAGGTGTTGTTCTTTTCGATTGAAGCCAATTCTGAATCCATAGCTTTTACCCATTCACCTCTTTTACACGCTTCTGAATATGTCACTGGTTCCTCATCACTTCGAATCATCATCAATTCTTCAGAATGTTCGATCTCATCTTGGTACAGGTCTGTGAGTAATCGGTAACGTTTTGGAGCGCCATCGCCTGTAGAACTTGAGGCGGTGCTGAGAGAATTGATCGGTACATTAGGTGTGACTGGTGTAGTAGGTGAAGGCTGTGAGCCCAGCGGTGAGTTAATGGGCTCTGATCCTTCTTCGGTCCAATCACTATCACTTTGGGATGCAATATGATCCGATTGTGGTGAGTTGGGCTCTGGCTCAAAATCATCATCATAAAAGTCATCAGTATTAAAACCTTCTATTGCGAAAGTCATACCTGGAGTCGCCTTCACCTTCGTGCTTTTTTCCCATCCCCAAGCTTGATCTTCTTCAAAAAACACATCTCTACTCACATATAATTTCCCTGTGTCAGGATCCAAAAGTCTATAAGCTTTTGATCCCTTTTCAATTCCAGATGCACTAACTTCATACTTCTATCATCTAATTTGTTTAGATGAGTTTTCAGTATTTTCATGTGCGCCACACATCCAAATACCCTCAGGTGTCCGACATGTGGTTTCCTCCTGGTCCACAACTCATATGGCGTCGAGTCTTTCACCGCCTTACAATGGACTCTGTTGAGAATATAGACCGCATGGTTTACTGCTTCTCCCCACAGGACATTCGGAACATGCATGGTCTTCAACATGCTTCTCACCATCTCTACTACAGTTCGATTCCGTCTCTCCACAACCCCATTTTGTTGTGGAGAGTATGGTGATGTGAAGTGTCTTTCTAGCCCTGTTTCGTTACAATACATGGTAAATTGATTCGAAAGAAACTCACCACCACGATCTGTTCTAAGTACTTTTATCTTTTCCCCTGTTTCAACTTCTACTTTTTTTCTAAAGTTCTTAAAAACTTCTAAAGCTTCGTCCTTCGTCTTTAATATATAAACCCACATTACTCTACTATAATCATCAACAAGTAACATAAAATACCTATTTCCAGTGGGCGTAGGGGGTGAGATTGGTCCGCATAGATCACCGTGTACAAGCTCCAATCTTTTGTTTGCTCTGAAAGATGTGTGAGACGGATAGGTTTTTCTTGTCTGCTTTCCCACCAAACACCCTTCACATGGCAGCGTCTGTGTGTACATCTTTGGGATTCCTTCAATCAAATTCTTGTCAGACATGAACTTCAATGAATTAAAGTTCACATGTCCCATTCTTGTGTGCCATAGCCATGTTGGATTACTGATTTGAGCAATCAAGCATGTCGATCTAACTTCGTCAAGCTCGATCTTATAGAGGCGATTTGGAGACCTATGGACCTTCATCAACAACTTACCAATGCCATTGTGAACCCATAGAAACGGATCTTTTATCTTGATTTCGTCTCCTCCTTCTGCTAATTGTCCTAGACTTATTATATTGCTACATAAATCTGGGATATAGTATACCTCATCGAGTTTTGCTGTTCTCCATTCTTGCATTGAAACACGATCGAGCCTTTCCCTTCAATTCTGACCTTTGTTTCATTTCCAAACTTCACGTATCCTTGGACCATCTCATTCAGATTCTTGAACTTGTACTTGTCTCCTGTCATGTGATTACTTGCACCTGTATCAAGATACCACACACGAGAGTGATTTGGAGCATCACCATGTGTTCGTAAATGCGGGGTTACATTTTCTTCATTTAGAAGTACTTTTTCGCCATCTCCATTGCTTTCGAAGGTTGATAGCAGCAAAGCTGGTTCATCATCATGGTGTTCTCGGATCAGGTTGTTTTCTTGATTACGTTCCCTCCTTGGATTCTTGCACTCAGCTGCATAATGCCCATACTCTTGGCAATTATAGCATTATACCCTGCTCTTATCTTGACTACCAGACGCACCTTGACTTCCTTCTCTTTGATGGTATGATCCACTTCTACCACGACCACGACCACCATGATTTCTACCTCTTCCTCTGCCTCTTCCTCGTGAGCCTCCAAATCCACCACGATTTGACTTCGATTTGGAATCACCTTCTCCTTTTTTCTTGTTTCTCTCCGACTACTCTTGATGAGTCAAGAGAAGCTTTCGATCATCGCTTTCACCATGCCCCTTCATTCTTTCTTCATGAGCCTTCAATCTTCCTATTACTTCCTCCACTGTCATCTTTTCCAAATCCCCAAATTGCTCAAGAGTTGAGGCAATCTGAATAAATTTGGTTGGTACAGCCCTAAGCAGCTTCTTCACCACATAGGATTCGTCTATCGTATTCCCCAACGTACGCATGGTACTAACTATGTTGCTCACTTTCACAACGAACTCATCAACTCCTTCTGACTCCTTCATGCTCATGGCTTCAAACTCCGATTTTAGAGTTTGAATCCTTGCTGTCCTCACCCTATCTGCCCCCATGAACATAGTCTTCAAGGCGTCCCAGGCTTCTTTTGCCGACTTCTTTTCAGCTAGTGATAATAACAAATCTTCAGGGATACCTTGGTAGATGGCTGCCAACGCCATCTTGTCTTTCTTCACTTCCACCACCGTGTTTGAGGTTCGTGGTTCAACAGCATCCCAAACTCCTTGAGCTTGCATGAAGACCCGCATCTTGATTGCCCAAGCGGCATAATTGCTTCGTGACAACATCGGGTAGTGAAGTGTGATCTGGCCATCTTTTTCGTTATTGTCATTGTTTCCTGTCATCTCTTCACGAGATTGATATTTGGGCATGCACCAGGGTTTGCTCTTGATACCAAATGTTGGAAATAACTTGCTCTTCACGAGCTCTATATATCAAATAACAGTGAAACAATGGAAAACAGAAGATATATGGCAAAATGTTTTGTTGTGTTATTAACTGAGTGTTTTGAGGGGATAAATACAACGTACAACTTGCCTTGCTATTTAAAGGGAAACTTTGCAGAAAAATAAGGAAACAGACTCCACTAAGCATATGACTCGGACTTTTCAAACCCACATGGTTTGATTTATTCAAATTCCTAACTGAAACACAACGTGCAACTTAGACTACTTCTGAATTATTTTAACAAAATCTCCCCCTATGGTGCTCAATCGTCGTCGAGTCGTCCCCTATCCTACCGGAAGTCTTGGACATGTATGGCGCTTTTCTGAAGTTGGAGTATTAAACAAGATGTATTATTAATTTTCTTCGTTTCGCTAACTTCTCATTGCTCGTTGCTTGAAATAGATGACGGAAAAGGTGAAAAACATACTCTGCAACGCACGAGCCACGCCCCTAAATAATCTTCTCTCAAGCATTCTCATACGCTCCTCAGATGAAACGAATCATAGTTTGCTTAGTCGTTCGAACTTTGTATTGAATTTTGTTCGAACTTTAGCCATTGAATCTAAGATTGCAACGTTAGCATGCAATCGTACCTCGTGGCGTCTATTGTATATATAGATTCATTGTTACTTTGATTTTTTTACTGTACATGTTAACTATTTAATCTATGTAAAGCATGCCAATTGCCTGTATTATTTTAGTTATATACATAAATCGATTCATTATTGGTTAATTACTTCAATTCTACAACAAAGTTACAAAGGATGTCAAAGAGTTTACGTTGGATATTAGATTACCCGAAACGTAAATGTGTATTTAGCACAAGTATGATATAAAATTTACATGTTCTTAATACAAAAAAAAAACATACAAATAAAATTAGTATCGTACTTTAAAAAAAATTGCCATTACATGAATGCCAAGTCAATGTTATATGAGTTGCACAATTACATCCTTTATAACGAGTTAGTCAAATGTCAACCACTACAAGAAAAATCACCTATAATGACAGAATAGATTTCGTCACTACCAGTATTAAAATTCGTCACTGAGTCACTTAGTGACCAAATCTAGAGTCGTCACTATAACCCCGTCACTAATCAGTTAAAGACGCACTGTAAAAGAAATAAAAACTCCGACCAACTTATGCATATTTTAATTATCAAATACAAGGAACTTTTGTACCTGGCTCATTTGTCCAAACCCAAGAATAACAACCGGTGCGCTAGCATCAAAATTCGCCACCAGTAGGTTTCTACAACAATGTGTGGAAAGTCATTATAAATACACAGACAAGCATGATCAATGACAAGAGTAAACCATTCTCGGTACCCAAGAGTAAACAATATAGGAGGTTCTATGCATTAGAAATAGACTTAGGAGTTCAACCCATTAACCTTTTAGCTAAACCTTATGAGTTCCCATTTGAGCCATATGAAAAAAAAAACACCCAAATCGACCCATCATAAGTAACTACATATTCAACATTAACCCCTCAACTTATCTTTTATGGCGTCTGCGATAAGTTTATGAAATTTAGCAAGATTAGAGCTACCAGTACTTATGATAAGAGTTCCATGTGAAATACACTGACTTGGGTCTCCAACACCGATAGTATGACCAGCAGAGGCACGCCTTCTATGTCCTGCAAATATTTAACCATGATGATCCATAAAGGTTCTAAGATTATCGTTGATGTAGGTGTCACTCATAAGTCCTGACCATGCAGCAGAACTAACTTAAGAAAAACAAACCTGGAGTAGGAGTATCCCGAGAGTAGCTGAGCCGAACCGAGTTGGTAGCTCACCTTTCTCTGGCACCTTTCTCTGGGAGCTAAATTGCTTGGTTTATTTGTGGGTATTGGGACCCATTGATCAAACCCTTAAAGGCAGGTAGGTGCTTAAAACTGATAGCCTGGTGCAGTCACAAAGTAATTAATCAACTAATAAGCGAATAAGCCTACCTAATAAGCCAATAAGCCTACCTAATAAGCTCATCAATTAATCAACTTAACATAGCAATCAAATCGATGACTAATTTAGCATTAATTTATAACTCATAGCAATCAAATTAACAACTAGTTTAGCAGAAAATTAGTACCGGAGAAGAAGGTGAGCCGTGGTGAGCGGTGGTGAGCGGTGGTGATCGGTGGTGAGCGGCGGTGAGCGGTTGTGAGTGGTTGTGAGTGGTTGTGAGTGGTTGTGAGTAGTGGTGTACGGTGGTCGGTGGTTATTGGATCCATATTTAACGGTGTGGTGTTTTGAGAGAGATGGTTAATGGTGTTTTGATATGGGTCGGACCTTATGGTGGGCTTATTTCTTTCAAATAACCCAGGCTCGTGTTTTTTTACTCTTAAAACCCAAATTTCTTTTATCAAACTGTTTTTAGTGATAGAACAAATGTAGGGATGAACATCGGTCTGGGACCGGCCAAGACCGGACCAGACTTCGGACCGAAATGGTCCGGGTTGGTCTGGTCTGATACGGTCTGGTCCGGGTTAGTCCGGTCTTCGGTCTAGTCTTACTAGACCAAATTGACAAGATTTTGGTAAGATCGAACCGGACCGATTGGACCGAAGACTGAATTGGTCCAAAACCTCGGATCGAAATTATTCGGTCCAGTTCGATTCGATCCGAGTCGGTTTTGAGTCTGTCGTGCTCAGCCCTAGAATAATGTGGTATTTTTATATCTTGGGTAAATTATAAAATAAAATAAATGTGATTTAATATTTAAGTTTTTTTTTTACTTTTACATATTAATTAATAAGAAGAGATTTTGACATATGCAAAAGTGTAATTTAATGACTACATAGTGACCACTTATAAGTTTCGTCACTCACTTTGTACTAGTGACGAAGAATAGTGACCATAAATTATGTTTGTCACTGTTTTGTGACGAAATAAAAAAGTGGTCACTCAATTTTGGTCACTAAAGCCCTTTTTTCTTGTAGTGAACGAAAATTAACAAATTAATTAATTTTAAACGTGTCATTATAATAGTATACAATGTATTCTTATAAAAATGCTATTGCAAAATTTGTGTTTCTTTAGAACGACTATTTTTTACGACTCACACCAAGTATCTCACAAATTTTATCTCACATGTTTTCAGTGAGATTTGAACCCACAACCTTTAAGTTAGAGGGTCACTCATATACCGCTAAATCAAATTAAAGAATCATTAACGTTTAATGCAAAATCTAGTCACATGTTTTCTAGTTCAAATGCATTCACCATCCATAAAAGCTTCAAGAAAAACCTTGGGTTGCTTAACTATGTGAATAGATTTGCCATGACTTTTCTTTAAGTGTCTCAATACTCTAAGAGCAATCTTATATACCTATTTCCATCAATAGCCTTTCTACCAATAGGCAATCAGTAATTTCCTAAGTATTATTTTTATATAAGGCATCCATTTCATCATTCATTGTCTTAATTCAGTCCTGATCCTTACAAGCTTCCCAATAATTTTTAGGTTCAATACTTTTATTTATTATTAGAACTCAATTTAGAATACCTCACAAATTATTCTAAACCATATTCAACCCTAGAATAAAAACAAACTCATTACACTTATTTTAAAATTTAGAAGTTTTTTCAGGTCTTCTAACGGGTTGATCTCCAGGAACTATATTAATATTTTGAATAAGACATATACACACAAAATTGTTTATATTCTATGCAAGTGTTGCATCCACCTTATCTTCAGGTGAAGACTCATTAGAACCTTGTAAATTCTCCTCGTCGTCTATATTAAGGTCAATAATTAGACTGCAACCCTGAAGAGATATGCTGACATCAATTTTAGGATGATCAATATCTCTCTTTTCATTATAACGTATGTCAAGAACATCATTGAAATTAAAGAAATTGATCAAAGTTTTTTCCTATGTATTTGTATAAGGGACATTATATGTAATACTAGTCTTAAAAGGAAACACATTTAAAAAAAAAAAACTAAACATCTCTCGGAAACAAACATTGTCACACTATACAATTTATAACCTTTTTAACATTAGAGTTTCCAACCAAAACACAATTTTCAGACCTATTATTAAACTTAACATTATCGATAGTATAGTAGCAAAACAAAGACAACCAAAATTTCTAAGATGGTTTAAAGTAGGTATTTTTTTTATTAAAAACGAGATTGTAAGGAGACCTCACATTCAACACTGATGAAGGCATTTGTTAATCAAATAACATGCAATAAAAAAACAATCAAACAACAAATACAAGGGTAATTCCCTTGAAACAAAAGAGATCTTACAACATTAAGTAGATGCCTATGTTTTACTTTCAACTACTCCATTCTGCTGAGGTTTATAGGCACAAGAATTTTGATGAATAATACTATTATCCACGCACAACTAATTAAACATATTATTAATAAATCCAGTTCCATAATCACTTCTTAACATCTTAACAGTTTTACCAAATTGATTTTTAATCAAGCTACAAAACATGACAATACAATCAAAAACCTCATTTTTTACGTTTAACAAAATTACAGCGAAAGAACACTACTATAGTCATCAACAATAGTAAATAATATAATTGACATCTTTCTTACTGATGACTTTGTAAGGCCCTTAAAGGCCAAGATGCACCAATTCAGCAAGCATAGAAGACTTATGCTCACTTAAAGAAAATCGTTATCTAGTTTGTTTAGCCTTTTGACAAAACTCAGAGTGATCGAACTCGCTATTGTCAAAAGAAAGATCACGCTTCAAAACTTTTAAAACTTGATTTTCGGGATGACTAATTCTTGAATGCCAAGTTTGTTTAGATAAATTACAAACAAGTTTCTTAAAATTAAAGGGATGATCAAGTCTTGAATTTCAAGTTTGTAGTTTGTTTAGACAAATTACAAACAGGCTTCTTAAAGTTAAAATTAGTACCTTGTTTATCAAAGTAGTATAAACCATCAACGTGATTACCAATTCCCAGAATACTCGCTTCCCTTAAAACCTGAGGTAAAATATAGCTCTTAGACTCATCAAAAGCAATAATAAGTTTGTTGTCTCTAGGCATTTTACAAACAAAAATTAAACTCACATAGTATTCAAGGACAACCAACATATCATACAATGTTAATTCGTTGTTTTAAAATCAGGTTTCCAACCTTGGTAACACCTGCAGTCACATCTGAATCTTGTAACACCCATGGATAGTAACACCCGATTGTCACGCGACCTTGCAACATTAGCATCCTAGCTCTTGATCTCTCGAATAACATCCCCTTTTCACCCCAATATCACACCATGACATATGTTATCTATTATTGATACTCAGTCACATCTAAATCTTGTAACACCCATGGATAATAACACCCAATTGTCACGCGACCTTGCAACATTAGCATCCTAGCTCTTGATCTCTCGAATAACATTTCATTTTCACCCCAATATCATACCATGACATATTTTATCCATTATTGATACTCAGTCGTAGTATTCCTACCACACACTAAGTAGATCCTCTTGTACAAACAGTAACCTTTATACTTTTGACCATTATCAATTGAAACAACCACTAATCTATGATTTATACGCAGGTTCCATCATTAATGATTCTATAATGTTAACGTGAACTTCAAATTTAAAATAAGTAACAACATAATAGTAAAATTACCATAATTCCTAAAAGACTACCTGAAGACTAGTGGTGTAGAACAACTCTAAAAGGCCAATCAAACCAATATCTATATTTTCATCTAGTTTTAATATAAAGTTAGATCTTCACATTTTCATGGAGCAAGTGGATGCATAAACAATCTTTCACATTAAATATTTCATTACACGAGTCCAAAAGAACAATGGGCATAGATAAACAAGCTTAATATAACCACCTGACAAGAACCTCCCTATAATATTCGTGTAAGTTTACTACAATTTAGCTCTTAGCATGTTCGTACTAGGGAATCCGCTATGATAGCTTATTAAAAACTCTATAAAAAGTGAAAAGCTCAAAAATATGTCAATCATTAAGGATATATATTTCAGGAACGTGTGGTATGAATAGGTATACAATTTTGAAAAGTTTCAAAGTCTAAATATTTTAAAAAGATTAAGTGTGTTTTACAATAAGAAAGGCTTATTTTACCGGGGTGAGTCACATTTACCAAAAATATAATATGAAAAGTTTTATAGATACGTTTTTTTAGAAAAGGTTAACGATATGAAAACTATTTATAAATTGATGGAGTGTTAACTTTTTTTAGTGACGGCATATTACTAGAATACAACAAGCAAGACGCTAGAAGTTACAAAGGTGATTATGAGTCAATTATTCCAACTAATACAAATTTTACCTCTAGACTTTAGATAAGAAAAGAGAGAAAAGATGGATGTTATAAAAAATGTCACATTTCCTCATAACTTAAGGATAGAAACCGACTTTATTAATAAAACACCAAAACATCCAACATGTAGTCGCAAAGATAACGTAAACTCGATCTCAATTCTTTAAAGCAAACCATTAAAGGAACCACATATCCCAATTGTGACAATATTTTAAAATCCGGAACCTTAACTCATACCAACCTCAAACAAGACTCCAAATATAAGAAGCTCTATCACAAGAGAAGAAAACAAGGGCATTATACTCCTAGTACAGCTCGTTACATTACGAATACATGATGTAACGAATATCCAAACCCCGAGATGACATGTTAAGGCGTTACATGGGACTAGAACACAACTCTTGTGTTAAAAAGAAAACAACCGATTCGGTGAAGAGACATTTCAACTATTGCTAAAGTCTTTTAATTAAATAAATTTATTTCAAAAATCCATATATTTAACTCGGTTTCTTTTTCTAATCATGTAATTTGTTACACCCCATTTGGATAAATGGACCGTTACATAGTAATTATGGCGTGTCATCAAAGCATGCAAGGTAAATGTCTAAAACATTAAATGACCATAAAGGAAACCGAAAACAAACATCGTTCCCAACATAAGCTCCACACAAAAATGCATAAGTATAGAATGTAAGGAAAGGACTAAACAATGTCCAGCAAAGCAAAAATATGTAAATGCATTAAAGAAGAAAGAAGAGTGGGCGCCTCATTCCATGCACGTACTCTTGTTTCCTAACTTTTCCCTTTAGTGCCTGCCGTATTGGGACATGGAAAAAAAATACGGCTGAGCAATACGCTCAGTGTGTGGATATATGATAATGAAATGTAAAGCATAAACATAAGCAAGTAATGAACTGAAATGAATACAACAGAATAAGTGTAAGTCCTCGAAAACCTGGTTTAAGTTCATAAGGCTGATTTTATATTTCTAAAAAGACTTATGGTTAGTTTATTCTGAAAAACTGTATTTTAAATATGCTCGGAACCCATATAGGTCATGTTATATCAACGTGCATGAATACTTAGAGGGGTGACCTCGTCATGCAATTAGAGGGGATGCCTCTAATTAATATATAATATGAGTGAAGGTATCAGCTGCTGTAACGGATGCAAGGCACACACCTCAGTTACCATGAAATCTTACTACTTGTCCTAGGATGCACCCATTCGCCCCACATGATAATAACAACAAGGCAAAATACTGTAAGGGAAGCTGCAAGCAATCACTCTCATCGTAGAAGAGTCATAACACCGGTGCCTCCAGTGCTATGGTTATAGAACCTCCGTAACTAGGTGAAACTGGCATGCATGTATATAGCTCAGGCAATCTAAAATAAACATAACATATATTGAATGTGTTTAAGACACATAAATACTAGGGAAAACAGTGGCTGCAAACGAGGAAACCCTAATATAGGAAGGAATGTCCTTACTGATGGATGAAATATCCTTACCTTATCTCCATTAAAAGAAGACGAAAACGAACTCAAAAGATCGCTCCGGCTTCAAGATAGCTACATAATAAATGGACATGAATAAGTGTCTGTTCTACTTATACATACTTGTTATTTGGTTTACTTGACGTGTTCAAACTTATTATACTTGTTCTAGTCTTGTCTTATTATTTCATGTTTAAATCATGTGTTTCTTAGTGTTTCATGAAAGTGTTATAGTACTTGTTATAACATAATGAGTAACTTTCTAACAATAGCAAGTTTCTATATATATTAACTTTCCAAAAATAGCAGGTTTCCATATATAGTCACTTTCCAAAAATAGTAAATTTCCTTAAACAGTAAGTTTCAAAAATATAAAGTTTCTATAAATAGTAAGTTTCCAAAAATAAAAAGTTTCCATATTTAGCATGTTTCTATAAATAGCATGTTACCATATTTAGTGTGTTTCCATAAATAGCATGTTACCATATTTAGTGTGTTTCCATATTTATCATGTTGCCATAATTTAAAATAATTCTACAATTAACATGTTTCCATAATTAATATATTTTCATAATTAATTGTATGCTTATTAAATAATTAAATGATATAACATATAGTTTAATAAGCTTATATTATGTCATATATAATTATATTGTAAAGTTTAATAATAATAAATACTTAGACTTAACTTATTATTAATTAATTAATAATGTTATTCCATGTTATCATAAGTTATTATTAATTAATAATATTGCATGGTTAATAATATTAAACTTTACCTTAAAAGATATTAATTAATTAAGCTAAGTTTTAATTAATTAATCTAGTGTACATGAATAATTAATCCATTAATTATTTTAACATAAGTTTATTTAAATATAAAAAAGACATACAAAATAACATGGTTTTATTTATTTAAAATTTATAACCTAAGTCATAACATAAATTAATTTACTTAACATGTTTTTAATTAAACCAATTTATAATTTAATGCATACAGGTTTTTATAAAAAGTTTAGCCAAACACCCCTTGCGTGTTTTGGTGTTTAATCAAACCCCGAACGAAACCCTACTGAGACCGTGAGGTCTCGGCGTTGCCTCGAAACCCACGCAACACCGCAGTCGGATGGTGGTGGCTTGCGGCCGACCACAACAGCCCCCGACCATGGTGTCGGTGCCACTACACTGCGACGCAACCCTTGCCCAAGCCAGGATTACTGCTGCTGCTTCCGTTCACCCCACTATTGCGACAAACACCCTCACCGAGACCATACTTTGTCTCGGTTACCACTGATCTGCCAAGTTTCCCCTTGTTGGGGGTCCTTGGCTTGCGGCTATCCAAACCAAACCACCACCGCCACCCTTTGGTTACGACTGGTGGTACCAAAACCAACGCTGACCCCTATGGGGTTGTGACTGATGGAAACCAAACACCACCGAGACCCTATGTAGTCTCGGTTGGTGTGCGATCAGGACAAAACCAAACAAACCCCCACCTTAACTTGTTTTAATCTTTCCCATAACATGTTTTAGTCAAGTTTTAAAGATCTATGTACATATGATCATATCTAAATTAAAGATTTAAAAGGTTAAGGTAAATACCGAATGCGTGGTTTGATTAATGATTTAACAATGAACACGAACTCGTAAATTACCAAGATCAAAAGGCAAAAACTGTCCTTGTGGGTGTTGTTCGTCGTCGCGGCCAAAGAGAAGGAGAGAAAGAGTTTTTTAGGGTTTTGCAAATATTGTATTTTTATCTTTTTATGAAAGTTCCATGGGATCCTTATTTGTTTACAATAGGATTAATAATGGATTGGGCCATCGGCCCCCTTCTCTCTTGTTTTGGACGCCGACTACACACACACATACATACATATTTGTTTATTTTTTGTGTCTTAAAATTATTATCGTGTGTGTTCGTTTTAATGCTCGTGTTTTATGTCTCGTATGTTTAAGTATTATACGTGAATACTTATCATGCATTTATGTTCATGTTTACATACGTAATACTTATAATAATTAATTAATATACATAACGTTCGTATTTAATGTTCATGATTCATACCGTATATTAATTAATTAAAACTTTAATTTTAACCATAAATTCGTGCATTTAATGATCTTAGGGTTTTTAAAGCGGGTTTTACAACTCTTCCCCTCTAAAAGAATAATTATTCCTCAAATTAGAGATATGATAAGCTAATGAGATAATAAACGCTGAAATGACACATAAGTTGGAAAGACATGTAAGCTGAAATTAACATACCCGAGTCAAAACTGGAAATGAGGGTAAGAAGTCCGGCTAGACTCCTCTGCTTCCCAAGTGGCTTCCCGCTCGGAATGGTCCCTCCAACGGATTTTGACGAATGTAATCGTCTTTGTCCTCATGACTCGTTCCTGACGGTCGAGAACTTCCTCGGGTTCCTAAATATATGATAGATCCTCTCGAATCTGCTCGAATGGATACGAAACTATATGCAATGGATGGTAATTGTAACTTTTGAGTAAGGATACATGGAATACATCATGAACATGAGATAGCTGAGGAGGTAAAGCTACACGATATGATTCTTCACCGAAATATTCAAGGATTTCAAACGGTCCGATGAAACGAGGACTGAGCTTGCCCTTGAGTCCAAAACGCTTGACACCACGTGCTGGTGACACCTTATGGAAAACATGATCACCGATCTTAAACACTAGATCTCTATGATGCTTATCAGCATAGCTCTTCTGTCGAGCACGAGCTTCCTGTAACTTTTCCTTGGCAATGGTAACCTTCTCATTGGTCACCTCTATCATTTATGATCCTTCAAGGATTCGTTCTCCAACTTGATCCCAACAGATTGGAGCATGACACTTCCTGCCATAGAGCGTCTCGAAAGGTGGACACTTAATACTTGCATGCCAATTGTTGTTATAGGTGAACTCAACCAAACAAATGTAGTCGTCCCAACTTCATGTCCAATCAAATGCACAAGCTCGCAACATGTCTTCTAAGGTCTGAATGGTACCTCTGACTGACCATCGGTCTGAGGATGAAAAGCAGTGCTAAGCTTAAGTTTGGTGCCCCAAGCTTTCTGCATCCCTTTCCAGAATTTTGACGTGAAACGAGGATCTTAGTCTGATATGATGTCTGACGGTGTCCCATTTAGTCGTATGATATCCTTAAGGAATATATCTGCCAATTTGCTAACTGAGAAGTCCTTGCGAATTAGAAGAAAATGAGCTGACTTGGTTAAACGATCTACTATTATCCACATCGCATCATGCTTGCTCTAAGTAAGTGGAAGTCTGGTGACGAAATCCATGGAGATTTTGTCCCACTTCCATGTGGGAATCTCTAATGGTTGTAGTAACCCACTAGCCCGCTCATGCTCGATCTTAACCTGCTGACAGGTTAGACACTTGGATACGAAAGTAGCAACATCCTGCTTCGTGTCACTCTACCAGAAATGTTGTTTGATGTCATGGTACATCTTGGTGGATCCCGAATGAATAGAGAATGGAGAGCTGTGAGCTTTTGTTAATAAAGCTGTTAGCCTTAAAATGTGTGCGACTAACGGAATTACATTAGTTTCATAGCCGGGACTTGTAGGGACTAATATTGTCATATGTAAAGTCCAAGTCCCGTGCTATATAAACCCCTCCATACTTCCATGGAGGGGTGAGGCTTATCATTTTTCCTTCTTGTCTTTCTCTCACTAGAAATAAACACACTTTTCTAGTATCTCTTGTTTCTCTCTCTAAAATGGCTAAACATCTCTTTAATCCTCCCCGACCTCCGGATCATAAACCCGTGTTCTTAATGAATCCAACTTAACATTTGGTACCAGAGCTAACCGGGGGTGTTTCGTGTTTTTGATTCGTGATTTTGTTCGTGTTTGTGTTTGATTTGTTCACGGTTTGAATTTCTTTCTCATTCTATAAATCTGTCAAAATATCTCGTGTCTATTGTCCTATCTGTTTTTCTCATTTATCTGTTATCACCTTTAATCCCATTTACAGTTTCCTTTATTATCATTTTTTAAGTTGCCTTGTCAATTTCTCCATCTCGTTTACTGTTCTCTTTACCATTTTATTGGTCAAAGGACAAGAAACATTAGCAGATTAGCTTTATTGGGAAAAGGACTGTTAAAAACAAAAGATAACAGTTCCATGTTTTTCTGTGTCTAAACCACTTTCCGATGGTCACTTTCCGATGCCTTTTCAGATGGATTTTGCGACAGCTTCTTCTACGGATTTATTCCGATGGGGTTTTTTTTACACATTCCGATGGGTAGGGCTATATCCATTGCGATGGGACTCATTCCGATGGGTCTCATTGCGATGGGTGGCTTGATCCATCGCAATGGCATTCATGTCGACATGCTGCCAAAATTTTTCCCACATTGCGATGGATTTGGTTTATTACGATGGCGACCACAAGGATTGCGATGGACTCATTTTTATTGCGATGACTCAATACAGGGAAAGGTAACATTGCGATGACTTCTCACCACATTGAGATGATTCGCAAAACATTGCGATGGTGTTGTTTTGGAAATCATTGCGATGGTGATTTTTTTCTCTTAGAAAACATTGTCATGACTGTTATAAAAGAAAAGAACTGAGACCATGCAATTATTGAACAACATTTCAGCCTTTTAACTCCCATCAACACCAACTCTATCTATCCTAACCCATCGACACCTAATCCCTAACTAGACTCGAATGAAAAAAAATATAATTAACAAATCATTAAAATCTCAGATTTACTTCGTGTTTTGACTTGCATGTCATGATCTTTTTAGATCAAACACGAACTCATCATCATCATTGATTTATGTTGGGTTCACCCTTTAATATTCGAATATAAAGCAAGGAATTAACAACTTCTGTCAAACCCAAACTTTGTTTCGATTTATTAAAACTCAAATCAATCACATGCAATTAAAAAAAAACAATCATCCTACCCGAGACCCCCAAGATGGAGACCTTTTAGCACCTTTATCCTTGAGGTATTCGTACAAAGTTATATCATAACAGGGTAGTGGTTATTCAATTGTGATTCGAATAACATTGTTAATGGAAATGTCAAGTTAACACTGTTATTGTGGGATGTGATTCGTTTGATTGGGTTAAAGATGAGATTGATTTTTTTTTATGGAGATTAGTTTGATACATGATGGGGACGGAGTTTTCTAGGATGGGGATAATAGAGAGAAAAGGGGGCGGAGATAAACGAGTTATGTGAATTAGGTTTTACGTATGAGACAAATTAAGGGTAAGTGCATTTATATATATCCCTAATCTTTAGGGTTGGTTTATTAAAGAATCAAGTGGGCCGCCTGATCTCATGCATTGGACTGCCTAATTCTCATACACAAGCTATTGGGCCGGATATAGTATTATGGTGTGCTTCATATTATTTTCAAATTTGGCCGGGTATGATGGATGTGCGGATTATGGGGATATGGTGATTACGGGTTCATTTCGACTAAAGAAAATGCTCGTTTTGAAACCCTAATCTCTAGAAAAAATTTCGACGACCTCACCGCGGAGGTCGATCCGCGCATCAGTTGGGTATATGATTGATTTTGGGCTTCAAAAATCAAGTTTGCTAGACGACGTTGACGACCTCTCTTTCTCTAGTCATCGTTGGTTCCCTAGTTAACGACACTCACTCATACTCAACACACACAACAAACACACACGACAAAAACAAACAAACACCAAAACGATCCTTTAAGATTCACTAAAATTGTTAAAAACGGCTAGTATTCGGGCAAAGTAATGTTAAGTGATTACGAAGTGGATTTGGTATTTATTATTTGAAGGTGAAGTGGAATATCACGAAGGCGTCTACTCAATTCATCATCGAGCCTTTTCACCCCCTCTATCGATTGATGATTCGCTTCAGCATTTATGATTGAGACTTGATTTATCTAGTTTCCACTGTCAAGGGGTGGATGGTCGACGACATGGACAACTATCACTTAAGGAGTTACGTTGTAGTGCTCAGTGTCACACTCACCTGTAGTTGTGGATACTTCAAGAGGTGTTTTACATCTTATACTTCTCTCTTCTTTTATGTATAAGGTACTAAGAGACGTTTCTCTGCACTGTTCGTCAATCAACAACAGTGCTAAGCGTAAGTAACAAATTTAGGAGATTGTACTTTAGTTTCAAGTTTGGAATATCAGATTTACTTCACCAGTGGTCACTACATATAGCCGAAAGAATACGAGGTCGGTAAGTTTAGCCAGAGAGTACAAGAGTAGAGATGTGATCAGCAATCAATTCTCACGAGCAACTTGAGCTACAAAATGTCAACAAAGATTTCTACTTCAGATACGAACATCTCGCGATTCTGATTGTACTTGTCAGATGATGCTCCCGAGTGTTCTTAACCACCATACTCTTGACAAGAACATCTCACGATTCTGTGCGTACACGACAGATGATGCTTCCGAGTGTTCTTAACCTTCTTACTCCTGATAAGAACATCTCGCGATTCTGAGCGTACACGTCAGATGATGCTTCTGAGTGTTCGTCACCATCATACTTTCGACAAGAACATCTCGCGATTTTGACCGTACACGTCAGATGATGCTTCCGAGAGTTCGTCACCATCATGGGGGAAGAACGTGTACTTTGGAGACTTAGTTCAACCTCCAGGGGAAGTATTCTACAAGCGTGAGAAGATTTGTTGCTGATTTCTTACATGTTCCACCAAACACATAATCATGAAGACCAAAAATGTCAAGGTAGTAGTTACTTGGTGTGGTTTGCTTCTTCTTCTTCTACAAAATTCCGCTGTGCACTTTAAATGTCAAAGATAGAAGATTGATCAAGCTACAGGTTCTGCTCAAGACAGGGATTTTGGTTTGGGGGGAAGCTGATTCAGAAGCTTCGTCAAAAAGAATTCTATGAAGAAAGCTTTTCAAGACATGTGGTATGAATTGGGGGGAAGTTAATCCAGTTCATACATGATACAATGGTTCCTCAACAAGCAAAGACAAAGAGGATTCAAACTGGGGTATAAGTTTTTCTAGAAGACTTGAAGACAACGGTGTCACCCTCAGCATTGGAAGCAAACTTAATACTGTCATATTTTTGTTGTATTTGCATTTGTTAGGAACATTGTAAGTAATTCCGTATGTCACCACATTGGGGGAAGATTGTTAGCCTTAAAATGTGTGCGACTAACGGAATTACATTAGTTTCATAGCTGGGACTTGCAGGGACTAATATTTTCATATGTAAAGTCCAAGTCCCGTGCTATATAAACCCCTCCATACTTCCATGGAGGGGTGAGGCTTATCATTTTTCCTTCTTGTCTTTCTCTCACTAGAAATAAACACACTTTTCTAGTATCTCTTGTTTCTCTCTCTAAAATGGCTAAACATCTCTTTAATCCTCCCCGACCTCCGGATCTTTAATTCTCGCGATTTTGACCGTACACGTCAGATGATGCTTCCGAGAGTTCGTCACCATCATGGGGGAAGAACGTGTACTTTGGAGACTTAGTTCCCACTCTGGAGTACTTAGTTCAACTTCTAGGGGGAAGTAGTCTACAAGCGTGAGAAGATTTGTTGCTGATTTCTTACATGTTCCCCCAAACTCATAATCATGAAGACCAAAAATGTCAAGGTAGCAGGTACTTGGTGGAGTTTACTTCTTCTTCTACAAAATTCCGTTGTGCACTTTAAATGTCAAAGATAGAAGATTCCTCAAGCTACAGGATCTGCTCAAGACAGGGATATTGGTTTGGGGGGAAGCTGATTCAGAAGCTTCGTAAAAAAAAGAAGTCTATGAAGAAAGCTTTTCAAGACATGTGGTATGAATTGGGGGGAAGTTAATCCAGTTCATACATGATACAATGGTTCCTCAACAAGCAAAGACAAAGAGGATTCAAACTGGGGTATAAGTTTTTCTAGAAGACTTGAAGACAACGGTGTCATCCTCAGCATTGGAAGCAAACTTAATATTGTCATATTTTTGTTGTATTTGCATTTGTTAGGTACATTGTAAGTAATTCCGTATGTCACCACATTGGGGGAAGATTGTTAGCCTTTGTGCGACTAACGGAATTACATTAGTTTCATAGCCGGGACTTGCAGGGACTAATATTGTCATATGTAAAGTCCAAGTCCCGTGCTATATAAACCCCTCCATACTTCCATGGAGGGGTGAGGCTTATCATTTTTCCTTCTTGTCTTTCTCTCACTAGAAATAAACACACTTTTCTAGTATCTCTTGTTTCTCTCTCTAAAATGGCTAAACATCTCTTTAATCCTCCCCGACCTCCGGATCTTTTACCCTTGTTCATGTGAATCCATGTTTAACAAAAGCTTCTCGGAGTGTCTGATCATCCGGAACACATAGCTTGGTTCCTTTCCATACGATTCCTTTGTCGTCTACACGAAATTCGGTCTGCCGATCAAGATTCTGAATAATAGCCCAAATCTCACCATCATCTTTCTGAGTTGCCTTGATCCGAGAAATTAAGTTTGGCTCAATTATCATATTAGCCCAGTACCCATGTTGTCTACGTACTAGGAATTCAATGTCTAATCTCTCTAAGTCACGTATGATTTCCTCTTGTATCTTGATGCCGTTAATCATGCCCGACTTTTTGCTGAGAGCATCTGCCACTACATTCGCCTTACCGGGACGATACTGAAGATTGATGTCATAGTCCTTGAGTAGTTCCAACCATCTCCTCTACCTCATATTAAGCTCTCTCTAAGTGAAAATGTACTTGAGACTCTTGTGATCAGTGAAGATATCACATGATTCACCATATAGATAGTGTCTCCAGATTTTAAGTGCATAGACTACTGTTGCTAGCTCCAAGTCACGGGTAGGATAATTCTCCTCATAAGGCTTTAGCTCACGTGATGCATAAGCAATCAATTTTCGCATGTTGCATAACCTAATCCTTTACCTGAAACATCAATGTAGATCTGAAATCCACCTGTGCCATATGGGAGAGTAAGAATAGGTGCAGATACCAACCGCTGCTTAAGTTCTTTAAAGATTCTCTCTCGCTCATTAGTCCAAACGAATTTATCTCCTTTCCACATCAACTTGGTCAAAGGTAAGGCTAGTCTTGAAAAGTTCTCCACGAATCTGCGATAATAACCGAAAAACTACGAACCTTAGTTGTAGACATCGGTCTTGGCCATTTAGTGATAACTTCAACCTTCGCAAGATCAATAGTAACCCCTTCTGCGGAGACAATGTGGCCTAGAAATGCCACCTTGTTTAGCCAGAACTCACACTTGTAGAATTTGGCATACAACTGCTTCTGACGAAGAATCTGTAGCACAATACGTAGATGTTCTTCATGTTCTTTGATAGGTGTGAAAACACCCATCCTTTTACCACTTAATTACAATAATAACCAAGCCAAAACGTGCATTTTATGTCGTAAATGTCGGAATTATGCGTGGTTTATGCTTTTGTTGTGATTTAGGACCAAAATGTTAAAAGGGAAGAAAACACGGGCTTTCACGGGCTTTTATCGAAGAAAACGACAAAAAGACGAAGTCAAGAGATCAAGAATGCAAAAAGAACGGAAGTCCAAGGCCTATTCTGAAGATTTATCAAAGAACAAGTCAAAAAGACGGAAGTTTAATAAAGCCGAAGAACTCGAGTCTAATAAATAAATAAATTATAAGACGAGTTTAAATTAATCCCGAGACAAAGTCGAAAAAAGTCGAAGAACTTAAAAGACGAAAAGACGTGAAGAAAGAAAGAAAGAAAAGAGGAAGACACCAACCACTCCCCTTTCCTATAAATACCCTTCATTTCACCACATGAAGGGGTGTTAGTCATTTAGGTTAGTTTTAGTTTTAGGAGTAGGGGTAGTTTAGTTTTAGTGAGAGTAAGTGACAGTTTCTCTCACTAGAACTTTAATCTTTCATCTTTTATCTTTCTTGTTTTTAATCAAACCTTTACTTTTTAAGCTTGATCTTGTCTTAATCTTTATATTATTAATCTTTCTTGATAATCTCAATCTTGCTTTCATCATCTTTTTCATCTAGTTCTTATTTAAAGTTTTGATCTTTTTAATTTTTCGTGATTTAAAGTTCATCTTTTTATGTTTTGATTTTAAAGTTTGTTTATTTTATGTTTGAGAAGTTGTTCCTAGTGCTTATTTGATCAGCTTATTGTTGGATTCGAGCTAGATTTGGAGGAGCTTATTCAATAGCTTATTCCCTTGTCCTAGTTTCGGATCAACATAGTTTTCGGAAAGGGCAAAGCCCTTTTCCGATCGGGTATTCCGACCAAGCAGCACCCCTATTCCGATCTATAGATCGGAAAAGGGTTTTCAAGTTTCCGATTTGCCCATTTAAACACATTTCGATCAGCTTAGTCTTTTCGTATTCCGATTGGTGGAAGTCTCCACATTCCGATCGTACTAGTTTTCCTTTATTCCGATTGGAGCTTTCTGCCTTACATTCCGATCAGTTCACTTTCAGCATTCCGATTGTACTCCATTTTCCATATTCCGATCATGCCCTTTTTAAGACATTCCGATCTAATGATCGGAATATATTCCGATCAGGAGTTTTCCGATGGAATGTTTTGTTTTGTTTTAGTGTTAAGCTTGTTTGTTTTTTTCCCGCCACTTCACTCATTTTATTTTTAGTTCATTTTAATTCCGTTTTGTGTTTTTATTTAATTATTGATTTACTTTTCGCTAAGTTTTAGTTTTACGTCATTTAAGTTCTCGTCATTTACTTTCCAAGTGTTAAATATTGCACCGTTTTACGTTTCAACTAGTTTTAGTTTTAATTACTCGTCATTTATTTTAAAGTCTTGCACATTTATTTTACCAAAATCAAAAATATTTGTTTCACCAAGAACAACTAATCTCACACAATTAACCGGAAATCAATTCGATTAGACACCGAGAAACGAACTTTTTCAACTAGTAAAATCTCTACATTAAAATGGCGCCGCTGCCGGCTCTTTTCGTTACGATTAAAGGTTTTTTGTGAGAGACGCGTTGGCTTTTGGGATCCGTTCACTTGTGAACGTTATTTTTCGTGTCAAAAATTTTCAATAATCCAAAAACATTTGAAAAATCATAAAAAGCATTTCTTTTTCAAAGTTTTGCACCAAAAATATTCTTCTTGCTTATCTATCTTTCTTTATGGATTTTTATGTCCATTGCGTTGGATGTGGGAGACGATTGTACGGGAACGACTCATGTCAATGGTGTACATGTGAGCGGTGCGGTAACGATATCGACAACACACAAAACGGATTTTGTCCCTTGTGCAACTCGACTAATTCATTCTTTTTGAACCCACCTCCTGTTCCCCCGTGCATCTATTGTGGAAGCGATTCTCATTGGCATGTTTCGTGCCCGGTTCAATACCCGTATGGTCACGGGCAAGAACCGGGGTACAATTATGACAATGATAATAGCTATCCACAAGATGCACCTGCTTTTTCTCCATACCCGGTTTGCAACAACTGTGGGGGTCCTCACGATACCTATTATTGTCAACCAATGTGTTATGAGCAAAATCCGTGTCCTCAGTTTTCTTCACCAATGGATTATTATGAACCAAACCCGGTTTATAATTCTTCTCAACCGATGAACTACTATGAGCCACAACCATGCTATAATTCAGGTTTTCAACATTTTGAGCCCCCACAACACCCCATCGATCATCAACCCTCCTTCGAACATTTGAGCTCCCACGAACAATGGGCCACTCTTGCTAAGCAAGGTCAACAAATTCAAGAAGCTTTCAACGAGATCATCGAAAAATATCAAGAGGATAAACAACAGGAGCAAATATCGAATATCGAGACTTATACTCCTCCCCCGGTGTATCCATACTATTATGATGATGATGACGATGAGCCTACTATTTCTTGGAATGACCTTACTGCTCAATGTCCTAGTGTAATTGTCATCCCTCCTCTCAATATCCCAAACGTGTCTAAGGAGTGTGATACATTGAATGAGCTTAGTGATGTTGGTCTTGATAAAGTGTTTGTTGATGAGGTTTGTGACATACCGACTGCTATGGAGCTTAAGGACGACGTTACTCTTACGGAAGAGGTCGATCCAAATGATGACGATTTTTCTCCAAGCTATGAGAATTTCACTTTTGAAATTTCTCAATCTCCACCGGGAGATGCGGGCGATGACGATTTATTCTCACCGGTTTACGAGAAGTTCACCGATGAACATGATCTTGTGGATAAGGTGGAAGACGTGCTTCTTCGAGATAGATTACGGAAAGTGCACCTTCTTATTGCTCAAATCGAAGCATTGACTTCTCCTCCTCTTTCCGAGTCTTTGCCTCCATCTATTCCTCCCGTTGAAGATAATGACCCATTGCTGGAAGAACTCGACATTCACTCCATACCACCAGGTAATGATGACGATGACATGGAGGGGGACATTATTTTTGATAATTTGCTGCAGGAAGATATTGTCCCAAGTCCCCTCCCGAGCACCTTTCATCCACTACGTTAGAGACCATCACGGAGGATGAGTGCTTTGACCCGGGAGGTGACATTGATTATGCTATGATTGATAACAATACGGCTTTGCCGCTTGCTCAGCATCTATTGTCTTTGGGGGAGGACAATGTGCTTACTTTACCCACCCCACCTCCCGTGGATCCTGATTTCACATACTATACGTATGTTGAAAGGACCTTTCTCCCTTTCAAGACTTATCCCCCCGCCTCTCCTTTGTTGATGTCAACCGGGAACGAGGACAAGGTCTTTGATCCCGGTATCACATTCAAGGCTTCCCCATGGACCATTTAATTTGGGGACGAGTCAGGCTCGTGACTCGGTTAATATAAACAAGCGCTTTTTCGGAGGCAACCCAATTATCTATCTATCTTTACCATAAGTGTAGGGGGAGCCCCGTGGTGTTTCTTGTTCTCTTTCTTATCATGTGCAGGGATTAGAGCTTCAAAGACACACTCTTGATGACTTTTGACGAACCGTGATTCCGTGTTCTCTTCTTCCCGGTTCTATCCTAAACTCTTTTCGATTCACTATTTTATATTTCTCAATATTAAAATAGGAATCTCTTTAGTTGTCTCTTTCTTAGCGAGATTTAAACAACGTGCACAATGTCCTAAGTGTAGGGGAGTTTACTTCCACATGCTTAAACATTGAGGACAATGTTTATCTTAAGTGTAGGGGGGACTTCTATCGAAGTTAAGTGGCCTTTTCCTTGTATTTGTCCTCATTTTAACCGGAAAACCAATTTTTCGACATTTTTCAAAATTTTTAATCTATTTTGGCCTAGTTGTATAGTTGTATTTTCCTTTGTTATAGTTTTTTTCTTTCCTTATTAGAATAAATTTCAATAAAGTGGTTTTAATTTTCAAACGTTGTGAATCTTTTGACTCAACCCGAGTTTACTTATCTAAGTTTACTCTAGCTAGTATCCTCAACGTGATTAAGTCAAGTTTTGCTAGGCATTTATATAGGGAGCTATAAAACACGAAAGTCTTAACTCTCACGGGTTAAGAACAAGAACTTTTCGCAAGTTCCTATAATTGATCCTAGAGAGTCGTTTATCAAGGGAACTTTAAAACACGATTTCTAAACTTGAAAAAGTCTAAGATTTTGCAAGATCCTATAGGCGACTCGAAAACCCGAAACTTTGATTTAATAGGCTAAGCATCCACGAGTCTCATTCCTTGAGATTTTAAACTGTGGAGAACGAGAGATGATAGAGTCAATTATAAGTTCGGTATTCTTTCGTGAATTTATGTGAGTTAATTATAAGCCTATTCTCCCTTCGCTTGTTAATAAATTTATCTGCAATAAATAAGGTTGTACGATTTAAAAGGTTACTTAGCTTCTAGCCCCAGATCGTTTAAAAGTTGCTCGGTATGGATTAGAGTTCATAGCCAAGGCATAACTTATTGAAGCGGGATGCGAAGATTGGCGAGTCCGAAAAGGCCCTAACAAGGCATGCGGGCTATATTTTGTTGCTAAAGATCCAAAAGTGATGTGAAGAATCATGTATCGAAAATCTATATGAAGGATCGAGACACACGACGAAAAGCAAGTACTCCCAAAAGATCATGGAGAAGTCTATCCAAAAAGGCCCTAACAAGGTATGAGGATAAATAGATCCAAGTCCTAAAAGGAGGCGGATCGTTGTATATCAAAGTCCAAAATAAAGATTGGAGAAAAATGAAGATGTTGTGGTCCAAATATGAAGAATCTCTCAAAACTTCAAGTGAAGAAATTCCTATTATGAAGAGATGACCATTATTTCATGAACGTCTCTCAAGATTTGAAGTATGAAGTCGCTGCCAAATATCGGTCCGAGAAAGGTCTCAAATCGTGAAGCGAGTTATGCCAAGATATGAACTTTTTGAGGTCCCGAGAAGCAGTTTTAAAAGATTTTGTCCTTTAGCTAACT
Organism: Glebionis coronaria; assembly: GCA_025667525.1. Taxonomy (NCBI): domain Eukaryota; kingdom Viridiplantae; phylum Streptophyta; class Magnoliopsida; order Asterales; family Asteraceae; genus Glebionis; species Glebionis coronaria. The sequence goes on from CM046878.1 coordinate 37,729,959, forward strand.
ATTGATTAAATCGTCCCACTTTATTTTCAGCCTTAATAACTATCGAAATAAGTCAACAATGCATCCTCGTGATCATTCAAGACAACAATAAAATATAAGAGATACACCTAGGAATAAGGAAGTCTAAGTAAATAATTGGCCCACATGAGTTCGTGTTAGTTTGCTAACTTATAATAACAATGATCTCGTTTTTAAGCTTGGTTTGGAGAAAGTGAAAACTTGAGGATGATGATCATTCATGACATTTTCAAAGCCCGAAGGTATGTTTTTTATTTCTTTACTTGTTTCGTAATTTTCTATCTCTTTAATAAAGGCCAAGACGGATTGATTATGATGAAAAGTGTAATCGTGCTTTGTAACTAATGCATTGCATGAGGACATTTCAATGGTTAAGTGTAGGGGATTTGATAGGTGTGAAAACACCCATCCTTTTACCACTTAATTACAATAATAACCAAGCCAAAACGTGCATTTTATGTCGTAAATGTCGGAATTATGCGTGGTTTGTGTTTTTGTTGTGATTTAGGACCAAAATGTTAAAAGGGAAGAAAACACGGGCTTTCACGGGCTTTTATCAAAGAAAACGACAAAAAGACGAAGTCAAGAGATCAAGAATGCAAAAAGAACGGAAGTCCAAGGCCTATTCTGAAGATTTATCGAAGAACAAGTCTAAAAGACGGAAGTTTAATAAAGCCGAAGAACTCGAGTCTAATAAATAAATAAATTATAAGACGAGTTTAAATTAATCCCGAGACAAAGTCGAAAAAAGTCGAAGAACTTAAAAGACGAAAAGACGTGAAGAAAGAAAGAAAGAAAAGAGGAAGACACCAACCACTCCCCTTTCCTATAAATACCCTTCATTTCACCACATGAAGGGGTGTTAGTCATTTAGGTTAGTTTTAGTTTTAGGAGTAGGGGTAGTTTAGTTTTAGTGAGAGAAAGTGACATTTTCTCTCACTAGAACTTTAATCTTTCATCTTTTATCTTTCTTGTTTTTAATCAAACCTTTACTTTTTAAGCTTGATCTTGTCTTAATCTTTATATTATTAATCTTTCTTGATAATCTCAATCTTGCTTTCATCATCTTTTTCATCTAGTTCTTATTTAAAGTTTTGATCTTTTTAATTTTTCGTGATTTAAAGTTCATCTTTTTATGTTTTGATTTTAAAGTTTGTTTATTTTATGTTTGAGAAGTTGTTCATAGTGCTTATTTGATCAGCTTATTGTTGGATTTGAGCTAGATTTGGAGGAGCTTATTCAATAGCTTATTCCCTTGTCCTAGTTTCGGATCAACATAGTTTTCGGAAAGGGCAAAGCCCTTTTCCGATCGGGTATTCCGACCAAGCAGCACCCCTATTCCGATCTATAGATTGGAAAAGGGTTTTCAAGTTTCCGATTTGCCCATTTAAACACATTCCGATCAGCTTAGTCTTTTCGTATTCCGATTGGTGGAAGTCTCCACATTCCGATCGTACTAGTTTTCCTTTATTCCGATTGGAGCTTTCTGCCTTACATTCTGATCAGTTCACTTTCAGCATTCCAATTGTACTTCATTTTCCATATTCTGATCATGCCCTTTTTAAGACATTCCGATCTAATGATCGGAATATATTCGGATCAGGAGTTTTCCGATGGAATGTTTTGTTTTGTTTTAGTGTTAAGCTTGTTTGTTTTTTTCCCGCCACTTCACACATTTTATTTTTAGTTCATTTTAATTCCGTTTTGTGTTTTTATTTAATTATTGATTTACTTTTCGCTAAGTTTTAGTTTTACGTCATTTAAGTTCTCGTCATTTACTTTCCAAGTGTTAAATATTGCACCGTTTTACGTTTCAACTAGTTTTAGTTTTAATTACTCGTCATTTATTTTAAAGTCTTGCACATTTATTTTACCAAAATCAAAAATATTTGTTTCACCAAGAACAACTAATCTCACACAATTAACCGGAAATCAATTCGATTAGACACCGAGAAACGAACTTTTTCAACTAGTAAAATCTCTACATTATTCTTCCTTGGATTTAGAGAAGATGAGGATGTCATCGATGAACACGATAACAAATTTGTCTAAGTACTCGTGGAAGACGCGGTTCATAAGGTCCATGAATATCGCAGGAGCATTAGTGAGTCCGAAAGGCATGACTACTAACTCATAATGGCCATATCTTGTGCGAAAAGCAGTCTTGAGAATATCCTGCTCTTTCACTCGCAGCTGATGATAACCGGATCTTAGATCGATCTTGGAGAAATGCTTGGCACCTTTTAGTTGGTCAAACAGATCATCGATTCGCGGTATGGATAACGGTTCCTAATCGTGATCTTACACCTCACGATAGTCAATGCATAAACGCATGCTGCCATCCTTTTTCTTGACGAAAAGTACTGGTGCACCCCATGGTGATACACTCGGACGGATGAAACCTCGCTCCAGTAATTCCTGCAGCTGATCCTTTAACTCCTTGAGCTCTATGGGAGCCATGCGATAAGGAGCCATAGAGATTGGTTGAGCTCCTAACATGAGCTTGATGTTAAACTTTACTTTGCGGATAGGTGGTATACCCGGAAGTTCTTTTGGAAATACATCGGGGAATTCAGAAACAACTGGTTGATCTTGGATCGACGGAACTTCGGCGGTAATATCCTGAATTGAAGCTAAGAAGCTCTCGTAACCATGAGATAGTAAAGCACGAGCTTCTAACGTGGAAATGATTTGTACAAACTTTCCGGGTATGAAACCATTGTGAATGTACTCTGGTGCTTGAACATCACCGAAAATAACCCGACAGTTATGACAGTCGATAGTAGCATGGTGCTTGGATAACTAGTCCATGCCTAAGATGATATCAAACTCACACATATCCAAAGGAAGTGCGTCTACTGGGCGAATCTTATCATCAAATTCTAGTGGAAGATCTCGGTACACCTGGGTAATACGTACAGAGTCTCACATAGGCGTAGATATACTTAAAATATTCTTTAGTGGCGTAGGGATTTTATTAATACTAGTGGCATACGTAGTGGATATGACTGAATGATTAGCACCAGTATCGAATAAAACGCAAGCAGCATGACCGTTCATAAAGAAGATGTGAGTGATAGTACCTGAAGACTTATTTGCTTGGTTCGTTGTGGTAGTGTAGACACGACCCGAAGCTGGTGGCTTAGGAAGAGCAGCATTAGAAGTACCAGCAGTATCTCCCTTCTTGTAATCTTTCAACATGTGTCTGGATTGTCCACACTTGAAATAAACTCCGGCATGGTCCGGGATGTCTACGACTACAAGTCGTGCAAATGGGGTAGGTGTAACCTCCTGGAGGTACCCTTGCTACCTGAGAGCATGTTTAAGAAAATATGCGTGAGACATGATCATTTGGCATAAACATGACTGCACTGAAGTTTAAATGATAAATTACCAGATGAAGACGAGTTGTTGGACTGCTGACCCTTAGCATTTTGGTCACGTCCACTCGCAGAGTGCCTGTTTATGATGCTGACATGTTAGTATGTAAAACATACAACAGATTAACATAGAAAAGTTTAAGAATTTAGGGACCTGTTGTTGTTGGACTGGCTGATATTGTTATGGTAATTGTCATTACCGTTCCGCCTGTCGGATCCATAGCGGTCATTAGATTGACTGTGCCCCTTGTTGGCATTCTGATGAGTGGCCGGTTGGGACCGGTCTCCACCCTTCTGCCTGAAAGATACAATTGGATAGGAAAAAGGTATAAATGAACATCTATTATATCTAAAGATTCAGTCCTATCATTGAATGGGCAGTGATTAAGTTTACTTGCTTTCAAATATTTAACACCACAACTCAATTTGCATATCAAAAGGTAATTGTTTTGTACCATAAACTTTAGCTCTTCCCGGTTACATAAATATTCATCGTTTGCAGTTTCGGTATACAAACCATCATCCAACTTTTCATGTGCCACATATGAGTATAAATACATCCGAACAACAGAATCAGAATTACCGAATACATAATTCACAAAAGATTAAAATAAAAACAAAAACAATTCACTACAATCATATTCTTCCATGGTACCAACATGGCATATAATGGAATCGCCTATCAAAGACGGTGGACATAAAACTTAAAAGAAAGGGAGCCAGTCTTAGATAATATTCGGCGACGTTGACGAAGATTCTTGAGACGTCAGTAAATATTCTGGCAACAACATATTAGATCAACCCAGAAGCAACCGACTAAACCAAATCATCGAACTCCTATTGAATAATGAAATCGGTCTATCTCTAAGAACAAACCTTACGTTGAGAAATCCGGTGGTAACAGACCCGACGTCACAGATCTGAAGACAACACATTCGACGGCAACTACGAATATTCCGTCGGCGGTAGTGACAAATCACTGATTCCCATATCTCTGAATCTGATTGATGTTGAGGTTTTATGTTTCGAGTAACACATAAAATAAGCAAAGATGTAGGTTTGATAGCCGCAGATGATGACCAGTATCTGAGTATGAAAAGGTAGAAGATGAAGATGATTCTTATATGGTGTAGTTTGATAGTCGGAGATGGTGTAGATCGATGTAAATGAGATAGGGGCGGCACTATGTTTATGAGAGAAACCAGGGCAACCAAATGGAGTTGAAAAATACATTTATAAAATATTTAATGATGATATCCTTTGCTTTTATGAGTAGGTTATAGTTTTCCATTCATATTCTATAACAAATGTACGTTTCTAGATAGTTATTTTGAATTTTTGCATTTTTTGCTCAACTCATTCAAATGACAACCTTCCTTTTAATATTTACGGTACATACATATATTAATTGCCTCTTATTTAACTTTACTTAATTATAAATAATTTGATTTTTAATTTATATTTTTTCAATTAAAATGATTAAAGTTTTAAAGATATCGGAGAATCCTTCACACATGTTTAGAAAATTTCTTTACGTTATGAGTAAATTATCTAAACATAAATTGTTAGAGAAATTTCATAAGTAATTGTTTGTCCAAAGGGTCTTGCATATTATTGCTATTAT